>OY283153.1:106495452-106963452 GCA_958299815.1 Sarcophaga carnaria
AAATATGAAAGTGTGCTTAATTTAAATGGACAGGATTATTATCATCAAAATATGCAAAAGCCACTAAGGTTTTTGGAGAAATCATCTCGTAATCGTCTTTAGAAAACGCGTGTAGCCAAACTGAAATTAAAAATTTTGAATTTCGTTCATAAAGAGCTTAGAAATCCTCATAAGGTTCTCTACACAGGTTCTCTACAAGAAATATTCCTGCCTACAAGAGTTTAGACTGAGTTAAAGTAGCTTCAAGGTTCTATAGATACATACATACGCACATACATAATTGGTCATTACAACCCTGGAGTTAGAATAACAACCCTGGAGTTAGAATTAGAATAACAATAAGTAGCTTCTCACGCTACTTATGTTGTATGTGCTAATTTCATACCCGAGTGGTGGGACCTACAGTTCAGAGATCAGCAATGAGTATTTAAGAAGTTGAGTAGAATCGTGTCATACTCATAATTGCTGATATTTATACGCATTCATACTTATTTTAATATCATGGAACCACTACTCGTAATCAAAGTTTGGAGTACTCATCGTACCTATACTTAACAACACATATGATGTGTTTGTTGATTTCGACACTCTACTCAATATTTACAAGAATCACAAAATAAAGATGATTCGCGTACGAACACTACAATACGCACTAGAAGATTGTGTGTTTGCTTTGTTTGCTGTCTTTGTCTTTTTCTTTCTTCTCATTTTGTAAATGCGACAACGACTAAGACTGTAAATTTTGATGAATGATTCGAGTGACTCGAATCATTTATAAGTACTAAGTATAAATATTTTTCGAAATTTATGAATCTAAATGAGTAGGCTGTCTTATGAATCAAACTTATTTCGAATGGTATGAGTTTGATGTCAACGTTGTATGCATACTCATTGCAACCTGTACTTATAAATCAAGTAAGTGTAGTGATTATGAATGAATCAGAGTACATAGTTAAATTTCAATATTGTTGACTCACTCATACTCAAAATTTCATGAGTGATTATGAGTAGCGAAAAAACGATTCATTGCTGATCTCTGCTACAGTTTAAAGTCGACTGCAAATGACAGATTTGTGAGAACCTTTTTCATGGCAATTTCAAATTTACTCTCACAGTTTTACCCACCCATCTGCTGAGAGGCAGTAGCCGAAAAAATATTTTTTTTTCATATTTCGTTCTGTTGGAGATGTCTGACCTCGTGTTTGAACCGTGGCCTTACGTCTAATAAGCCAACACACTACCTACTAGACTATGGCGACTCTTTTCGTTCATATTTTCGCATATTTAGGGCTGTAACTCGACGATAACTTGACGAATGTTGGCATATCGTCCTGTTCATAGCATTCAATTGCCTGCTAAAAGATATCGGTTACCACACAGCTATGGCGCTCTGCATTGACGGTAAGATTTCTCCCAGAGTGATTTCCAAAGAAATAAGACTTAATCGTAGCTCCAGACCATAAAGTTTATGGAAATGTCAGTTTTTCCGAAGGCAAAAAGCTTTTTTTTATAATAACTGCTAGTTTCATCAAGTCCTATATAGGACCAGTTAGCTTGTTAAGGTAATCACTGAGTGAGAAATGTGCTACACAGCTGAAGAAAATTTTGTTAAAACAAACCAGGCTTTGAAAGCCTGTTGCTTAAGCATTCATTCAGTATATCTACGCCATTATAAATAGTCAGCGCCGACTTTCCTTGTTGCATGCGTTTCACTTTATACTAATACAAGTGCAAAGCCAAATGCAGAATAGGTCATAGGAAAGGCTTTTAGAAACGCTCATTAGCTCATTAATACAATGGAGTTGACAAATTCGAATTAATCCGCAACACTTTCTGTAACAGAAAGAAAGATCACCAGTAATGGTGATCCAGTTTACACTGTTCGATTGGATCCTATAAAAGATGTTACACACTCCCACTTACATGCCACCAGGTCATCTGCAATACCGTCAGCAAGCATCACAACCGAGCTTAACACGTTCACGCCGGCCCTGTAATTCTTGCTTGTCGCCCACTGGCGGCTGCACTTAGTGCTTTTAGCTCTAACGGACGGCAGCAGCTATTAGGCAGCATAGACAATCCTTCAATACAACGGTATCGCGGAAAGTTTTGTGTGAATTTTAAGCGAATTCTTCGTGAATTCGTCTCATTTTCACTAAATATTCCGGATTTTTACCGTGAAAATAGCAGAGAACTCAATTATTACGTTTGTAATTCTGATTGTTATTAAAATTGAATGTTTTTAATAGAGCCTGACTCTCAAGTAGTCTTTTTCGGCAGTAGAAATGTTGAAAGATTTAAATATTTGGTGTTACGTACCGTCTTAAGAGCATAATCAAATGCGTACTACCGGTAGTACACGTCATGTGGCACTCGCACAAGATTGACATGAATTTTATTTATCCGAAAGATAATCTTGTGGCATTACATTTTAAATATGATTTCTGGCATATGACCGCCACGGCTTGCGCGGATGTAGTCCAATCTGGACGTCCAATTTTCGATGACTTTTTCCAACATTTGTGGCCGTATATCGGCAATAATACGGCGAATGTTGTCTTCCAAATGGTCAAGCGTTTGTGGCTTTACCGCATAGACCAATGACTTTACATAGCCCCACAGAAAGTAGTCTAGCGGTGCTAAATCACAAGATCTTGGAGGCCAATTCACAGGTCCAAAACGTGAAATTAGGCGGTCACCAAACGTGTCTTTCAATAAATCTATTGTGGCACGAGCTGTGTGACATGTTGCGCCGTCTTGTTGAAACCACATCTCCTGGACATCATGGTTATTCAATTCAGGAATGAAAAAGTTTGTAATCATGGCTCTATACCGATCACCATTGACTGTAACGTTCTGGCCACCATCGTTTTTGAAAAAGTACGGACCAATGATTCCACCAGCCCATAAAGCGCACCAAACAGTCAGTTTTTCTGGATGTAACGGTGTTTCCACATACACTTGAGGATTACCTTCACTCCAAATGCGGCAGTTTTGTTTGTTGACGTAGCCATTCAACCAGAAGTGCGCTTCATCGCTAAACAAAATTCGCTTATGAAAATCGGGAACAACGGTAATCTCGTTTTGGGCCCATTCGACGAATCTACGCCTTACTTGATGATCGTTTGGCTTCAAATCTTGCACGAGTTGGATTTTGTAAGCACGCAAACCAAGATCCTTCCGCAAAATCTTCCATAAAGTGGATGGACACAGATCCAATTCCTGTGCTCGATGGCGGATGGACTCATTCGGGTCTTCCTCAATGCTACGCTCTACAGCAGCAATAGCTTCTTCTGTACGCACCGTGCAGCGTCTCTGGGTATGCGAGTTATCAATAAGAGTAAACGTGGTGCGAAAACGTTCCATGGTTAATCGAATTAACTGCTCTGATGGACGATTTTGTCGACGATAAAATGGGCGTAGTGCGCGATACGTTTTCCGCACAAAACCACTATTTTCGAAACAAAATTGCACTATTTGCAAGCATTGTTCAGGCGTGAGTCTATTCATGATGAATTGCCAAACCAAACTGAGAATAAATCACTTGACAGCGCTGTTAAATCGGTCGCCATCTTGAAAAGTAATGCCAACTTAAAGTTCTATACCTCTATAAAAACCACCCTTTATATATTGGATGGGAAACAACTATTTTAAGTGTGTCATAGGAATACCTCTGTCTTCCATCTACCATTCTTCTCCGGCTTCCGTAGAGAATGTTAAAAGATTGAAAAGGGAAACAAGTTCTGTCCAGATTCTGGATTATGTATTCGTTTCTCAGCAGTTGCTCTATCTACTAAGCTTATAATAACTAAAATCTTTGTTAAGGTGAAATTCAAGATATAAACAAGTACGCACCACCGGTAGGACATGTCACCCGATGTGGCAATCGAGTGCGAACCACTGGTGTTACTCGCCGCCAGATGAGGCAGTCTAGTGCGGGCCACACCTAAGCAGACCTTCCGAGCGGGTCTTCCTGCAAGATCAAAATAAAAGTGTTGAATTAGACTCTCCAATTCAATATTAATCAAAATTTTTTTTTTTTTTTTTCTTTAATTTCAAAAATAACCATTTTAATCGCACCTTTTTGGGGGGAGATTGAAAGCCTTTAGTAATACAAACGAATGCACAAAATAATTGAAAATATTTCAAGCAGAACAAATATTTGAAATTGATATTCAATATACAACAACAACAACAACAAAACAATATAAACGTTCATATATAATGAAATTCGATAGCCGAACTGAACTTACAACACACAATTCAACAAAACAATCTCCTTTTGCTTGCTGCTCACTTGAGTTTTAATTTTTATATGCAAAAAAACAAACGAAAAACAAAAACAAAAACAAAATGTGTGTAATTAATTTGATTTTTTTCTTCTTCTTCTTCTATTTTTTTTTTTTTTAATAAAAGTGAAAACAAAAAACAAAAACTCTTGTTAACAACACCGTTACCCGAAAAAGATTTTTAAAACCTTTCAATACCAATAAAAATTACAAAAAAATAAGAAGAGACAAGAAACAACAAGTCCATGCTGCTACTCTTCTATACTCTCCTATACAAGCGCATGCTTGCGAATTGAATTACGAAACAAAACAAAAAAAAAACAAAAACAAAAAATATAAAAAGAATACATTAACGTAACATTAATATTTATTACCACCAACAGTTTAGATTTTGTTTTTTCTCCCTTTTTCTTGTCAGTCAGTCTGTCTGTATCAACTCCCTTTCTCTCTCGCTCTCTTCTTAGTCTGTTACAATAATGAACCTTCATTCAACCCACAATTCAACTGATATACATAAGTACACTCTTATAGTATAATATCGGGTTAACCATTTTGTGATTGCAAAACTGCCAGTCTGGCAAGGCTGTCAGCTGTCAAATATCTTTCATTTGATGTGTCATTTATTTAAAGAAAGTGAAAACTCCCTTCTCTAGAAGTGATTCAAACGTGGTCATAATGGGTGATTTTTTAAGAGCTATAGAAAAAAAAACACATAAAATTCAGAAAAATGCATGAAATCTTTATTTGAATCTATAGTACGGTCCATATAATTTAATGTTTGAAGATTATTTCATGCAAATGATGACCGCGACTGCGCCTCAAATGGTCCATCCGCTTAGTCCAATTTTGGCATACTCTTTCCAACATTTCGGCCGGTATCTCACGAATAAATGCTTCAATGTTGTCTTTTCCAATGCGTCAATTGAAGCGGGCTTGTCTGTATAGACATGAGCTTTAACATAGCCCCACAAAAAATAGTCTAAAGGCGTTAAATCGCATGATCTAGGCGGCCAATTGACCGGTCCCGAATGTGAAATAAAATGTTCACCGAACTCGCCTCTCAATAAGTCTATTGGTACGCGTGCTGTGTGACATGTGGCACCGTCTTGTTGAAACCACATGTCATGCAAGTCAAGCTCTTGCATTTTGGGCAAAAAAGTTGGATATCCTATCACGGTAGCGCTCACCATTCACAGTTACTTTACGATTCGCAGCATCTGTGAAGAAGTACGGTCCAATGATGCCACCAGCCCATAAACCGCACCAAACTGTGACTTTTTCTGGATGAATTGGTAGCTTTTGCAATGCTTCTGGCTGATCTTCACTCCAAAATCGACAATTCGGCGTATTTACGTATCCATTGAGCCAAAAATGAGCTTCGTTGCTGAACACAATTTTTCTATAAAGAAGTGGATCTTCGGCCAACTTTCCAAGAGCGCCCATTCACCAAAAATTCTGCATTGCGGTAGGTCGTTCGGCTTCAATTCTTGCACCAGCTGTATTTTGAAAGGCTTCACATCTAAATCCTTCCGCAAAATTTTCCACGTTGTTGAGTAACAGAGGCCCAATTGCTGCGAACGGCGACGAATCGATAATTGATGGTCATCATTAACACGGGCCGATACAGCTGCGATATTCTCTTCAGTTCGCACTCTACGTAAGCGTGTTGGTGGTTTAGTGTCCAACAATGTAAATTTGGTGCGAAATTTAGTCACAATAGCCCGAATAGCCGCTTCAGTGGGTCGATTAAACTGACCATAAAATGGGAGAAGAAGCGCGCGATGATCTTTCTTAACAGAGCCCGCATTTTGATAATAAAATTCAATGATTTGCAAGCGTTGTTGGTTTGTAAGACGATTCATGGTTAAATTATAGACGAAACTGAAGATGTTTGACAGCGGAACAAAACACGAAACGTGCGTGAGCTGTTTAAACCAGTGTTGCCAAAAAGATAATAGCCTAAAAAAAATCACCCGTTATATCAAGAATTATGGCGTAATTATGGTCACCGTATAATCACTCTTTTGTCCAAGGCATTGCCAAGATTAGAAAGAAATTGCAGGGGCCTGGAAACATTACAAATGTGATCAGACCTTAGCATGTCATTGCAATACACTTGCTATCCACAAATTTTGCTTCTGTTACAGAAAGTGTTGCGGATTAATCCGAATTTGTCAACTCCATTGTGTTTTCGGCTAATGAGCCTTTCTTAAGGCTCATTATGACCTATTCTAGATTTAGATTTGCACTTGTATTACTATAAAGTGAAACTTATGCAACAAGGAAAGTCGGCTGACTATTCATAATGGCGTAGTTATAATGCATGAATTCTTGAGCAACAGGCTTTCAAAGCCTGGTTTGGTTTAACAAAATTTTCTTCAGCTTGTGCGCGGCCCCACGCCAGCACACTGCCCTCCAGAGTACAGTGATTTTAAAGGAATATGTTCCAGAGAAATATAAGGACTTGTTGCTAAAAAGTCCATAGTTTTACGTAATACTTGTATTTTTTGCAGCAAATATCCACTTGTGGCCACAGGGCCACAATACAGAAAGAATTCGTTCTTAAGCACTATTTACATATGTATGTACAGTGGTGGCCTTATAATTAGAAACGACTTAGCAACATGTACATATGTTTGTTAATTTGTTTTACAGTTTTCACTGTGTACCTGGGATCAAAGGCTTTGTTACATACGTTTTTCCATCAGATTGGGGGACAAATTAAACTTAGATTCGTCACTCCAGAGAACTCTGTTCCAGAAACATCGTTTCTAATTATAAGGTCACCACTGTATGTATTTCCGGAATTTCTTTCCAGACAAAGTTCTTTTTTTTCTTGTCACAATAAAAACAGATTCCAATGTAACGTTCATAAACCCAGGTTAGTTTTTTAGGTCAAGTTAGCGGGTAGCTTGCCGTTCACAGGCAAGTTCACTCGGCGGCAATATGACCCATTGTGTTACCGAGTGTAAGGTAAGCCCCTTTGTCATTATCCGTTAGTGATCCCGAACTCCGGATGAAATCGCCCAGTTCCCTTAGTGGCATCCAAAAACCGATGACATCTGTTCTAAAGTGCTGGGCACTCGCATATAAGGCGTCGTACCGATTTCGTTTTTCTGCAGTAATTCTAGTGCGGCAGATCGAGCTTGTCAGCGTAATTGCCAATTCCTGTTAGAGTGCGAACCGGTCTTGTGTCAAGCTCAAGTAGTTCCTTGGTTTTCCTGTTGTCCACTGCTGGGCACAGAAGTTTTCAAATTGGGCAACTAGTTATGTTGAGTAGGAATAGGCCACCTCCTGAGCGTTGGTCGTTACAAAAAAACGAATAAATTTCATGGATTTCGATTGAATCTTAAATTTTTTAAATTCTCCAATTCTTTGCAGCATGACACCACTACGATTGATTTAAATTTAAAGAAACATTCTGTACTTGAATGTAAAAAATCCAATATTAAGGACTTTCTAACCTCACTTTTGGAAAATTATTTCTTATTGGCGCCTTTCATTTTTCTATTTCAGACAACTCACTTTCGTTTAAAATTTTTTATTAAATCGCATTAAAGATTTTGAAATATACTCGTAGTAATAACTGTATAACGTGTAACTGTAATAATTTAATATTTAATTTTGTTATGGATTTTCAATTGCTAATTATTTACTTTCAAGGCTATTTTGGCCATTGGCTATTGGCTTTGCCATTATAAGCAATTAGATTCAAGTATAATACACTTGCCGTCGTCGTCGTCGGCGTCTTCGTATTCATTTTTCATATTCTTCAAGTGTATTCGAATGTAAACAGAGAGAAGAGAGTGTATTTGAAACACTCTGTGTTAAACCACAAAAACTTTTAACAACATTTGTACGCGCACACACAACACACAAAGACATAGCACAACAGACAGAGTGTGTTGTAAGTGTTGAAATTTTTTTTCGTTTTCTCAATGCAACTGAAGAGAAGATACTCACTCATATGTAAGGTTGTTGAGTGAGTGAGTGTGGTGTGTGTTTGAAGAGTACTTAGCAAAGAGGGTTATCCATTTTATGGGTTTAAAAAAGTAAAGTTATTTATTTTATTAATTATAATACAATTACAAATTATATTCTAATTATATATGAGCGGAGTAACTTGACCATAAGCTTGGTGTAGTGTCACAGACCAGAGTGTCTGGTGGGAATCGAACCCACAACCCTGACGCTAATAGTCTAGCACATTACCCACTAGACTACCAGAGCACCCTACGTGGGCATTTATTTTGAAATAAACAAATTTGAAGGATGAAGTTCATGTTTAATGCGTTGGTTTTAAATGATGCTGATGATTTGAACAAGAGATATTATTTGCTCATCACTTTAGTCTCGTTCAGAGATCAGCAATGAATCGTTTTGTCGCCACTTTGCTTTTTATTAATAAGGATCGTAAATAAAATTAAAAGTCGCCGTTGTCTAGTAGGTAGGTTCAAACCCCAGGTCAGACATCAAAATGAAAATGTGAAAAAATAGGCTGCCTTCGAAAATGTTACTTACTCTGGGTTTGAACAAAGTATAGTGTTTCATAAAGCCGCTGTACAAAAAATGTTTACAATGTCTACTATTTCAAAACATCGTCAATGTGTACTTTTAACGTAGTCAAACGGCAATCAGGCATCGGATTTATAGTTGATGCATTGTTTGGTTACTTTGCATATGTACAAAATTTATATACCGTAGTAGAACTGCATACAAACTTTGTATTGATACATTTTGAAAGTCAGCTACAGTGTTTTTCAAATGAACGTTTCTGGACTGACGTTTGCAGCCGTAGACACTTTCGAAGTTGCTTTTACATCATTTTTATGCACAATACAGGCGGTAATTCGATGATAACTTGAGAAATGTTGGTTAGGGGCTCGTTACAATGTCTATCATACATAGATACATACATATATATGTAAGGGTCCGCCAAATAACTTTTTTTTTGAAACTGCTTTAAAAAAAAACTACTGAATATTTTCTCAAATTTCTTTTTTTATTTGAAAGTACAATCTTTCCGGTTAATAATGGAAAATAATTTCATTCAAATGGCTGCCTCGGGTGGCCATGCAATAGCCTACACGATCGGTCCAATTTTTAAGCACATTATCGCTGTATTTCACCAATGGCTTCACGAATATTTTCCTTTGAAACGTCAATTGTCTCTGGCTTGTCGGCGTAACACTTATTTTTGACGGCACCCCACAAATAATAGTCCAACGGTGTCAAATCGCTGCTCCGAGGTGGCCAAACGACATCAGACGACGATCTTCAAAAACAGGGCGCAAAACATCGAGTGTAGCTTCGGCTGTGTGGTACGTAGTGCCGTCCTGTTGAAACAAAATGTTGCCAATATCCTCCTCTTCAATTTTTGTGAACAGAAATTCGTTCAACATGGCCCGATAACGATCGCCATTGACTGTAACGGCCACTCGTTGCTCATTTTCGAAGAAAAATGACCAAATTATGCCTCTGGACCAAAATCCGCACCAAACAGTGACTCTTGGGTGCTTCGGCTTTTCAATGTATGCGTGCGGGTTTTCTGTGCCCCAAATGCAACAATTCTGCTTGTTTACATACCCGCCAATGTCAAAGTGAGCTTCACCTGAAAACATGATTTTTTTTTTGCCAAAATCGGCATCTTCTGGTGTAGGCTACTGCATGGCCAGCCGAGGCATACAATTGAATGTTTTTTTCATTATTAACCGGAAGGATTGTTCTTTCAAATAAAAAAAGAAATTTGAGAAAATATTCAGTATGTTTCAAAAAAAAAAAAGTTATTTGGCGGACCCTTTACATAATTGGTCATTACAATCCTTCTGTCAAGATTACATCCTAGTTTTTTAGTGTTAATTTTAGGCATTTGTGGATTGGATCTACAGTTTAAAAAAAGTCGAAGCCGAACGACAGATTTCTGAGCAACTTTTCATGGCAACTTTATTTATTTCTGAGAGTTTTTGCCAGAAATCTGTTTAGAGGAAGTTGCCGAAGAAATATTCATTCATATTTCGTTTTGTTGGAGATGTATGACATGGTTTTTGAACCATGCCCTTACCTCTAATAAGTCAACACACTACCAACTAGACTACGGCGACTTTAATACGCCGTTTTACTACAGTGTTTATGGTATTTCCTATTGTATCTCACCAATCTGTAAATGGATTCCAATTATTTTTATTTGATTCTTAAAAGAAAAGAAAAAACTCGAACTTAATTTTGAATTTTCTCAGTGTACCGCAATGCCATGCAATGAAAAAGAATCACAGAATACACATACTTAATGCTGCCATGGTGTATTTGTACGAACAAGGCAAGAAATACATGCATACATGCACATATTCAAATAGAAACATTCCCGTACATTATTTATGATGATAAATTCCCTTTAATGTTGTTATTTATTTCTATTGAAGTTGTTGTTGTGTTGTTGTTGTTGCTGATCTCCTCGTCACTTGACTCTGGCCAACGGTTTTTATTATTTTGTTTTGATTTTTTTTCTTCACGTTTTTTGAACGGTTAAATAAAATCACATACAATAACAACAACAAAATATCGTATATGCAAAGTTTTACTGTGAGAGAGAATAAAGAGAGAGTGAGAGTATGCCCCAGTGTAGGTTGTGGAAATCCGTTAAAACATTCAAACATTATAAAGTGAATACGAAACAATTGCAACAAGAACATAACAAGCTTAATTGAATATTTAAATAAAAGCCCCTATGGTATGCAGTAACAATTTTTCTTTTTTTTAATTTAATTCACTCAACATACATTTCATTCGTTGCCTGTTGTTTTTAATTTCATTTCATTTTGAATACAAGGGAAGTTATTCATGAGAACGGTTTAAACAGGACATTCGCATACATATATACGGGTAAAGGTAGCCTTTTTTTGTATGATTTTTTTTGCATAACCTTTGGCAAATGGAAAAATTTATTTACATTTTAAACAAATGTGGGTTTCTCTCTAACCATTGTGTTAAGCACTTAGAAAGATTTTAAATCTGTTCATTACGTTTTAATAGACTAATGTATAAAAGAGCTTTTATTTTAATGTCTTTAATAACACAAAAAACGAGCCATAACTTTTCAATTCTTATTTTATTGCATACTTTGCGTACCAAAAATTTTATCTACAAAAATTATTGCATACTTTTAGACTAATATTGTCTATAAATATTATTGCATACTTTTAGGTAATTATTGTCTACAAATATTATTGCATACTTTTAGGTAATTATTGTATACAAATATTATTGCATACTTTTAGGTCATTATTATATTAAAATTGCATTTTTTCAACTGAATACAACACTTTTTGTTACATAATATGTTTAATGTCTCTTAACTTTTTAACAGCAAAAATTATTAAGTTTTGCCTAACAACAACTACTTCCATACTTATGTATATGCTCTTAACTCGAGATCACTTAAATTGTATAGTTTCCCATAATGAGTTTATAAATACTTTAAAACTTTTTTGTTTTTGTTGCTGCAATTGCTCAGAAATTGAAAATTCAATTTCAATTTTTTTTCCGGCCTTCCGGTTCAGGTGTACACAAACAGAGCTCAAGAATAAAAAAAAATACATAAAAAAGTGCAAACAATTTCTAGTTTTTACCAGAAAAGAAATATTTTTTTTTCTTTTGCTGTGAATTGAAATCCCATAATTTGTTCGGTTTGGTTTCTATGCTTTTCAGTTTCTTTGTTTCCACGTTCCATTCAGTTGAAATGAATGTTTGAAAAACAATAGTAAGAAAGAAAAGTTTTGAAACAAAAAAGGTGAAGAATTTCTGTTTATCAAAGTTGAAACAGTAGTTGTTGAATTAAAGTAGCAAAAAAGAAGTGACAAGAAAAATGTTGTAAAAAAACAATGCTTTATCCCTTTAATATATGCTACAAAAAAGAAAGAAGGTAACAAAGCATATACATATAAAACTATATTAATGATTAAAAAAGTTTTGTCATTTTTTTACATTTTTACAAGACAACACCAAAAAAATACCCGCCTGAATGTATACTTTAGTAATTCATGTAAAATTTTAATAAATTTAAATTAATATTAAAATAATTAGCTGCAGACGTAGCCCCTTTTTAATACTCTTTCTCATTAAATATGCTCCAATTTTAATATCAATTTGTTTATAATTTTTATTTTATAAATGTTATATATAATCCTCATTGGTAATTGTATTTTATTTACAATGCTAAACCCTTTCCATATGCTTCAGTTTTATACTATCAAGTACTTTTTAAACGGCTCAAGTTTAAATTCAAAATAAATATGCTTGGATTACAACTTTATTAAATCCTATTTAATATGCCTCATTTATATTTTTTGCGTTGAAAACGTTTTTATTTCGAGATAATAATTTAATAAAATGGAAATAAATAGCTTTTGTGTTTTTGTTCATAACATACATATATAAACCTCCTAAAAGTAGTCTATCATTTTTATTTTGTCATATAAATAATCCAATTTAATCAAGTTGATTTCATTAACATTTTATATTTAAGAGTGTAATAAAGCCCAAAATCTATACTTTATAGTTTTGTTATGTTTTAAAAACTCATAAGAATGGTTTTAAAGCTGTAGATAGAAATTTGTTAAAATAAATTTAAAAAATTCCTTTATTCATACATCCTAATGGGAAAAGAGATGGGAATCAATAACCAGACTGATTCCCCACCACATACGGTGATGTGAAAAATAATAAGGACAGTGCTCACCCAAACTTTCATTATATTTAAAACCGAAGAATAACTCGAAAATTCATTCTTGTTTAAACGACTTATTTTTCCTTACACGGTAGAAAAAAGATTAAAAACAACCTTTTTGCTATTCCTATAATATATTTTGATTTTTTTGTGATTTTGTATGAATGTATGTAGTTTAAGGCGTAAAAAAAAAAATAAGGACACTTCATGAAATCTTAAAGCTGTAACTAACCTAAGTAAAACTAAATAGGTATTTATACTGAATATTGTTGCATGAAGCCTTAGTGCCACATTAGTACTTTGTTGCGGATCCTTTGTTATCCAGAACAGCAGCACAGCTTCTAGGCATTGAGTCGATCAAATTTTGACAAACATGCAGAGGTATTAAGTTCCAAGCATCCTGTATAACATTCCAAAGCTTGTCGCAATTTGATAGACACTTTCCCCTGATTGCCCTTTAACTTCCTTCCACAAATTTTCTATTGGGTTCAAATCATGGGACTGTTCTGGCCATTCTAAAAGATTGATTTTTTGTCCTGGTACCACTTCTTTGTGTACTTTGCCGTATCCTTTGGGTCATTATCCTGCTGGAAGACCCATTTGAGTGGCATATTTTCTTAGGCATACGACAGCATTGTATTTTTAAAAATTTCGGTGTAATCAGCCGATTTCATTACATTCTGGATACGATATAGAGGACCCACACCATAATAAGATAATGACCCCCATACCATAATGATACCACCACCATCTCTGACCGTGTTTAAAATATATTTTGGATTGAATTCTTACATCTTACCATATAAGAAGACCTATCCATCAAAAATTCAATCCAAAATATACTTTAAAGACGGTCAAACATGGTGGTGGTATCATTTGTTTGGGTGGGACTGTCCTTATTATTTTTCACATCACTGCACATACATAATTAGTCACTACAACTCTTTAGTCAGGATTACGACATAGTTTCTCACACCACTTATGTGGTTTGAACTGAGTCCTCACGTCTAATAAGCCAACACACTACCTACTAGACCACGGCGTCTTCATTCCCCACCATTACATCAAATATTCATAGAGTGTTGTTTCTAGGCAACGATAGATGGCTACCTCATTTTCCTAGGATGTGTTATAGCACGCCAATCACCTGCTTAGCTTAGAACAGCAAAAATTAGATTAAAGAAACGGAAACAAGACAGAAATGTTCTGTGGAAGCAATATGCTCCCAAGAGGGTACTGAAAAAACCAAAAATAAATCCTCTTTAATTGAACTAACCGCACACTTCATCTGATTGCCCTGCATTATCAATTTTATTTACAATTCTTATTAACAAAATTAAACCTTTCAGTTGTTTAATATCATTGTGCTTAATGCGCAATTTAATACAAGGCTCGGTTATTAATCACAGACTTATGTTTCATCACTGTCGTACAACTCACGACTGCATGGCAGCATCGTTCTTCGCTCTATTTATATCCCCTTATTTCGTCTGGCAACTTCACGTTCTAGCCATGAATTTTTTTTTATTGGATTTATGTTTTGCTCCCTTCTCGTAATTTCTTACCGTTCAATGTGTGTATTTTGTTGTTGTGTATTTGTCTTGTTTACGTATTTGCGTTTTGTTTGTTTTTGTTCGCGTAACAATAAACCAATCTCGTCTATTGGTAAATGCTGTTCCTTTCTGGGTAATTGTATCCATTGAACGTTTCAGTTCTTGACAGCTTTGCTAAGAATTGAAAATGTAGCCATAGTGGAGCAGACATTGCAGATGAATCCTTTTATCTGACCATCAATGCTGTCTTAAATAAGATTTACTATGTTCTAGAAAGTGTTTACCATGGAAACGTAAATACCAGTTATCTATGGCTTAAGAAATTGGAATATTTTTCGGCGTTTTTGCACAACTTTCCACAATAGAAATTCTGTATCCGTATTAACTTTTTTCAAACGACTTGTCTGACATTTACTTTTAAAATATTATTTCATGCAAATATTGCATGCAGCTTCACCTTAAGTGTTCCTTTCGTGAACACTAATTTCAGTATACTTTTTTCAGAATTTTAAATAGTATCTCACTAACGTGAAGTCGCCGTAGTCTAGTAGATAGTGTGTTGGCTTATTAGACGTAAGGCCACGGTTCAAACCCCAGGTCAGACATCAAAACGAAATATGAAAAAAAATATTTATTCGGCGAGTTACTCTCAGCAGATTTCTGGCAAAATAAATAAAAATGAAATGAAATAAAAAATTGCCATGAAAAGTTTCTCAAAAATCTGTCGTTCGGAGTCGAAGTTAAACTGTAGGTCCCGCCACTTGTGTATAAAATTAACGCACACAACCTGAGTGGTGTGAGAATCTAGGCCGTAATCCTGACTGAAGGGTTGTAATGGCCAATTATGTATGCATGTATCTCACTAATGACAGTTTTCATATTGCCACAGGGTGTATACGAAAGTCTAAAAGTGTCCAAGAATCATGTGGCACCGTCATGTTGAAACCATGTGTTAACAAAGTCTTATTCTTTCATTTAAAAGTTCTGTTCTTTCAAAGAAAAAAGCAAATCCATAATCTTCACACAATAACTTGCTCCATTGATTGATGCATTCATGATTCTAATTACAGGGTAACTCTTTCGATTTGTTGTCCATGACTTCTTTCAGCATAATAATAAGACAAAATGAATATCTAGGCAAAGAACTTGATGTTGTTGTGTTTAGGCTCTTTAAATCGTAAAAAGGCACGTAAAGTTTAAAATTCCTAACATACTTTTGGGCGTAATAAAGTAAAATAAATAAAGTAATATTAAACATTTAAATTTCTTTTTTTTTTAATATTTTTAAATCCATTTAATTTGTTTTACTGCTTACACTTTACTTTTTTACTTTCAATTTCATATTTTATTTCTTTTTATATTTTCTTTAAGCCTTAAATTATGCAACATATAATATTTTATAGTACTTGTGCAGCCAACCATTTTTATTTTTTATTATACTTATATAATATAAATTTCTACAGATAGTTTTGATTAGATAAGCTCCTCAGATACTCAAACATACAAACGAAAACTATTGTATTTGCCATTAGAATTTTATTGTCCTGTCTTGCCCTGTTCTCTTCTGCTGTATTCTGTTCACTGTATTATGATAATACCCTGTTGTGTGTGTCATTCTCTTTTTTTCTTTTCTTTTTTTATTATTCATTCTTTCTTTTTTATAGGGTGACAGAATAGTACTGGGATTGGTTATATAAAGTTGCTTAGAAATGAAATATTTTTTAAGGATTCAATAAATCTAATCAGCTTATCTCAACAGTTTTATGAATCAAATGGCTTAAGTGCTAGAGATTATTAATCAGAACTTTTTCAAGCAAGTTAACGATACAGGGATTTAAAGTGGAAAAATATATGTTTATTACCAATGCTCTGATAGATAATCTCAATATAATTAATGATTCGTAACCGTTTAGACTGGATTACAACCACTCATGTTGTGTGTGTTAATATTATCCATAAGTGGCCGGATCTACAGTTTAACGGTGACTTCGAAGGACAGGTTTTTGAAAAACTTTTTTGCCTCCTAAAAATATGTCGCCTACAGAAATTCTTTTTTATATTTCGTCTATGTTCAAAATGTCTGAGCTGGGTTTTGAACTAGACTACGGCAACTTTCATTCGTATACATAGCATACACACATACATACACAATTGTTCATTACAACCCTTCAGTCAGGATTATGACGTAACTTCTCGCATCACTTATGTTGTGGGTGTGCGCGTGTTGCTGCGCCACCAACTAAAATATATTTGAAGGAAACACATTACACAAATGTCCAATGTCCAAATTTTGAATCATTTTATTGATTTTGTTTCCCGTTGTCCTGTTGATTCAGATGAACGTGCCTGAGTAGTACACATTCGATCAATTTCTAATCTCACTTCTCGTTGTTCAAGTGGTTCAAGCGAACGGGTCTCAGCGGCATATACTCGAAGATTTTCCAGTCTCAATGCTCGTCTGATTCTGAGGCTCGTAATGCTCTTTTCTTCCATGTTTGAGGTGTAGGTCGACCAATTGCTTGTCATTCATTTTGAATAATTTTCATTGACGCTATCCATCGGAAATTAATCGCACCAACGTCCGTCGACTCATGCACAACAACTTTGTTAAAAAATGCACAGTTTACGATTTAATTTATTTTAAGTAATTTTCAGTGGCGCCACCTATCGGATATTGATCATACCAACTTAGAAGCCTTCCCAGGCTCATGCGCAACAGCTTTGCTAAAGATCTTAACATGATCAAATGCATAGTTTACGATTCTATAAGGTACATACAAACAAACTTTCATTTTTATATATGTATGTAGACTATGGGAGGTGACACGCCCACTATAGCCAATCCACCCATTTTGTTCATATATACGTCAAAGTCGTCCATACAAAATTTGAGGACTCTAGCTGTTGCAATTTATGAGATATGCGACATTAAATACTTATTGGGTATGTGGGCGTGGCACCTCGCCTATTTGAAATTTTAAAATGAAAAGTATCCTATAACTTCTTCCAGGCAAACAGGAAGAAAAAAATCGGTTCAGCCGTTTAGACGTCTATAAACTTCAAACATACAAACAAAAACACAATAATTTTTATATATAAAATGGCAGGGTGCGTACAGTTCAAAGTCAACTCTGAACGACAGGTTTTTTTGAGAAACATTTTAATGGCAATTTTTACTTTACTCGCAGAGCTTTTGCCAGAAATCTGCTGAGAGGAAAAGTATTATTTTGTTGGAGATGTTTGACCTGAGGTTTGAACCGTGGCCGCACATCTAGTAAGCCAAAATACTACTACCACTAGACTATGACGACTTCAAGTATTAACCCATGTGGTCAAAACTAATTCGAATTGATATTGCCATCAATTAAACAGTCTAAAGGAGACAAATAATTAAACGTGGAGAACTTTTATGAATAGAAATACTTAGGACAACTCTAGGAAACACAAATTATTAGTGCCTCTCCTCTCCTGAAGTTTATGAAGCTTGGGTGGGCATGATGTTGTTATCTATCATACCTATCGTCAACAGAAGTCACCGTAGTCTAGTAGTAGGTAGTGTGTTGGCTTATTAGACGTAAAGCCAGGGTTCAAGCCCCAGGCCAGACATCAAAACAAAAAATACAAAAAATATTTCTACGCCGACTTCCTCTCAGCAGATTTCCGGCAAAAACTCTGAGAGTAAAATAAAAATTGCCATGAAAGGTTATGTTAGGTTAGAGGACGTGTACTTGTCAATTAAGACAAGTACAGTACCCGGAGTTCGAATTAACCCATTGTACAACGTCCTAGTTTCTCACACCACTTATGTTGTGTGTGTTAATTTTATACATGAGTGGTGGGACCTACAGTCCATGAAAAGTCTCTCAAAAATCTGTCGTTCGAGTCGAGTTTAAACTGTAGGTCCCAACACTCATGTATAAAATTAACCCATGTATATAAAATTAACACACATAACATAAGTGGTGTGAGAAACTAGGTCGTAATCCTGACTGAAGGGTTGTAATGACCAATTATGTTATGTATCGCCAGCAGATTATTATGTCGTAAGGAATTTTTAAACATCAATTGCTGTTTTAAAATGATAACAAGTTATTGAACTAGGAACTTAATTATAAGTATTTTACCCGAATGATTTTTACAGAAGGAAATGAAATTTTTATTGGATTTTAAAAATAAGACAAACTTAAATTATTAAAACAAAATTCTAATAAATTAAAGAATAAAAAATAGAATAGAATGCTAGGCATGGCCCCATTTCCTCTTTTTTAATTAAAAACATGTTGCCTATCTTTAGGGCTCATATAAAATATATAATTATTTGGCATATTTTTAGCCACTAAATAAATAAAATTCATTTATTTTTCATTACCAATGTACATGTGGCTTATAACGTCTATATTTGTTTACTAATTTCGTTTAATTTAAACAAATTACAAAGCAGAACCCTTTGGAAATATAAAAAAAAAACAATAAAATAATGCCAGCACACAGTTTTTCGGTAAACGGCCTTATTTTAATAGGTCCCCTAACAGAAGCAAAAAGAAGAGCAAAGAAAAAAATAACAATAAAAGCCAGGAAAATAAAATGAATGAATAAAAAAAATAAATTAATAAATTGCAGACGAAAACTAAACTAAAGTAATACAGTGTTTAAGTATAAGAATGGAGAAGCAAAGAAAAAAATCTGTTTACATATTATCAAGGATAATCTGACAAACAGGCTATAAAAGAAATCCAGGACAATAACAACAATGAAGGCAATAACATAATAAAAGAATCACTGTGACTAAGTATCCAACCACTCATCCTTTTTCAAATTCCGGCCCGCCAAACCAAATGCCAATAAAAGAAACTGAGAAATGGTCGCCTCTCTAAATGAGACATTTTCTTACAAGTTAAACAAGTCACTAACAGCAGCAACAATAAAATTTATACAATTTGTAGTTCAATCTCTGGTTTTTATTTCTTTCTCTTTTACTTCCTTCCTTCATATCTTCCACATTCTTCCTTTTCCTTTTTCCTCTCTTTCCCTAACTGGGTCAACCAATAACAATTGCGAATGTGTTAAATTTTCTATGTATGCTTGCCATGGAAATCTTTAAGGAGTTATTTAGTTTTTTACGCTCCCATAGATTGTATTTGTATTTATTGCCAAAAACAAAATGAAAGAAAAGGCTTCTGGTGCGGTATTTATTGACCTTTTGTTTTCTGCCCTCCCCCAGGGTTAATAATTTGGTAACAAATTTATTTCTTTTCATTTTATTTTCTGTAGTTTTGGGAAAACCAAAAATCCTGCAGAGAATTTTAATAAATTTTCCATATCATTTGGCAAAAACAAAAACAGAAAAATATATGGAGAACCTATCGACCTTTGTTTGTTATTGATTAGGATTTTTATCTTTAATTTGTTATATCCATCATATCAATAGTTTTTAGTTTAAATTAAAAAATAAAAGAAAAATTCTTAAAGAGTTTTAAGCAGAGTACGGAAAATTTATACCACAAGCCGTTTATTATTTATTAAATTTCTAACGTTTACAGTTTAAATTAAAACTATTTTTCCGAAAAGAGTTTAAATTTCTAACGTTGACAGTTTAAATTAAAACTCTTTTCCCGAAAAGAGTTTTATTTTTCCCTCTTTCCCCGAAAAGAGTTTTATTTTTCCCTCGTGAATTTAAATTAAAACTCTTTTTCCGAAAAGAGTTTAAATTTCTAACGTTGACAGTTTAAATTAAAACTCTTTTCCCGAAAAGAGTTTTATTTTTTCCCTCTTTTCCCGAAAAGAGTTTTATTTTCCCTCGCGAGTTTTATTTCTAATTAAAAATTATTTATTTTTCTTCGAGAGTTTTATTTTCCCACCACCATTCTAGTTTTAGAGACACTGACTGATTAGCCAGAAAGGAAACGTTTTTATTCGAAAACTTCTTCAGAATCTTTGCAGAAATTTTCTATTCTATTCTCTAAGCTTGCAAGATTATTATTTTTTTCTTTTGAATCGAAACTATTGCTTAAAACTGACCGTACCTCAAATTCGCATAACTTGCAATTAAGTTTTAACTCATGCAGCTTGTAATGAGTCAGAGCTTTAATTAACACGTTGACTGCCGCGGCAATTTTCAGAAAACTGGCCACGCAAGCCAACATTGACTTTTTGTTCTTTTCTCAGAAGCCATTTATCGATACTAGCACTGATATAATACGATTTTATTCGTAGCTACACAAAAATGGCAGGTTTAGTGAGTACGAGATAACTCGTAGATTACGTTCCCTTCTAGGGAACCAACTACGAGTTATCTCGTAGATTACGTTCCCTTCTAGGGAACCAACTACGAGTTATCTCGTAGTCGGCAGTCAACTTGTTAAAAAAAATGGTGGAAACTTCTTTTGGAATTTAAACTCCGCATAAAGCTTATATTTAAAGCGAAAGTTCTCATACATGTTTTGACATTTCATACCCTGACTAAGAGTTTAATTTAATTCTTATTACTGTGTCTGCTGCTAATGAAACCACTCTTACTTACTTTATTGGTTCGCTATAACTCTTTTATAACCAGGACAGACATCTGCAATTAATATTTCTTCGGCGATTTCCTTTCAGCAGATTTCTGGAAAAAACTCTGAGAATAAATAAAATTGCCATGCAAAGTTATTCAAAAAATCTGTCGTTCGGAGTCGACTTTAAACTGTAGGTCCTGTAGCCACTCATGTATAAAAATAACATACACAACATCGGTGGTGTAAGAAGCTAGGTCGTAATCTTGACTGCAGGGTTGTAATGACCAATTATGCGTGGATGTGTACTAAAGCAGTCTTTATATTGGAGAGTTCAGTTAAGTTGAGGCAGAAAATAAGAGACCTCTACCTCTTGATGACCACCTCAACAAGACAATGGCACAAGTGGTGAACACTCTTCCTGCTAAATTATTTTAAGGAAATAATGTGAGGGCTATTGCATTTCAATTCTTTCAATTTTAATTTAAAAAATATTGTTTAAGAAATCTATGTGTGTGAAGATAAATTCGAATTTAAAAACACAAGACGCAAACCCACACTTTTAGCAGCGCCACTTCTTGTCTCTAACAGGACAAACTTTGCTATTAACAGAGCACTGTTAACTGTCTTCTAGTTTGCAATTGTTGCGACTATTGATATAAAATATAATTCTCATTATGATCGTTATTATTTGTGAACAAAAGTGTTGAAATGTAAAGGATGGTTGGTGGGGATGCATGGTCATACGTTCTATTAATTAAACTCTCTGTGAGGCTCAACCTTAAATGCGAGCTTTTTCAAACCTTTTTCCTCTATTCGCACAGCCGCAACAAGAAGGTTGAGATAGTCTTAGCACCTTCTTCAAGCATTCTCAGAACACTTCTCCAGTAGATAAGGAGCAGATGTGTGTGAAGATAAATTCGAATTTAAAAACCAAAGACTTAAACCCACACTTTTAGTAGCGCCACTTCTTGTCTCTAACAGGGCAAACTTTGCTATTAACAGAGCACTGTTAACTGTTTAACAGTGGCATTATATGTAAATTAGTCCTCAACATTGGAATTATTGCAGACTATTAATATAAATTTTCATTCACATTATGATCAGTATTATTTGCGAACAAAAGTGTTGAAATGTAAAGAATGGTTGGTGGGGATAGTGGCCAGAATTATTCCAGCTATCCCACTACCACGATTCGAAAGAGGACCCTTTGGACTACCATTTGCATATAGTCTGTATTGTGTACTATTTATTATATGTTCCAAAATGGCCGCTGATCTTCTGGAGAATTTCAAGCAAAAGAAATTGATATTTTCAAAGCCTATTTTCTCAATACCATATCACTTTATATGTGACTATGTTGCTGATTAAGATTAAGAGGCCTTGGAACCTTTCTTTGCATATAGTGGCTGACTTCCAAACTGTTAGTTGCTTTGTGTTTGAACAAAGTATAGTGTTTCATAAAGCCGCTGTACAAAATGTTTACAATGTAGACTATTTTAAAACGTAGTCAATGTGTACTTTTAACGCAGTCAAAAAGCAATCGGGCATCGGATTTATAGTTGATGTATTGTATGGTAACTTTGCATATCTACAAAATTTATATAGCGTAGTAGAACTGCATACAAACTTTGTATTGATACATTTTGGAAGTCAGCCAGTATGGTACTCATAGACCTAGAGTATTTCCCAAAATTAGCTCTTAAACAAGAGGCCTTGTTTAGATGGATACTGTTAACTAGCTAACAGTGTTCTGTTGAAGGCAAACTTTGTTCTGTTAATAGAGAGTTTTGCTCTGTTAACGCCAAATGTGGCCCTGCTAAAATTTATGGATTGCGTCTTGGATTTTCAAATTCAAATTTATGTCTCTTCACATACATAAGAAATCTATACAACACATGTTTTAATTTTTTTTTTTTATTTTTTCTTAGTTTCAGAACTTGAAATTTTTATTAAATTTTCAATTTCCCGTTAATTTTTTTTTTATTTAATTTACATAAAAAAAATGTATAAAAATTTTCTGCTCCAATTATTTATTGAAATCTTGAATGTCTACAAAAATTTGTATGAATTAAAATATTTATCGAAAACCCCACCACACCACCCTTTTTCTTGCCTTGCATATCTTGCGATGTTTAAACAATTACCAGTTTCAGGCTAAAATATTATTTTAAAAAAATGCGATTTTTTTGGCAAATTATTTCCATTTTGCAATTTAATAGAGACGAAATTGTTTTTTGAAAAATTTCGCATATGGCGTCTGGAAGTATTAAAAATTAAAAAAACATGTGTTTTTATTTCTTATTAATTCAACCGGATTAGACCACATAGAGCAAAAAAAATTAACCACAATATATGGAAATAAAAAAAAAAACAAAAACAAATTATAAATTATGCTTTGTATATTATTTTGACTTTTTTTTTTGGTTTCTTATAAAAAAAAATTTAACAAATTTCATATGGATCAGTAAGAAACAAATTCGCATTTGTTGTATGAGGAATACCTTGACATAATTTTTTCCATATTTTTTTTTTCTTATCGAAATTTCTTTTAAAAAAGCAAAAAAAATATAATTAAAAACGTAGAAAACAAAAAACAAAAACGATAACAATTGTAAAACGTTTTTAATTTGTTTATTTGAAAATAAAAATTAAAAAAAAATAAATTATTTGAGCAGGAAAAAGTTATAAACAACAATCGTTTGTAAATAAATATTGTTTTTAAGTTTTTTCCCTGATCCCCTCAATCTGCCAACTCTACGGCCTCGTCAATGGATGGATGAGCAGGGAAGAGCAGAGGCGCTGGGCGAATTGATCGGGTTGTTATGTTTCTAGATGTCTATGGCATGCTATAGGCAGTGGCTGGGCTTGGATAAGGCCAGCTTAAGGTCAGTTATTGGCTTTATTACGGGGCATTGCGAGATTAAATCGTTGACAAGGACAAGCTGGACTATATTGCGGGGTATGTTGCGATGAGGAGAAGTTGGAGACTATCGAACACCGCTGACTTCTCACGACTTGTAAAGTTGATCATGATGTTGTCAGTATATCCTCAACTTTAACGCCAGTAATATCACAATGATTAGATAGCCAGCATAATCTAATTCGATAATCCAACCATGGGCAGATGTGACCTAAAAGTATGTCTTTCCAAAGTTTTACGGCTGCCTTATCCATACATATTTATTACAGGGCACTGCGAGATTTGATTGCTGATGGAGGATGTGGAACAGATTCCAGCCAGACTATTGCAAGGTATGTTGCGACGAGGAGGAGTTGGAAAATAACGGAACACCTGCTCTTTAACTGTCCAGCCCTTAGCAGGTTAAGGTTGAAGACCCTTGGCAGGGGGTTCTTTGTTCTCCATAAAGTCGTTGAGCAGTGTTAGGACTTCAATAGTGTAGTCTCTCTTGTGTAACTGTCCAGCCCTTGGCAGGTTGTGGTTGAAGACCCTTGGCAGTGGCTTTTTTGCTCTCCATAGATTCATTATTAGTTTGAGCAACTTAAGCCGAGCTAGTGTAGTCTCTCTTGTGTGTTTTGGTAGTCTGTGTAATTCCTTTGCTTCCCTATTCTCCCTTTCCTATCTCCGCTATTATCCTCTCCCCTTTAGGACGTTGCACAATGGGTCAGCTGGACCCCTACGGGTACTGTACTTGTCTCAACCTAAACCTTTTGAATTGTTTTTTACTTAATTTTTTTTTTGCGATTTTGGAAAAATTTTGTCAAAATATTGAAATTGATTTACGTATTGTATGGTATTTTTTAGTTTTTTTTTTTTGCAATACATACATATGTAGTTAATTTAATTGTTTATTGTTTAAATCATTATCCAAATAATGACAAAATAATGTATTAATCATTAGAACGATGACTTAAAAATTAAACAGTTTTTACCCGTTTTAAGCAAAACTCATTGAAAACAGGTTATTTTGCAACAAGGTTGGGTACTCAACTCAATATTTATTTTTTTTTTTTGACTCATTTCTGTTTCAGATAAGTTGTATGATTCATTTTGACAGAAATTAAACAATTTCTAAAAAGAATTTGTTTAAATAATTTACACTTAACGTACAGTGTTTAAGAAAAAATGTTTCTTAAAATTACGATTTCTCCATGGTCTTAATAGGGATTTAAATTAGGTGCGGTTAGGATACCTCTCAGATATCTGTTAAGATACAAAAAAAAAGAAAGACAGAAAGTTTGAGAAGTTCCTGCTGTATAGTTTCCCTCTGTTCATGCTATTCATTTAGTTATAGGTGCGTTCCTTCATTCTTGAATTACCGATTTCATTAGCAGCATTATATTTACTTAGCTAAAGAATCGCTAGTAGTTTTATTGACTACACGATTAAGTTAGATGTACGATAGGGCTTGAAAGCCAAAGACCAGCACTTAAGCCCATTGTGATACCACAATTGATATCCAACCTGGAGATCAGACAATCCGAGTTTAAAATAAATCTGGGTATTACAGCATGAATCGCCATAGTCTAGTAGGTAGTTTGTTGGCTTATTAGACGAAAAGCCAGGGTTCGAGCCCCAAGCCAGACATCAAAATAAAATACAAAAAGTATTTCTTCGGCGACTTCCTCTCAGCAGATTTCTGGCAAAAAAATCTGAGAGTAAATAAAAATTGCCTTGAAAAGTTTCTCAAACAATCTGTCGTTCGGAGTCGACTTTAAATAAAATTAACGCACACAACATAAGTGGTGTGAGAAACTAGGTCGTAATCGTGACTAAAGGGTTGTAGGAAGAAAGAAAGGCTAAGAGTGTCCATCACTCATGAGGGCCGTCCTTCTTCGTAGATTTCCTCAGATCTCCACATATCCTGCAGAAGTCAATTGGGGAAATGCGAAGGCTATTGGCATGCTTTCCAAAAAGTGAGAATTAAAGACACTTGGGAATATGTCCTCTTCTTGTCCACACAAGTCCAGGAGGGTCTACATATAACACACATAATTAGTCATTACAACCTAGCTTCTCACACCAGGTTCATATGTAGTGTTAATTTTATACATGAGTGGCGACGGGACCTTCTGTTTAACACGTTCATCGCCACCATAATATCAGAAAAAATTTTCACATAGGCCACGGTAACTTTATTAGATAATTTAGTTAAAAATGTATCAAGGAAACTTAATGTATCACAGAAAAATTGTTTTTTGCCAAAATTCCCGGAAAAACACAATTTTTTATGTCAGATATATATGACTGACTTAAACTTTTTTTTCGACAAGCCGTGTCAGTCTTATATGTCTGGAGCATCAAAACAAGATACAACAAGTATTAACCTGTTGTTTTGAACACAGAGTCGTTTGCGTCGGACATTTGTGATTTACCAAATCGCGTACGTCAGACACATATGACTGACATGGCTCATGTAGAACTTCTTAGCGTCAGACACATATGACTGACATGGCGATGAACGTGTTAAAGTCGATTCCGAACGACAAATTGTTTAAAAACTTTTCATTGTAATTTTATTAACTCAGGATTTTTGCCAGAAATCTGCTGAGAGGAAGTCGCCACAGAAATATTCTTTCATAATTCGTTTTGTTGGATACGTCTGACCTTGGGTTTAACCTATGACTTCACGTCTAAAAAACCAACACACTATCTACGAACTTAGTCACAAATTGAGGAACATAAGCCTTATACTTTATGCCATTCTAAAACTCCAGATGAGTTTATTTTCGGTTTCTAAACTTGCTTTCAATTTATTTTGCTTTCTGGTTATACATTCGAAAATTTTAATAAATTTTTCTTTTTTTTCGTGTAATTTGCTAAAAATAAATGTGATTATATTTTATAAATAATAAATTTAGTTAATTACTTCATTATTATTATTATTATTATTTATTTTAATTATTTATTTTAATATTTATTATGTTTTGACAGAAATTTGTGTTTATTTCTCCAAACAAAATTTGTTTACACAACAAACTGCTAAAAATGTGTATCAAAAATAAGTATTTAAAAAAATTAAAATTAATTCTATTATATTTGAAAACAATGCAAAAAACAACAAATCATTCTTAAATAATTTAAAGAAAAATTTTCTGCGATAAGAAATTAAACAATCGCCTACAAGGGGCACACCGCCCTCATTGATTGTGATACGTTTAAAAGGAGCTTTAAGTTCGATAAGCAGTCTTTCATTAAAAAGAATTTTTCAGTTGAGCATTTTCTAGGATCACAGAGTTGCCATATCTTATTAGGTGTGAGGTTCATGGTTCAAACCTTAGCTCAGGCATTGTTAACAAAACGAAATATGAAAAAATATTTCTGCGGCGTCTGCCTCTCAGCAGATTTCTGGGAAAAAAACTATGAGAGTAAAATAAAAAATGCCATGAAAATTTTCTCAAGAATCTGTTGTGCGGACTCGACTTTGAACTGTATATCCCGAGGCCACTAATGTATAAAATTAACACACCTAACATAGATGGTAGGAGAAGCTACGTCGTAATCTTGACTGAAGGGTTGCAATAATCAATTATTTATGCATGTGTGTGTATGTATGTAATGGCAACCATGAAGGCATAATTACCAGATTTGACAAGTGTGGGTTCAATGTTTGTCTATGGATTATTATCGTGAAAACGATAAGTGCCTCAAATGGTGACCATTTCAAATGTATTATTCCTAAGAAATGATTAGAAAATTTTCTATTGTGAAGTTTCTTGGTATCACGATGGATAGGTTATGATGCCCAAAGGAGGCTTGACAGGACATACTACTTAAATTTATAAAAATCTTTACATAAGCAGCACTTGATTTCTTTTCAAAGGCTTACGAACTCTGAATAACCCTATCTTCCTAGATACATGAGAGATATTGTAACCAGAGATCAGCAATGAGTATTCAAAAAGATGAGTAGAATCGAATCATACTCATAATTTCTGATACTTTTACTATGCATTCATACTTCTTTTAATATCATGCAACACCCCTCTACTCATATTCAAAGTTTGAAGTACTCATCACATTTATACTTAACAACACTGTTGTTGTTGATTTCGATTCTCCCTCAACTCAACATATACACGAAGCACAAAAGAAGTATGAATCGCATATGAACACTAAAATACTTACTAGAAGGTTGTGTGTTTGATCTGCTAGCTGCTCTGCCTTTTTTGCTTATGCGTCTTTTGTCGATTGACTCGAATCATTCATAAGTGCGTCTAAGTATTTTTCTCAAGTTATGAGTGTAAATGAGGAGGCTGGCTGAATCAAACATATTTCGAATGGTATGAGTTCGATGTTAACGTTGTACGCATACTCATTACAACCTGTACTTGTAAATCAAGTGAGTGCAGTGAGTATGAATGAATCAGAGTATGTAGTTAAATTTCAATATTGTTGACACACTTATATTCAAAATGAGTGCTTATGAGTAGCAAAGAAGCGATTCATTGTTGATCTCTGATTATAATTGAATATTGAAGAGGCACAGTTTCCAACAGATTTGTTAGCAATGTATTCAATGTTTGTATAAGACGAGAAGTGGCTCAGGAGGCCTATTTCTATTGAAACAAATATTTATTTCCCTTAATACGTGGCTAAATTCATTATAAAAAGACTCATAAAATTGCTAAGGCCTGTGGCTTACTCTTAATCTTAAAGAATAAAAGTCTTTAATTCACTTTAAAATCCCTTAATGGAAACGATTTTGAAAATTTTCCTAAAAATTGTTTTTGTTTTTATTATTATTTTTTTCTTATCTTAAGTAGGTGGATAGGGGTTTAAATGCTTGCTACATACAAATATACGTGTATAGATTTTATTTGGATTTAATTTTTATGATTCAATTTTATATAATTTTTCTGTTTTTTTTTAATATTTAAAGCCATTAAAATACAATTTTAATACACAAAACATAACATAAAATGCGAAAAGGAAGAAGAGAGCTCAGAGCAAAAAAAAAAAAAAGAAATGAGAAGCCATAAACGGTTTTATGGATTTTCAACAACAATTTTTTAATACAATAATAAAATCATTTTTTTTTAATACAATACATTGTTGTTTTTTATATTTTTCTTTTTTTGTACATAGAAATTTATGGAAAATCATTTTACTTGATTGTACGCATTACATTTAAGCCCTAAAGTAGACAATTAATATTAATTTATGTCTAAAGCCTCCCTAATGTAGGCCATTAAATATATGTGATGGGTTGTAAATCAATGGAATTTATTTAAACCCTGAAAATCTACTTTAAAAAATATATTCTCTCTGTATACACTCGGCCACAAAAGTATACATACGGTTAACAAATTTCAGAACTTTCTTCGATTTTAAGACGGTCTTGGTTAACAAATTTCAGAAATTTTTTTCACCAATCCGTTTTCGTTGAAAATCTTTACAATTGTCTGACAACTTTCTTCGATTTAAAGACGGTCTTTTGCATTGCTTCAGAAATTTGTGAAATTTGTTAATCGGATGTATACTTTTGTGGGCCTGTGCAGGGCCACAATTCAGTTCAATTTCAGAAATTGTTTAACCAATGCAAAAGACCGTCTTAACATCAAGGAAACTATAAAGATTTTCAACGAAAACGGATTGGTTGAAAAATTTCTGAAATTTGTATTGTATTGTATAAATTATGTATACTTAAGTAACTGTGTGTATGTGTAATTTTTTTTTTTTCAATTAATTAATTAAATTGTCAATACAATAAATTTTTGCAATTAATTATAAAGTAAATGCCACAAAAATGTTGTGTCTGCTCAAAAGAGAAAAAGTTAATTAATCAGTGCCTAAAAAGTACTTTTTTTAGTCAAAACAAAGCAATTACAAGCGCTATTCATTAATAACAAATAAATTTTTAACATCTGTATTTTGTTTTTGTTAAAAAAATTTAATTAAATAAACAATTAAATGAATTTTATTAAGAAAATAAACACGTTCTGATTCAGATTCTTCAGAAATTTTAAGATTCTATAGAGCGAAACCATACATACATAATTTGTCATTACAACCCTGTAGTCAGGATTACAACCTAGCTTCTCATACCACTTATGTCGTGTGTGTTAATCTTATACATGAGTGACGGGACCTATATGTTAAAATCGACTCGGAACGACAGTTTTTTTGCCAGAAATTTGCTGAGAGGAAGTCGGCGAAGAGATACAGTCAAACTTCTATAATTCGAACTTCAATTACTTGAAGTTTCTATAAGTTGAAACACATGTCGTGGCAACAGCATCTCGATCATTTGTAAATTTACTTCCCAAAGTTGAAGTTTCTATAAGCTGAAGTTTTTTTCTGGATAATGGTGATTCATTTTATAGAAGTTCGACTGTATTTCTGACCTGCTTTGCTTTGCCCCGTGGCCTCATGTCTAATAAGCGAGACACTACCATCTAGACAACTGCTATTTCCGATAGCCATTAGTGATTATTATTCCTTTAGTTTCTTTAATCCTTTCCATCCTTTTTATTGCGTTCAAATTGAATTAAACAGGCAGAGTGATACTTGGTTGATAAGGGTTACCATTCGCAGTTGAAAGGTTGAAGATCAAAAAATTTTTAATCGTTGAAAAATACGACGTTACAATAACAATTTATAAGTAAATGTGGTTGAAAAAGGGAAACGAATGAAAAAGATGACCAATCATTGATTTAACTTGTTCTACAACTAATCGCAACGTATAGGGGCCGCATGAGGGCGTCTAGAAGGCTTGGGCCAAAAAAAAAAACTCTGTGAAAAGTCGTATTGATATCGAATTGATGACTAATTTTCATGGCAATTGTGTGTAAACCACCTGGACCCAGAGACATAACGGATACCAGAGCAGTCACATTAGTGTTGGGTACTAATTCTGAGTGTCACATTGGACTACCATTGAGTCTGACTCAGACCAGGTGGATATGCTGATGGCAAGCCTTACACGTTGCAAACAAACAATTCTTATGTTGAATGGCTGGTTGGTCTTCGGTTGGTTGATAAAGATTAAAAAAATTCTGAAATTCATTTAACAGACAACCAAATACGATGCTAAAATAACAGTTTATTAGTAAATTTGGTTGAAAAAGGAGAAACGAGTGATGAAGACGACCTAACGTTGATTCAACTTGTTGTACAACTAATCGCAACACGTAGGGGTCGCATAAGAACTTTGTAACACTGTCTTTCCATCATTTCCTCAATGTCATTGAAAAGCCAATTTTTGTTATGATTTTGTATTCGTCGTTCATTTTATTTTCGTTTTATTTTCATTTCGGTCTACCTGCTGCTCGTAATATTGTGACACTGTGTTGCCAAATACATTTTTTTCATTGTCATCATCATCATCATCATTTGACTGCGGCCTACTGCTGCTATTTGGTTGGCTCACCTCCTTAATGACTGACTGGCCTGGCCTGGCCAGTGAACTTGTTGGGTGTGTGATTTATTTCAAAGGTCTTAACATTTAGATTGAAAGAGAGAGGGAGAGAGGGAGAGAGAGATGTATTAATGGATTCATTAATTCATTCAATTTTTATTTTAATGGAGACGTATGAATATACAGTAAACAACTTAATTTTTGATTCCATTTTAATAATAAATTCATTTATTATTTTGCATATTTATTTCATTTCATTTATTTATTTATTTATTCTTCTTTCCAATTGAAATAAAAATGAAAATATTTTCAATTAATTTATAACAAACCGGTAAAATGATAAATAAGTTTCATGAACTCTAGGCAAAAATAATATTAAAAAGAATGTATCAGAGACAAAGTATGGAAAATAATATAAACAGAGAGCATTAGGATAGGTAAAGAGGTGGAGGACTCTGGAAATTTTTTTCTCTGTATACTTATAAGACCTTGCATGCGTCAAAGTCAAAGAGAAAATATTACTCGATACTCTCCTGATCCCAGTCTCTGTTACACAAAAACCTAACCCAACTACACATACATAATTGATCATTACAACCCTTTAGTCAGGATTACGACCTAGTTTCTCGTGCTACTTATGTTGTTTGTGTTAATTTTATGCTATGTTCAGATATGTACTTTTATTGAGTCAATCTTCGGTTTATTGAGTACAATATTTTAAGTGTTCAGACATAATAATAAACGCAGTTCAGCTGCTTATTCAATATCCACTTGACAGCTGGTACAAAAAACAGCTGGTTGTTTCAACAATATTGTTTCTATTTTGTTATTTTTTTTTCTTTGTCTTTATTGACATTTGAGTTGTCAAATATCAACAGAAAGTGTTCGTTTAATTGTAATATGCTCACCGAACATACTTATGACCGTGCTGCATTTTAAATTTTACTCAATATTATAACAATTTTCGTATTTATTGTGCAATAATTAATTGAAACTTTATATGAAATATTGAGCTCAATAGTGGCGTTTATTGCGATTTACGCAATAAAGGTGCATATCTGAACACCGTATTATATGTACATGAGTATGGCGGGGGGATTTTTTTTGGCAAACTTTTCATGGCAATTTCATTTGTTCTCAGAGTTTTTGGCAGAAATTTACTTACTTCTTTTACTTAATTGGCCATTAACAAACCGATTAACGGATTTCGGCCTGCCGTAACACATCCTTCTAGGCGCCTCTGCTTCTTGTGCGCCTACGGCAGTTCGTCACACAATCAATGACAGGACTTCCTCGATTTGGTCCTTCCAACGCAAACAAGGTCGTCCTCTTCGCCGACTTCCGCAGATCTCCGAATCAAATACCCGTCTCGCCGGAGCATCCTCCTCGATTCAAACGACATGGCCGAGCCAGCACAGCCGCTGAATGTTAATAGGCTGCACAACGCTTACGTCGTTGTGAGTGAGCTCATACAGCTTACTGTTGGATCGGAAGCGGAAATCATCACCAAATTCGCACTGGATTAGAATAGGATGTCGTCGAAAGAGATACATACATACATAATTGGTCATTAAAACCCTTCAGTCAGGATTACGACCTAGTTTCTCACACCACTTATGTTGTGTTTGTTAATTTTATACATGAGTGGCGGGACCTACAGTTTAAAGTCGATTCCGAACGACAGATTTTGTTTGAGAAACTTTGCATGGCAATTTTTTATTTCACGCTCAGAGTTTTTGCCAGAAATCTGCTGAGACGAAGTCGCCGAAGAAATACTTTTTGTATTTCGTTTTGATGTCTGGCCTGGGACTCGAACCCTGGCTTTTCGTCTAATAATCCAACACACTACCTACTAGACCACGGCGACTTCCGTCGAAAGAGATAGTTTCTCGTAGTTCGTTTTGTTGGGGATGTCTGAGCTGGGGTTTGAACCCAGATCTCATGTCGAATAAGGAAGCACTCTACCAATTAGACTACGGCGACTTCTAAAAACCTTGCATGCCCTGAGTAAACTCTTATCATGTAACCTAACTGCTCAGAAATTATGTTTAATTAAATTGCCACCTTTTTCTCCATAACATGCAAACCAAATGAATTGGTGGCAACACTTTTCTTCGAAATTATTAGTTTATTTCGGTGGTAGTAAAATTTTAGTAAATAATTTTAAATGTTTTGAAAAAAACTATAAAAAAACAAGGTGTCTGTATTTAATTACCCTCATTCCCTTGCTCCACTGTCTGTGATTCATTGTGCCTCCTCTCTTGCTATTGTCTTTACAAAATTGTTGGCATTTTTAAATAATTTTGAAGAGTGGTGGGTGTGTGGTGTGGCTGTTTCAATTGTTCCTTGTCTTGTTTTCTTTGGAACATTTTTATATCGTGTAAGACAGCTGTTAAAATGTGTTGTTTTGCCCTCCTAATTTATTTTTTTTTGTTATTATTTATATATATACACTTTAGAAATCAATTTAGAAAAATTAAGTTCATCATATGCGGCAAATATGAAATGAAATGAAAAATATTAGGGTGTCCCTTAACAAAAAAGAAAATTTCTGTTTCGTAACACCCTTAGCAGATGAGGTCTTGTAATGTAGTTGCCTATGGGCATTGCAAATTACAGCAAATATGCCAGCCAATCTGTCATATGCAGATGTACTTACTTACTTAATGGGCCATTAACAATCCAATTAACTTCCTTCCAAATGCCTCTGCTTCTTGTGCGCCTTTGTCATTTGGTCACTCCAATCGATGATTTGGTCCTTCCAACGCAAACAAGGTCATCCTCTTCGCCGACTTCCGTACTTCCCCACATCAATTACCCTGCTCGCTGGAGCATCCTCTTACATTCGAACGACATGGCCTAGCCAGCGCAACCGCTGGATGTTCATACACTGCACAACGTTCATGTAGTTCGTTGAGGAGCGCATACATCGGATGCGGAAATCATCGCCAACTCGCACTGAACCGAAGATCTTACGTGGGACTTTTCTCTCTCGAATACTCTCAAGGCTGCTGCACCGGTGCTCAATAGTGTCCATGCTTATGCGCCATAAAGAGCGCAACCGCTGGATGTTTATACACTGCACAACGTTCATGTCGTTCGTTGAGAAGCTCATACATCCGATGCGGAAATCATCGCCAACTCGCACTGAACCGAAGATCTTACGTAGGATTTTTCTCTCGAATATTCTCAAGGCTGCTGCATCAGTGCTTAATATCGTCCATGCCACAGCATCATAAAGAAGCACGGGGGGGGGGATGAGCGTCTTGTAGAGTATTTTAGTTTTGTCGTACAAGAAAGATCTCAATGCTACTCAATTGCCTATTGAGACCATAGTAGCACCTGTTGGCAAAAGGAATTCTACGCTTGATCTCCAGACTGACATAAAATAAACAAATTCCTTGACTATATCGAACGTATACTTATCGGCCGTAATCTGATATACAATACGTGCGCATGTCCCTACAATATCGACAATATTTACTACGCTTTGCCTTGTCTGAAACCTTGCACGGTATTAAAAGCTTCGGAGAGGTCCATTCCTACCTTGACGGTGATGCAGGAGTTGCTCAACGTGATTCTGCATAGCCTTATCAGCTTCGCAGTTATACTGAGCCCAAACATTGCGGCAAAAACACGATTCCACGATGCGAAGGCTGACTCATAGTTGGCAAAAGATGGCGTGTGTTGACTTGTTTTCCGTAAGCTTTCTCCAGAAGTTGACATAGTGAAGATCTGGTTCATGGTGAACTTGCCAGATCTGAAATTGTGTGCTCTACAATAAACATGAGTTCTCTTTGAATGACATTTGATTGTCGAACGCAAAGCTCCTTATTTCTTTAAAGTAGACATTCCGTCATGTAGCCTATACAAGTATACAAAATAAATTTTTTGTGACATTTTTCAGTTTTAAATAATAAAGAGGTCCGTTGAGCCAAAGTATGTCAAGTTGTTTCTCAGCATCATTGCTTTGGTTTCTCGTGTCCAAAACATCAGGGGTTTTTGACTTTTCTCACTCATCAAATGCCCGCCACTTACGAGCCAACAAATAAATTGCATCGTGAAGGGACAACTCCATTCAGAAACTTTCTGTTTCCAATGGAATTGACCTTTGGTCTGATAAATTTTAAGGTCAAATGTTTGCAGACATCTGAAAAGGAAAAAGTATGTCAAAATGTGCAACAAAAAAGGTCGGATCGCCTCCAGAGCAAATTGTTTAGGCAACTTCCATTGTAAACACTTATTTAACTTTAAAGGGGACACCCTAAAGTTCATTTTATTTCTAACCAAAATGAAACAATGATCAATGTTTTCATTGTAAAAATATTTCATCTTCTTTAGCCATGTTAGATGACATACACATTCTTTGGCATTCAATGGCAGACAACCTATTTAAATGGATATGAAAACAGATTAATAATGTCGGCAGATCGGTCGGTTCAAATATTTTAAATTCCAGAAGGAAAAAAAAAATAAGAAAAATAACATCGAAACACTTAAGGCTAATAGTTGGCATCACAGCAAATACATTAAGTTTCTCTGGTACTTAATAAAATAGAGGGCGGAGAGAAAAAAAAACAAATATTTTCTTGGCTGATTTGGTTAAATGAAAAAAAATTATTTTCAAACTTAAATTCGCATAATTTATACGCATTTAATCCAATTTTTTTTGTTGCATGCTTTTCCATATCGACTATCGGCGATTGTCAATTACGTTTTCGAAAAATTAAACCCGTAACGGGTCCAATTCCTTTTCGAACATTGCGTGGAAGTGTGTCTGTGTCGCATCTGTTTTATAGTAATTGCGTATGAATTTTTATTTTTTTTTTGTTGTAGAATTTTTCATCAAACAATATTGAAATGAAATCGTATGCGGTAACGGCATTTTATTGCATATTTTCCTGTATCTGTGGGAACAACGTCATAAAATTAAGAAAAAAAAATCACAAATAATAGATGCATATTTGAACAGGGATGGGATGCGTTGTTGATACATTTGTTTTCAAATAATACAATATATTGTGCAGATATCGATAACACTTTACATACATAATTGTTCGTTATAAATTAGATTTTGTATGTTGTGTGTGTTAATTATATCCATGAGTGGCGGCGAGACTTATAGTCAAAAGTCGACTCCGAACGACAGATTTCGTGTGAAACTATTCTTGGCAATTTTATTTTACTCTCTGAGTTTTTGCCAGGAATCCGCTGAGTGGAAGTTGAGAAGCTAGGTCGTAATCCTGACTGAAGGATTGCAATTACCAATTACGTTATGTACTTTACTTTTGTCCCGTACTGTGAAAGTGAATTTTACTCTAAAAGTAAAGAGAAAAACCTTGAAATTACTTATAAATCTTAATGCTTGCAATAATGATTGTGTGGAGTCGCTATACTCGACACTGCTACCTGCAAATTCTGTTGTGATAAAGAGAAGTTGATATGTGGCACATGTTCATCAGCTGTGTAACACTTTAAGATATGGGATACAGGCTAATACACGTATCTATGCTGGATAAACAACATTTGCTGAGACTCTGCCATTAAAAGAGCTCAACCAGTTCCGTGAGGCTTTAACCAGTTCCGTGAGGTTTGTGATTGACAAATGGAATACAAAATTAGGTGTCAACAGTGGGTCCACATTAAATTAAATTACATTAAAACGTCCTTCAGACTTTTTCTTTTCATTCAATTTTTCATTTGAATGTACTTGGTTGTGTTTATAAGAAAAAAATTTTAAATCCAAATTGCATTATAAAGGCTCAAGTCCTTATAATTATCGATTACCATACCTGATCAAACTTATTCACATATCATGTGCCTGCTATATGTGTCTGCATATACTATGAGAGTCAAAAGTGAGTAAACACCAATGGATTATTTGCTTCTCTTTAGATAACGATAATAATAGACTATATAAAACGATTTATTTTGCATAAATAAAAGGGTTTATTCATTATTTATAACATTAAGATAGAAAAAAATCTTAAACTTAAACAACAATTCTTTTTTTATATATTCTTACAAAAAAGTTATAAAATTACGCGTCAAAAGTAAGTATACACCTATACTCAAACTAAGTAAAACCTCAGCAAATTTTATACCTTTCGGAAAATTAACATTTTGTTTGGCCTGCTTTTGCTTTTTTTACACATTTTATTCGGTTTGGCGTAGATACCACCAACTTTTTGGTGTACTCGGTCGATGTGTTTACCCATTCCTCTCTCAGAGCCTTCTCCAGGGTTTCACGGCTGGTTATATTCCGTTTACGTACCCTGCGATCCAAATAATCCCAAATGTTCTCAATGGGATTGAGATCTGGTGATTGTGGTGGATAAAAAGTTTGTTTGGTGTTTGGGCATTCAGCCATTCTTTCGCCAAACGGGATGTGTGCTTGGGATCATTGTCTTGTTGAAAGATCCAATGCCCAGGCAAATCCAATTTGGCGACACTTAGTGGAACGTTTTTTTCTAAAATTTGTACGTAGCCTTGCGCATTCATTGTAGTTTCAATGAAGTCAAGCTCTCCAACCCCAGACGCTGCGAAACATCCCCAAACCATAACGGAACCACCACCGTGCTTAACGTTGCATTGAATGTTTTGTTCATAGAATTCCTTATTCTTTTTTCTCCAAATTTTTCTATGTTTTTCTCCACCAAAAATCTCAAACTTACTCTCATCGGTGAAAAGAACAGTTTTCCAAAAGTTATAGTCCTTCGTTTCTTACATTTTAACGTAATCCAAACGCTTCTTTTTATTTACTTTTGAAATGAAAGGCTTTTTCCTTGGACGTCTGCCATGAAATCCATGTCTGTGTAATATGCGTCTTATGGTACAGCTGCTAACCTGCTTCTCAGTTTCGGAACTGATATCTTTGGCAATTTGCACAGCACTAGAACTTGGATTATTCTTGACTAATGCAACAACCCTCCTTTCATCTCTTTCGCTTAATATTTTTTACCTTCCTTCCGACAATTTTTGCAATTTCACGGAAAGATTTGCCTTTTTCTATTAAATCTATTATAATTTTTCTGGTTTCTATTGAAATTTCGGTTCTCATCTTTGCAAAATAATTGGTGGAACTTTAATGACACTTTCACGATAAATATCAATGACTAATTAAACGAAACAATTCTTTTCTGATCATTCTCGTTAAATTTATCACAAATTTAGGAATAAATGTAACGATTTTAGTAAATAACAAAACTGGGAAAGAGTGTGTATACTGACTTTTGCTGCGTAATTTTAAGAGATTTTTATTTATAATTACAATAAAATATATTGTTGTTGTAATTTAAAAAAAAAATTGTTAGTGGTCAAGCTGCAATAAAGTATTCTCTTAAATTTGACTGGAAGAATTACTGAAGAGCAAAAATTTTCCTCGTAATATAAGAAACTATAAAAATATTTCCAGTGTTGACTCACTTTTGATTCTCATAGTAGGTACCGATCAGCAATAAATTGTTTTTTCGCTACTCATAAGCACTCATGAAATTTTGAATATAAATGAGTCAACAATAATGAAATTTAACTCCATACTCTGAATCATTCATACTCACTACACTCGCTTGATTTATAAGTACAGGTTGCAATGAGTATTCGTACAACGTTGACATCAAACTCATACCATTCGAAATATGTTTGATTCATAAGTCTATTGATTTAGATTCATAACTTTAGAAAAATACTTATACTTGGTACTTATAAATGATGCGAGTGACTCGACAAAAGACAAATAAGCAACAAAGACAGAGCAGCAAGCAGAGAGCAAACACACAACCTTCTAGTGAGTATTTTAGTGTTCGTACGCGATTCATACTGATTTTATGATTCGAGTATATGTTGAGAGTCGAAATCAACAACAACATCATACGTGTTGTTCAGTATGAATATGATGAGTACTTCAAACTTTGAATATGAGTAGAGGGGTGTTCCCTGATATTAAAATAAGTATGAATGCTTAGTCGACGTGGTCTAGTAGCTAGCTTGTTGGCTTATTAGACGTAAGGCCACGGTTCAAACCCCAGTACAGAAATCTCCAACAAAACGAAATGTGAAATAATATTTCTTTGGCGGCTTCCTTTCAGAAGATTTCTGGCAAAAACTCTCAGAGTAAAATAAAATTGCCATGAAAAGTTTTTGAAAAATCTGTCGGTTCGCAGTCTACTTTAAATATTTAAAATTTAAACTAGGTCGTAATCCTAGCTAAAGGGTTGTAATGACATATTATTTACACTGAGCGCCATAAGTGAGTCAACACTTTTGTTCTTAAGTATAAAAAATGTTCCTTTATCATGAATTGTTGTTTTTGTTTTAACATTTTATAAGTAATAAATAAACGTGTTTATTTTTGGAAATTTATTCGACTATTCTCATTTACTTTTCTCGCTATCCTAAAAAATGAATTATTTCAGTGGTGTTTACTTACTTTTGGCGCTCAGTGTATCTATGTAAGTATGTCACAACTATGATGTCATGCTTATGTTAGTTTTTAGAACATGTTTTTAATTTGTATGGAAAATCGAAATAGAAAATCGAACTTGTAAGCTGCTGTCCATTTAATATTGTTATAGACTGTGTGTGCATGAGCATTGCTTTTGGAATTAGAATTTTAAAGAATTGTTTATTGTTTATTATTTATTTTTGTTTCTTTGAAATTATTAAGTTTTTCTTTAAACAATGGATTATTGTTTATATTAGAATAGAAGAAATAATGAATAAAAATTTTATAATTTTTAATAATTTCCGTTGCAAAATTAAAACAACAACAGCAACAACAACAACAAATCTAATGAAAATAAAACAAAAATAAACGACAGAACGACAGGCTGGCTAATAGTAATGATTTTCAGGAATTTATTTTTGTAAAGTTCAATGTCGCCCGCCTGGTATACGAATATTATTGGCGGCGTTTAGAGAAAATGCCAAAAATATTAAAAAGTTTTCAAAATATCGATGTCAAGATAAAAATAAACTGGAAAAAATTAATTCTTTTTTATTTTTAAACCTTAAATAAACAAAAACAAAAAAAATTTTGTCGAATTAATAATTTCATATGATGAGTGAGAGGAGAGGAGAGCAGGAACCCAGTTGGGTGGGTGATTCATTTAAAAACATATTTTTTTTAAATAACCAATAGAGACATACAAACATATGTATACACATGAAAGTTATGTAAATGAAAAAAACATAATTTATGTGTTCAAATAAAAATATTGAAGCGGAAAATTTTTAGAAAATAATTTTTCAAAAATTCGGGGAAAAAACAAATAAAAATGTTTCCCCTTTTCCTATTATTCATATAGGGGAGGGGAAATGGTGTGATAATCTAATTGAATACCTTCCTTATGTTGCCATCAATTTCTATTTATTTTTAATATTTCGCCTCTCATGAATTGGCAGGGAGGGACAGTGATGATATTAAATTGTAATGATGTGCATGGCTTTTTAATATTTTCGTTAAACGTTAAATATTTTGCAAGAAAATAAATGAATGAGACACACTATGCATACACATCATTATGCCTCATTTAGCGCACAATTTGATTTGATTTATGATGCTTTTAACCTCCCATTCTCTATCTACGTACAGACACATATAGCACGCACATGATCTGTGAATAAGTTTGATCAGGTACGGTAATCGCAATTTGGATTTAAAAAATTGTTCTTATCAACGCAACCAAGTACTTTCAAATATGATGGAATGAAAACAAAAAATCCAAAGGACATTTTAATGTAATTTAATTTAATGTGGACCCACTGTTGATCTAATTTTGTATTCCATTTGTCAATCACAAACCTCACAGAACTGGTTAAAGCCTCATGAAACTGGTTGAGGCCTTTTAATGGCAGAGTCCCAGCAAATGTTGTTTATCCAGCATACATACGTGTGTTAGCCTGCATCCCATATTTTCCAGTGTTAAACAGTTCTCTTTATCACAACAGAATTTGCAGGCAGCAAAGTCGAATATGCCGATCCCACCAAATACTGAATGGCTGCCTTCCAAAATGTCTCAATACAAAGTTTGTATGCAGTTCTACTACTAGACTAAACTATGTAGATATGCAAAGTAACGAAGTAATGCAGCAGCTATAAATCCGATGCCTGATTGCTTTTTGACTGCGTTAAAAATACACATTGACGACGTTTTGAAATAGTATACATTGTATATATTTTGTATAGCGGCTTTATGAAACACTATACTTTGTTCAAACACAAAGCAACTAACATTTTGGAAGGCTGCTGTGTTATCTTTTCTTGATGTGACTTCTGGCATATTTTACCACAGTCTGTGAAGCTTCATCTTGCTTCATTCATGATCTTTTTTGCATATTAATGTCATACGTAACCACATTTCTTCAAAATGCTTCAATTTCTTTCTGTTTTAGCAGTGAACTGCAAATAGTTCCATAAAATTTATGGAAAAATTGCCATGAAAAGGTTTCTCAAAAAATCTGTCGTTCCGAGTCGACTTTAACTGTAAGTCCCTCATAAACTCATGTGTAAAGTTAACGCACACAACATAAGTGGTGTGAGAAGCTAGGTTGTAATCCTGGCTACAGGGTTGTAATGAGTAATTATGAATGTATGCACTCGTATGTACCAACAGCTCTTTAAATTTTTCACTGTTTTTCACCCACTGTGGAACCCAAACATTTCTGCCGCTTGTTTAGCTTTCTTAAAATGGTTGAGAATTGTTTTTGGTGATGAAAGACTACTCCACACTTGTAATCAGTATTTAGCAAAACTTATCTTTAAAAACCATAAGAGTCAGCCAAATCCTTACAGCAAATTCACCATAAGGTGGGTAAACATGCTCAACCTTTGTTCGATAGTTGTTTTCCTTAGCTCAGCAAGACGTATATTCATTTTATTCGTTTCATTTCATTTCAAGAAAGACAACAAGAAGAAGACTAAAGTCTATAAAAATGATTCCTTAAATGTGATTTTATTTTGTCTTTCATAATCTAATCTGACCTTGACTGGCGCTGTCAGTTGAATAAATATTCACTCTTTCCTACACTCTAAATGCAATGAAAAAATAAAAATTCTTTCTCCTCCAGACACATGTATGGTGTATGGTACACGTAATTATATAAGAAGACTTTCAGAGAATGGGATGTAATGATATAGTGAGGATAGAAAGTGTTGGCATTGTTTGTTGCGATTATTTTTAATGGATAAAGTTTTGTTAATGGAGGACACATTCTTTTCACAAAAATATTTCAATGACAATAACAACATATTCAATGATAAATAAAATGGCTATCTTTTGTTATATTCATTTCATATACAGTGAGCGTCAAAAGAAACAAAACACAATAACAATCACCATACTCAACTTTTATCACTTAAGTAAGGCGAGTACCCGAAGAAAGTTTAAAATATTTCGATTTTTTTTGTTTTTTTTTTGTTTTTGTTTCAATTTTAAAAACTTGCACTGAAACAAATTTAAAATAAAAATATAAAAAAAATATTAATGTACATATATTTTTCTTTAATGTATACTTTCTTTTGATGCTCACTGTATATCACAATAATGAAATAAGAGAAACTTGTATGTAGAGGGCAGTATTGTATAAGAAAAGTTACTCATGTCTAATGAAATTTTTATGAAAGGCTTTATACATACACACATATGTACATAAAAACATAATTGGCCATTACAATCCTTTAGTCAGGATTACAACCTAGCTTCTCCTGTCACCTATGTTATGTGTGTTAATTTTATACATGAGTGGCGACGGGACCTGTAGTTTAAAGTCGTCTCCGAAAAACAGATTTTTGAGAAACTTTTTCATGGCAATTTTTCCATAATTTTTATGAAACTGTTGGTTCCATTAGCAATTCACTGCTCAAACAGAAAGAATTTGAAGCATTTCGATGAAATGTGGTTTACGTATGACATTAATATGCGAAAAAGATCATGAATGAATGGAGCAAGATGAAGCTTCACAGACTGCGGTAATAAGCCAGAAGTCACATCAAGAAAAGGTAACACATTGGCTGGCTGCCTTCCAAAATGTTAGTTGCTGTGTGTTTGAACAAAATATTGTGTTTCACAAAGCCGCTGTACAAAATGTTTACAATGTATACTATTTTAAAACGTCGTCAATGTGTATTTTTAACGCAGTCAAAAAGCAATCAGGCATCGGATTTATAGTTGATGCACTGCTTCGTTAATTTGCATATCTACATAGTTTATATACCGTAGTAGAACTGCATACAAACTTTGTATTGATACATTTTGGAAGGCAGCCATTCTTTATTTGGTGGGATCGGCATATTCGACACTGCTAACTGCAAATTCTGTTGAGATGGAAAAAGCTTATGATGTGGCACATGTTCATCAACTGTTTAACACTGAAGGTGCGGGATACAGGCTAATAGGCGTACATTCAAAGCAAAAAGTCTACATATACGGCTGTATGTAGACTTTTTCGCGTTACAATTAAGAACGTTTCCAGTCTAAAACGAATATAAAAATATAATCTACAAATTATTAGAAAAAACCAAAAAAAAAAATTAGCGGTAAAAAGTCTACATACAACGGTCTGTGACTGCAACTATGCTGGATAAACAGCTGCCTGATTCCGCCATTTAAAGAGCTCAATCAGTGGCTTATAATCGAACGAATAATTCTGATTTCTTTTGCCAATTGATTACGATTTGTTCTGCCAAAAAATAAGGAGCAAATGACCTATTGGAACGGTTTTAATTGCTTAACAGAACAGGTGTTGTGTTTCAATATTACAAGGCCATATCAGAGAGAGCCTTTATTGGGTCTTGTATATGGCACGGGCCTGATGCTTTTTTTTTTTTTTTTTAAATCTTATGTCACAATAGTGTGTCACCGTAGTCTAGTAGATATTTTTGTATAACTTTTCATGGCAATTTTATTTCACGTTCAGAGCTTTTTCCAAAAATCTTCTGAGAGGAAGTCGCCGATGAAATATTTCTTCATTAATTTGTAAATTATTATATAAAAATGTATTTTCGTTATTGTCATAGCTAGTTCCTGTTTATTGTTACTTTATTCAGCTTGTGATTAAGTTCTGTAGCTGATTTATGTTCTCGTTGCCATTACTTTTCCCTTACTCGCTACAGTCCGGACTGTAGTGTGTACGTAATGGGGACGAGCCCTCATCGGTCGGGTGAGGGTGGGTTAGTGTGAGGCTGGGGACGTTCGAATTAAAAAGAATTTCGTTTTATTGGAAGATGTATGTCCTACAACTTACATTTCATTTTATTCGATTGAGCCAATATTTTATTTTCGTTTATTTATTCTTCTCTTTTTTTTTTTGAAATCTCATTCGACTTTATTTGCAAGTAATTTCTTATTTCTGTATTCATCTGTGTCACCTTCTTGCATCGTTTAACCGCATTTATCATACACCAGACATTCTCAGTACGAAGTCAAGAAAAATAAATTCTTCCAGCCAATCCCTCTTTGTTGTACTCAGTTAATGTATTCATTTAATGATTCGGTTTGCGGGTCGGTCAGTCGGTCGTCCAGTCATTTATTTCATCTCGTTTATTCATTCAGTTGTTCATTATTGCATTCATTCTTCGTACGTCCATTCATACATTTTTATTTTGAACAAAAATGAAAATAAAATCAATCACTTGTGTTTTCTTTTTCATTCGTGGGATTCACAGACCAACCAACCATACCATCATTCGTCTGTTGACTTACAGTCTCCTGAAGAATTTTTAATAAATTATTTCACAGAGCCCCAGCCCTGTGTGAAAGAATATTTACACAAAGTGAATGAATTTTGAGTATTTACTGGAATATATTAACTGTGTGTTGGGGTTACATTAGCCCACATTAGCTGAATGTGGGCTCAAACCGATCTGTTGTTTTTTACACCCGTATTCAAGGCCAAGTTATATTGGATTTGTGGTTATTGATTATAAAAGTTTTTTTGAAAATTTATAATCTGCTGAGAGTTAAGCTCTCAGGAACAAAAAATAGAAAGAAAGGAAATATAGGGTGGGCCATTTAAAAGTTTTAATTTAAAAATGCAATAAAATAAAAACGGTTTGAAATTTTTCCAAATTTTTTTTTTTTGTTGTTGTTGTGAAATACAATTTTTCCGCTTGGAAATGGAATACAGTAATCCTTCGATTTACGTCGCCTCGATTAACGCTGTTTCGATTTACGTCGTCAAATTTTTTTGTTCCCTCTGACTTCAATTTGCGTCGTCATTCGATTTACGTCGCCTTTTTTTGGAACCAACTGCGACTTAAATCGGGGGATTACTGTAACTTCTTTAACGATCTTTAACGATTTACGTCGTTTCGATTTACGTTGCCTTTTTCTGGGACCAACTGCGACGTAAATCGAGGGATTACTGTATTATTTGATTCATATGGCTGACGCGGCTGGCAATTTTCGTGCCCGCTTTCGAGTGTATGGGGTCGTATCTTGACAATGGCATCACGAATTTTGGCCTTCAAATGCTCAATTGTCTCTGGTTTGTAGGCAAAACACATTTCTTTAACGGCACCCCACAGAAAATAGTCCAACGGTGTCAAATCGCAGCTTCCTGGGGGCCAATTGATATCACCATTTCAGCTAATTAAACGGCCATCAAACGTTTGAAGCAATAAATCCGCTTGTGGCATGATATGTCTGGCAAGTTGCACTAGCCTGTTGAAACCAAAACATTGTTCACATCAATACCATGAAGAGCGGGTACAGAAAAATCGCTTATCATGGTAATGATATCATGACCATAATGGTTGTGTTGTCCTACTTTTCAAAGAAATATGGGCCAATGATGCCTACGCAGCACAAGCCGCACCAAACAGTGACTCGTAATGGGTGCATGGACTTCTGTAAGACCACGTAAGGGTTTTCGGAGCCCCGAAATACGGCAATTTTTCTTATTAACGTACTCCCACCAAGATGAAAATGATCAAGATCATCGTGCAGTTTCTCATTGGCCTAATAAAGCCCTACGTTGCTCAAGCTTAAATCGATTCTTTACGTTTAGTGGAGATCAGATACTGAATTTTGTAGCAGAATAGAATGGCATAGGTTAGGTTAGAGGACGTGTACTAGTCAATTAGACAAGTACAGTACCCGGAGGTCGAATTAACCCATTGTACAACGTCCTAGTTTCTCACACCACTTATGTTGTGTGCGTTAATTTTTTTACATGAGTGGTGGTACCTACAGTTTAAAGTCGACGCCGAACGACAGATTTTTTGAGAAACTTTTCATGGCCATTTTATTTACTCTCAGAGTTTTTGCCAGAAATCTACTGAGAGGAAGTCGCCGCCGAATAATATTTTTTTTTTATATATATTTTCGTTTTGATGTCTGACCTGGGGTTTCAACCGTGGTCTAACGTCTTATAAGCCAACACACTACCTACTAGACTACGTCGACTTCTAGAATGACATAAGTATTGCCAGGTTTGAAACATTCGAGGGTTCCAATTTAAACCGATAGATGGCCCTATACATTAACCACCGTTAACAATCTCACAGCTTTTGCAGTTTGGAAACCGCTCGTAATCCTTTCACTTTGTAAATCAAAAATTTATTTTAATTCCAGTAATTCGCAACATTTATGTAAAAATGTGCAATAGAAATTGGTTTTAAATTAAAAAAAAAAATAAAGACTCCAACGGAATTTACATTTTTAAACTCATCTCCTCCGCCGCTACCATGAATTTTCTCTCGCCGGATGACATTTTCAGTGGCGTGAGGCGTAAAAGTTTATGCAATGGCACGCTGTTAACACTCACCAATAAGCATGGCAATGAGAGTGGCAGTACAACGCCTAGTAAAAGTAAAAAAGAACGTAGGCGTGGCAGTTTTAATGAGCCCACCACAACAAACTCAAGCACCAAAGAAAATGGCGGCAGAAGAGCCTCACTGGTATCAAGGTAGTTAAAAATAAAAACGAGCACATAAACAAAAAGCATTTAAGAGAGTTTTAAACATAGTTTTTCTCATTTTAAAGAATTTGATTTTAATTTAAACCACATTACGCTCCCTTTTTTCTTTCTAGATGGTTTAAACATATCTCTGATGCTGCTGAACAATACAAGCCCCGGTCAAAGAATGCAAACCAGGAGCCTGTTGATGATCCTGCTATTGCAACACTACCACATTCCAATACACGTGAATCGCTGGAGTTGACACCGGAAAGACCGCCGCCCCAATCAGCTACAGCAACTTTAATTACCACACCATTGGCACCCATGATGCCAGTACCTGCGGCTACACAAGATCGCAGTGGTTTTGCCCACTCGAACAATAATGATGTCCAGATGCGTAATGGTCGCCGTGAAAGTACACCCACCTCAACGGCAAGTGTGCCTAGTGATTCGTATCCACCTTATTATAATATCAAACAAAGATTAAGTCACAATGAATTATCGCCCAATGCGAATGCTGTGAATCGCACCATGTCCACACGTAGCTGTGGTGATGCCAATCACAATTACAGCAACACCTCACCAGAGTTTGCTGGTGCCAATGGTGTTACCCTCAGGCACACACAGTCCGCCAGACAGGCCAATGGCTCGGCTGACGATGGCGGCGGCGGCAGCAATGCCTCGGCAGTAGCTGGTGCTGGGAATAAGAGAGATAGTGCTAGTATTGTTTACTCCAATAATTCCAATAATACCCGTACTTTAATGCAGTCCTCGCCTCCCCTTGTTGAACCTACCGCTATACAGATCAGTATAAGTCCGGCCCATACCGCCGAACCCGTACTAACACCAGCCGAAAAGCTAAGACGCTTAGATGCTAGCATACGAGATGGTTTAATGGAAAAGCAAAAAATTATATGTGATATGTTCCGTTTACCAGTCGAACATTTCCATGAGATAGTTGACATAGCGGCCATGCCGGAAGCGCCTAAGGATAGCACCGATATTGCTTTGGCCGCCTATGCCCAGGTTCAATCGTTAACCGAAGTAATTAACGATTACATGAAAGTTACACCCGAACAAGAAGTGTCGGCTGTGTCCACAGCTGTATGTGATAAATGCCATGAGAAGCGGGCCTGTGGGAAAATGGTGGAGACAAAGTCTGCATTGACTAGCACAAGTTCAGCAGATACTCCACCACCATTGCCGCCGCCCAACAAGCAAATGGCTCAGGCGCAACAGCAAACACCGGCTCCTAGCGTAACCAAAATGCAAACGTGTACATTGGAAGACAACAATATACACGAAGATGACGATGGTTATTGTGAAATCGATGAGTTGCGTTTACCAGCCTTACCTCCCCTGACAAAGACACAAACTCCCTTAGTTGACAGCCATGCGGCTACACCACCACCATTGCCACCGGCGGCAAAAGTGAATGCAAGTAAGCAAGGTTCACCACCACCGCCTCTACCGCCACCAGCTGGTAGCTTTAAAACACCACCTCCACCACCACCGCCACCGGCGAAAACCATAGCGAATCAAAACTCCGCCTCTTCAAATGTAAGCACAACACCGGCAGCAGCAGCAGCAGCAGCCGGCCCTACATCCACTCCAGAACTTGTTAAACGTCAGAGTACCATAAGTGCTGACAGCATTCCCGAAGAATCAGCCGATGAAGTAACAAATGCTCTCAAAGATCATATTGTGGATAAAATTAACATGAAAACCTCAACGGCGGAACTCAAAAAAACCGAAGAAGAACATGAAATGGAGAAAGAAGAAGAACCGCTATTAGCTACCAAAGAAGAACACACGGAAAAGACCAAAACCGTTGACAGCAGCAGCGAAACGGTAGAAAACTCAAAAGCCATAGAAACAACAGTAAAACCAGAGACAATTGCTGCACCCATAGCCACAATTGAAGATGAAAACGACGACGACGACGACGATAAGGATGAGGATTCGGCAATGCATACAGCAGAGTGTGAAAGTGCACCATTGGATGATGATAAGGAAAAGGAAAAACAATCACAAGACGACGAACAACAAAATGATAAGGACACGAACAAAACGATAGAGAATGATGTTGTTAAGGACAATGTAATGGAAAATCCAATATCAACAACATCAATGACGGCTGAACCGCAAAGACAGAACAGTAATGCCACACAGGCTGATGAGGAGATGTCCCTCAATAGTGAACATATCGAAATCAATGAGGCCTACGAATGTTTGGTAAGTAAAAGTTCGCTATGAGAACGAGTTATCTGAGGACTTAATTTGATTTTCTCTTCCTTCTTCCTTTTTTTCAGTCCAATATAAATAAATTAAATACGGCTTTAACATCATTGGTTGATAATTCCACACAAACGTTACCTTTAACGACACCTCTTCCTTTGAGTACGAGTACCACTATGGCTATGAACATTGCAAATAGTAACAGCAGTAGCGTTAGCGGTCATGCAACAACATTATGTGGACCAAATCGTATACAACATGCCAATTCCTTGGAGCCAAGTGTACCCTGTCATGCTCTAAGCAGTATTGTTAGTGTTTTAAATAATCAAATATCCTTATTATTGGTAAGTTTAAATCCTTGAAAGTCCTTTCTTTGTAATACATACAAACAAACAAACACAGGAAATTAATTTGTCTTTCTTGTAAAATTACAGCCCAAAATTAGCGAACGTGATATGGAACGTGAACGTTTAAGGAAAGAAAATCAACATTTACGAGAATTATTGAATGCGATGCATGATCGCCAGCGAGTTGAAGCAAAATTGGTAAGTTTTTACGAAGTATAAATCATACATACACATACATAATTGGTCTTTACAACCCCTTAGTCAGGATTAGGATCTAGTTTCTCACACCACTTATGTTGTGTGTTTTAATTTTTTACATGAGTGCGGCGGGGACCTTTAGTTTAAAGTCGACTCCGAACGACAGATTTTTGAGAAACTTTTTCATAGCAATTTTATTTACTCAACGAGTTTTTGCCAGAAATTTGCTGAGAGAAAGGCGCCTAAGAAAAAGTAACATTTCTTCATATTTCTTCGTTTTGTTGGGGATGTCTGGCCTGGGGTTTGAACCGAGGCCTCATATTAATAAGCCAACACACTACTTATTGGACTACGGCGACAAAATAAAGGGTGTTTTTTATAGAGGTATAGAACTTTAAGTTGGCATTACTTTTCAAGATGGCGACTGATTTAACAGCTGTCAAGTGATTTATTTTCAGTTCGGTTTGGCAATTCATCATGAATAGACTCACGCCTAAACAACGCTTGCAAATAGTGCAATTTTATTTCGAAAATAATGGTTCTGTGCGGAAAACGTATCGCGCACTACGTCCATTTTATCGTCGACAAAATCGTCCATCAGAGCAGTTAATTCGATTAACCGTGGAACGTTTTCGCACCACGTTTACTCGTTATTGATAACTCGCATCCCCAGAGACGCTGTACGATGCGTACAGAAGAAGCTATTGCTGCTGTAGAGCGTAGCATTGAGGAAGACCCGAATGAGTCCATCCGCCACCGAGCACAGGAATTGGATCTGTGTCCATCTACTTTATGGAAGATATTGCGGAAGGATCTTGGTTACAAAATCCAACTCGTGCAAGATTTGAAGCCAAACGATCATCAAGTAAGGCGTAGATTCGTCGAATGGGCCCAAAATGAGATTACCGTTGTTCCCGATTTTCATAAGCGAACTTGGTTTAGCGATGAAGCGCACTTCTGGTTGAATGGCTACGTCAACAAACAAAACTGCCGCATTTGGAGTGAAGGTAATCCTCAAGTGTATGTGGAAACACCGTTACATCCAGAAAAAGTGACTGTTTGGTGCGCTTTATGGGCTGGTGGAATCATTGGTCCGTACTTTTTCAAAAACGATGGTGGCCAGAACGTTACAGTCAATGGTGATCGTTATAGAGCCATGATTACTAACTTTTTCATTCCTGAATTGAATAACCATGATGTCCAGGAGATGTGGTTTCAACAAGACGGCGCAACATGTCACACAGCTCGTGCCACAATAGATTTATTGAAAGACACGTTTGGTGACCGCTTAATTTCACGTTTTGGACCTGTGAATTGGCCTCCAAGATCTTGTGATTTAACACCGCTAGACTACTTTCTGTGGTGCTATGTAAAGTCATTGGTCTATGCGGTAAAGCCACAAATTATTGCCGATATACGGCCAAAAATGTTGGAAAAAGTCATCGAAAATTGGACGTCCAGATTGGACTACATCCGCGCCAGCCGTGGCGGTCATATGCCAGAAATCATATTTAAAATGTAATGCCACAAGATTATCTTTCGGATAAATAAAATTCATGTCAATCGAATAATCCATCGTTGTTTTATTGCAACTTAAAGTTCTATACCTCTATAAAAAACACCCTTTACATGAGTGGCGGGACCCACAGTTTAAAGTCGATTCCGAAAATTTTTCACGGCAATTTTTTATTTCACGCTCAGAGTTTTTGCCAGAAATTTGCTGAGAGGAAGTCATCGAAGAAATATTTTTTTCATATTTTCATTTTGATGTCTGATCTGGGATTTAAACCCACGTCTAATAAGGCAACACACTACCTACTAGATTATGGCGACTTATTTGTCATTTTTGTTTTGTTTTCCTTTTCATAGGAAACTCCAAGTGACATCACAACCTGTGCCGATGTGGCCGATGACGAAATCGATGGCTTCTCACCCGCAACCTCTACAACACCAACACCGACGCCTACACCCACAGCTGCTAATTCGGCAGCAGCCTTAGGTGAAGATCAACCAAAAGAAATCAACACCACGACGACAGCAACAACTGCAGCATCATCTACAACAACAGCAACAGCAACAACAACAAATACAGTCGAGGCACAAAATTAATTTATTAAAATTAATAACAAACACAATTATTTAATGTTTAAATATAAGATTTAAAACAACCGCAACAACAACAACAACAATCCCTTAATATTTTTGATAAACAACAAGAAAAACAAACATTTTTTTAACCAATTGAATTGGCGGAAACATAAAAAAAACAGAATAAGTTGAAATTAAATTTAATCATGGCTTATAAAATGATAAAAAAAAACAATTTTAGGATCAGGTAACAAGTAAACAACAACAACAACAAATAAATGTTAATTATTATTATTTAATTTGTAATTTTTTTTTTTAATATTTTAATTTTTATTTATCCTCCCCAAATTTTTTTTCCTTTTGTTCTAATGTTTATAAATATTTTCTCTTAACTTGTGTTTTAATTTTAATAATATTTCTTTCTTTAATAATTTTAAGTGTAAAATCTATTTTATATTTATATAAATACATACCAACAACACTTTTTAAGCTTAATCAAACACTTATACACACACACACACAATTATTGTATTAAAGTAAGGTTAGAAAAACTTGTTAAAAGTTTTTCCTTTACAAACTACAATTACAATCAATCAATCAATTAATCAATCCAATCATTCAATCCAATCCAATCAATATCCTTTTTAAATAATCATGAGAAATAATATCTTAAAGGTTTCGGGTTTAATTCATTAATTCATTTTGATATTCTTTATACGAAAAAATTTCGAAAATGAAAATTGTATTTCAATTTCAATTCGTTACATGATTTATTTTCTATTTATACACACACGTTTATATATATATACATACAGTTAATATTACGAATGAAATGTATTTTTTGATAAATATTTATTTAATAGAGAATATTTAAATTTATATTTAAAATACGTACCCATACATACATACATACAATACAATATAATCTAATCTAAATAACAATCAAATATTTAATAATTAATAATAATAATAATAAAAAAAATAGAAAACAAAATATAAACAATTTTATAGAACTTGAATTTGCAACAAAAAAAGAAAACCAGTAGAAAAATGTAAAGAATACATCGCGTAAATTAAAAAATAATTTTTTTTTTATTTTTTAAAATATTGTTAAAGGAAAAATTGTATTTGAACACTGACGAGAAACTTTTATAAGATATTCCGGTTAACAAAAAAATTAAAATGAAATTATTTTGAATGTATTTTCTAAAACTTATACTCATATACAGTAGAACTTCTATAAATTAAATCACCATTATCCAGAAAAAAAACTTAAACTTTGGCAAGTAAACTTACAAATGATCGAGATGCTGTTGCCACGACATGTGTTGTTTCAACTTATAGAAACTTCAAGTAATCGAAGTTCGAATTATAGAAGTTCGACTGTATATTGTTCATTTCATATTATTGTCTGGAAATTTGATAAAAAAAAAATTGTATAAAACAATACAGATTTGAATATAAAATCATACACGTAAATAACCCGGTGCAACAAGCAAAATAAACCCACCCAGCTAATAACATAGATAGTGTAGATTGTAAGTTTTGTTGAGTAGAACTTAAAAATAATTTTTTTTTATATTTCTCAAACCCTGAAAACTTGTTTTATTTGATAAAAAAAACCATATTTTTTTAACTTTTCACACAAAATTATTGATTACCCAAGTATTTTTTAACCAATTTTCAAAATCCAAAGTTTTTTTAAAAAGGCGAGAGATTAAGCTTTAAAATAATATACATAAACATATGATTCAAACTTATACAATGGTGGCCTTATAATTAGAAACGATGTTTCTGGAACAGAGTTCCAGACGAATCTAAGTTTAATTTGTTCCAATCTGATGGAAAAACGTCCTCCAAACAAAGCCTTTGATCATAGGTACACAGTGAAAACTGTAAAACAAAATTAACAAACAGACATGTTGCTAAGTCGTTTCTAATTATAAGGCCATCACTGTATGTTATGAGTTTTGATTGAGTAAACTTGGAAAATATGAAAATTTTTCTTATTTTTCAAGTTTAGCCATTTTTAATTGCAAAATTTCCTTAAAAAAATATAAAATATGTGATTATATTCAGAAAGAGTATTATATTGTGAAGAGTTTGACACTTCGTTTGATAAAATCGGACAAAAGTAATTATTAATAATTATTACTTCAAGAGTATAACAGGCGTATTATATTTTTTATATACATATGTCATCTTATCAAATGAACTTTCAGTTCAAAAATTTTCAAAAGTTTTGATGGATCTTGATTGTTTATCGCAAAATGTATGAATTTCTTGTTTGCACGACTACCAGAAGTCGATTAATATTTGTGTGTTTTTTTTGCAAATATTATTATTTCGCTTTGCGCAAACATTAAACAACTTCTGGTGGTCGCTCAAATGTGAAGTTTTCAAATTTTCCGATAAACAAACAAGATCCAACAAAAATTCTGAAAATTTTTGAACTGAAAGTTCATTTGAAAAGGTGGCATATACAGTAATCCTTCAATTTGCGTTGTCATTCGATTTACGTCGCATTTTTTTGGAAACAACTGCGACGTAAATCGAGAGATTACTGTATAAAAAAATTAATATTACGCCTATTATACTATTTAAATAATAACTATGGTAATTTTTGTCCTATTTCATCAAACGAAGTGTCAAACTCTTCACAAGATAATGCATTTTAATAACGTCACCACTTATTCTGTATTTTTTAATAAAAGTTTGCTGCTATGAATGCACAAACTTGATAAAATATGAAAAAAATTCTTATTTGCCAAGTTTACCTCATCAAACCTTACAGAATATTAAGTTAAATAATATATATATGTACACCGTTTTAAAGATCCATCTCTCCTGTTTCTAAGAAAGTTTAAATTTTTGACATTGGTTCAGAAATGTTTGTGTAATCAATAAATTTCTGCGTAGTCAAAAAAAAATTTTTTTTTGTCAAATAAAACAAGTTTGGAGGATTCAAAAAATATAAAAAAAAAATATTTTTGAGTTCTACTTAACAAAACTCACAACCTATACTACGTCATAAGGTGGGTGTATTTAAAAAATTTTTTTTTATTTTGTTGCATAGTGTAATTTGAAAAGCTTTACTTTGTTAAAAGAATACAGCCGGTTTAATTGTAATTGATTGATTTTCCAATATAATATATCTCTTCTGATATATGAAGAGAAAGATAATAATTTCTATTCTAAATTAATTTAAAAAACCTATTTGTTATCTCTCACTTTTGCAAGCAAATGCTACAAAACACAATAAACGCAACACAGTAAATGCAGCAAATCTGTCTCGAAAATAGAATACATGGTTGCGTGTATGTATAGGGAATGTGATTATTTTAAAGCATGCATGCAGCTTACCCTTAGGCTGCAATTGCAAAATTGTTGTACTTGCTGCATTGCGTTTATTGTGTTTACAGCATAAGGCGTTTTTAGACAATCGAAAGTTTATTGCTGTATTTCTGTAAGATAGATGATTTCATGCGTGTCAAAATATTTTCAATAATAAACTCCGGTTTCAGACGAATGTCTGTTTTTATAGACAACACAAGCAAATGTTCGTATGAAATCATTCAATGTTCAATCATTCATTCCAAAAATTGGTTACAAATGGACGTTTGTCTGAAACCATTCGATAATTAACCCCCCCGGTTTTTGTAAGACGAATGGTTTTCACAAACAAAATTGAGCGTTTTTCCATTCGTCTTACAAATATTTTATTTTCGAGAGAGATTGCTGCATTTGCCGCGTTGTGTTAATTGTGTTTATGGCAAAAGACGCGTATGGTTACAGGCGTACGTCTGTTTGTATGAAAATCACAAACAAAATTGACTGTTTTTCTCACAGATAGACGTTTATCTGAAAGCGTTTAATAATTAATTCCCCGGTTTTTGTAAGACGAGTGGTTTTCACAAACAAAATTGAGCGTTTTTCCATTCGTCTTACAAAAAGCGGGAATTAATTATTAAACGCTTTCAGATAAACGTCTATTTGTAAGGAAAACTGTCAATTTTGTTTTTACAAACAAACGTACGCCTGAAACCATACGCGCCTTATACTATAAACACAATTAGCGCAACGCAGCAAACCCGGCAATCTCTCGAAAATAGAATACATGGGTGTGTGTATATGGAAGTGATTATCTTTAAGGCAACGACACTAAGCATGTTGTTGTTGCAAAATTACTGTGTTTGCTGCATTGCGTTAAGAAAAACAGAGGCCTTAAATCCTATAAGAAAAATACTCTAACTATTCAAATATTTTTAAGCTATTGCCCTAGAATCTCCGGCGGTCAGCAGAAATGGTTTGTTTTACATAAGAACAGATGGCATAAATTATCGATCGTTTGAAAACCCTCGTCTTATGGAAACAGAGAATAAGTAATTGAGTGTTTTTATTTAAATTATCGATTGAGTGAAAAAGTCAAATACAACAAAAACAAACGTCTGAAATCGTTTGTCTTACAGAAACAGCAGGGGTATATGGAAAAAACCTCAACTTTTGAAATATTTTGTAGTCATCTCGATACAAATCGTTCGCTTTACAAAAATATTGTGACGGAAAAACCGTTCATATCCCTGTTTCTATATGGCAAGTAAATCAACAAAATAATTGCTATCAAGACGGTATTTTACAGGTATTTTTTTGTCTTTCCTTTTAGAAATTTTATTGAACCTCCTGCTATCGGGGTGAAGCAAAAAATACCAGCACTATTAATGACTACACAGCTGTATTCTTTATATTGGATTCAAAATTTTTACTGAGTATGAAACGCGTTAACACTACAAACCGTTTTCAACATTATTATTAAGTTCATCACTTATGAAATTGTTTTCTTCAAAACTTTGCTTAATTTTGGAAAATGGTTGTTATTTGCAAATGCCAAATGCTGTTGAAATTTTGATTGTAAGCGCGTGCAGGTAAATTTTATTTGTATTTTATTTTATGTCATGTTCCAATGATATTTTTGCACTGTGTTAAACCTTTATAAACAAATTCAAGAAGTCGAAAATGTATTGTAAAAATTCTTTCCTGTAAACAAATGCTATTCCGGGCTGCAACTGAGTTTTACTGCCTGTTTACATAGAACAATCGCCTAAATTATACGATTTATTAAACAGAATTAAAAGCATTTCTTATACATATTTTATTGCTGATACTGATTTAACCCGTTATTGTGTAAAAAGTTTTCAAAAGTTATCTGAAATATTTGGGTTTTTTTTAATTCTTTACGTTGATTAAAAAAAAAGACGATTTAAGATAAAATTAGCCGAACGTTTACGGAACGTACAGTGGTGGCCTTATAATTAGAAACGATGTTTCTGGAACAGAGTTCTCTGGAGTGACGAATTTAAGTTTAATTTGTCCCAATCTGATGGAAAAACGTATGTAAGGCGTCTTCCAAACAAAGCCTTTGATCCCATGTACCCAGTGAAAACTGTAAAACAAAATTAACAAACAGACATGTTGCTAAGTCGTTTCTAATTATAAGGCCACTACTGTAAATTTTTGCTTGTTTGTTCTATTAAATTGTTTGTGTTAAAGGATCAATGAATTAAAAAATACGATGAATATTTTTTAAAACATACGTAGCTTTGTTTGGTGAACGTTTAAAACAACCAGAAATCGTTGGAAATTGCCTAAAAAATATTGAATAATGTGCTGTTTCTGTAAGACAAACTAAAACACTTAATTTTATTTGTATTTCTTATATAAAAATGCAAGCAAGTGAAATCGTTTGTCTTACAGAAACAAGCCTTAACTCTCATATTCATAAAAAAATTTTGGATTTATAAAAGTTTTCTAAAACATTATTCGTATGAAAATAAAAATAATTTCTATGAATACTGGGAGTAGGTTTAAAATAGACGCTGGAAGCCAATGAATTTTTTAAGCAATAAAATTTTTTTTATTTACCAATTTTTTGCCGTTTCGATGTTAGTTCGAACATTAATTTACATAAACCTATTTTCATTTACAATCCATATTGCCTAGACTGTCTGTGGTAAATAAAACTTTTTACTAGAAACTGGTGAAAAGGAAAGAACAGGAACATAGTCCCTGGAATTGATGGAATTTAAATTTAAAAACCATTTCTTTTCATATATCGTTGTTACCAGTAATATGTACAGTAGAACTTCTATAAATTGAATCACCATTATCCAGAAAAAACCTTCAACTTATAGAAACTTCAACTTTGGGAAGTAAATTTACAAATGATCGAGATGCTGTTGCCACGACATGTGTTTCAACTTATAAAAACTTCAAGTAATAGAAGTTCGAATTATAGAAGTTCGACTGTATTTATGAATATAGGATTGTATTGTATTTTTTTTAATACATTTTTAGTAATAAATTTTATGTATAAAGCTATCAAGATTCTTTTCGAAACATTCTTTTGTGTGTTATATTAACGAAAATTTTAATTACAAAATAAATATGTATTTATTTAAATTTGTGTATAGAAATAGTTCTATAAGAGATCAAAAGAATTAATGTAAATCTCTTCACTGTTAGATCAATAATAAGTATGTATGTATTTATAATCAATTCGATGTAAATTCTTCAATAGCAAAACCATTTAAAAAAATATAAAATTTAAAACTAAAATAGTAAAGTGTAGTAAAATGGTATGTATTTTGTATTTATTAAGGTAACAAAGAATGTATCATGTAAAAGTATTTTATATAATAATAACCTATTGAAAACTGATCTTAAATGAAAGAAAATTGTCTAAAAACTTATCTAAAAAAATAGTAAATAAAAAAAGAATTCAATCAAATTAGATTGCATTACGTTACGTAAACAATTCAACAAGAAAAATAATTATTAAGCAGCCTTAAATGTTTTAAATGTAAATTTTGCTAAAGAAAAAGAAAAAATAAACAAAAACATCCCAAGAAATTTTTATTTCTTATTGCTAAGCTCAAAAAGCATTCTGCTTTTTGCCTGAAAATTAAAAAAAAATCCTTCTTTTTTGTCTGTTTTTGTTATAAAAAAAATTTTAAAAAATAACATTACATACATCCATATGTACATATGTATGTATGTAATATTTAAAATTAAATTTATAAATATTTCTATTTTGTTTTAATTTTATTTTGTATTTCTTGTTTGTCTTTTTATTTCAATTTCTCTTTCTTTAAATTGTTTAAAAGTACTTTTTACAACAACAACAATTATTTTTAAAGTTAAAAATTGTTTGTATTTAAAAATAAAAAATTATATTTATAAATAAAAAGATAAGAATAAAATAATTAAAGTTTGTTTCTTTTCTTTTTTAATTTTATAAATTCATAACTAACTTCTTACTTTTTAAGCACTTATCCATATAAACAAACACCCCACACTGAAATGCATAAATATTTAAAAAAAGAAAAAGTAATTTATATTTAAATAAATAAATAAATTATAATTATGAATTAATTTAATTAATAAAGAATTGAAAAAAAATAAAGTAAAAAATAAATAAAAAGAAACTTAAAAAAAAAATATAAAAATGAGTATGAATTTTTATTTCCAAAGACTAGGAAGCGTAGGGTACCATTCAAAGAACAGCAAAGAGTATTCAAAAATATGAGTAGAATCGAATCATACTCATAATTTCTGATACTTATACTACGCATTCATACTTATTTTAATATCATGGAACCTCCTATACTCATATTCAAAGTTTCAAGTACTCATACTCATATTCATACTTAACAAGACGTATGAGGTTGTTGTTGATTTCGACTTTCAATAACTCAACATATACACGAAGCACAAAATAAGTATGAATCGCGTACGAACACTAAAATATTTACTAGACGGTTGTATGTTTGCTCTGCTTGCTGCTCTATCGTTTTTAAGTCACTCGAATCATTTATGAGTGTTTGAAGTATTCTTCTAAAGTTATGAACCTAAATGAGTAGGCTGGCTTATGAATCAAACATACATATTTCGTATGGTATGAGTTTGATGTCAAACGTTGCATGCATACTCATTGCAACCTGTACTTATAAATCAAGTGAGTGTAGTGAGTATGAATGAATCAGAGTACATATGTAGTTAAATTTCAATATTGTTGACTCACTTATATTCAAAATTTCATGAATGCTTATGAGTAGCGAAAAAACGATTCATTGCTGATCTCTAGTACATACAGTATGTTAATGGGTAAAAAAGTAAAAAAAAAATGAAAAGAAACTTAAAAAATGTGCTAATGATTAGGAATTTTTATTTGCAAAGACTAGAAAGTGTAAAGCACCACTGTATTAGCAATAATACACCTTCACTCATATGCTATTGGCTTCATTTATGGAGAAACCCTTCAAAAATAAGAAAAAAACACATTGCGAGCAACAAACCATGCATAAAAATACAATCAAATGTTGATTGTGTGAGGAAAATAGAGAAAAGTAAGTAAAAAAGCTGAAAAATGGGGGAAAAGATAAGAAAAAGGAATAAAAGGAAGGTAAAGACGTCTTCCTATGCCCTCAGTAGATGATCAATACCGTCCTACAGTCTGTCATTCGCCTAGACAAGTTAACTACCATTTACGAACCCTATTATATCCATAGAATCAAATGTCGAGCGAGGGAGGAAGAGAGAGGGAGGAGAAGTAAATAAAATGAAAAATAAAAAATATCGTATACACACACGCTCTCACAAGTGTGTCCACAAACAATACACACAAATTCTTCCACAGCCAAAGTCAACCTACCACATGTTTTACAAACCTTGATCCTTCCTCCCCCTCCCCCGCAAGCAGCTCCAACAAAGCCTATCAGTTTCCTCAACAATTTGTAGGTTTCCTATAAAACCGTGGCGCGCCCCTAAACACAATTTTACGTAGAAGACGAGGGGGGTATGAGATGAGTAGTGAGAAGTGGGAGAGTAGTAGGATAGGGGAGGAGAGAAGAGAGTGAAAGGGGAGGAGTGGGAGGAGAGAAGAGGGGAGTAGTAGTAGGATAAGGTAGGAGAGAAGAGAGTGAAAGCGGGGAGTAGTAAGTAGGGGTAAGGGAGAAGAGGGGAGGAGAGAAGAGTGAGAATTGTGATCGACGTTGTTTACATTTTAGGTTTGGGGTTGTTAAGTTGTTTAAAGTGCGTTCCTGCTCATCATGACGTAACTTTGGAGGGGGGGAGAGAGGAGAGAAGTAAGTAAATTGCTGGCTGACGGGTGTTGTTGTTGTGTTTGTGCTGTGAAGAGAGAAGAAATCTGCGATTAATTATTTTATTATATATGTATATAGAGATTGACCTGTAATTATTTATATATTGGGATTAACGCTGTAAATTATTATATATAGTTTTGTAAGTGTTGCTCTGCTGCTGCTCGACCTCAAGTGCCTCCACCGTGGTATCGATTCCCACCAGCGACACCGAGTTTGTTGTGATGATTTGATTTTGTTGACAGTATATATGCTTAACAAAGTGTAAAAAAGAAAGTGAGAATTATTACAAAGCAATTGTCGAGAAAAATAATGTAACGAAAGTTTTATACTCTCATTAAAAAGAAAAGGAAGTATGACAGTTTCAAGAATAACTCATCTTTTGTTTCTCCTTTAACTTTCTCTCTCTGTTATTCTAACTCAATGCACTGAACGAGTAGAAAAAATCTGAGAGTTGTTCTTATATACATACAGGGTTGCCAGTATTTTTTAACTTCTTATTTCTGGAGAAAATCCTTGTTTTTACAAAAAAAAAAACATGTTTTTTACGAAAGTACCAATATTTTACAAGAAAATATCGGAGTCCGCTGTCTCTGTAACTCCCACTATTGGTGTTTGTTTGCTAACTTGCCCGAAAGGGAGTAAATACAGTATAATCTCGATAATCCGGAGAATTAAAAACCATGTGGTGTCCGAAATATCGAAATGTCCGAATTTCCGTAACAAAAGAAAAAATTAAGAAAATACATGCTAACTTATATTTATTTACAAGATATTCACTTTAAAATGAAATGCTTACATTCAAATTAATATACCCACAAATAGTCAGACATTTTCATCTGACGAAGTTTAGTTTCATTTTGCTTTTTGTACGCAATATCTCTGAGCCTTAAAAGTTTTAAAATATTCCCAGCAGGAAGTTCCTGTTCTTCGCAATATTTTATACAAATATTAAGGGCAGACATGGCTTGAGAATGCTGTATTTTTGGAACATTATTGCAACATTCTTCATTAAATGATTCAACCTCATCATTTTCATTAGTCTCATAGTCAGTGGTTTCAATTTCATCATTCAACTATTCGGTAACCTCATTAGAATTATAAATATCAGGTGCTAAGTTGACAAGTAACTCAACTAGTTCGGTGGAATCGCTGCGTCTTAGCCTTGACGAGGTATTTCATCATCTGAGTTCCATTCTTCATCATACAAAGTTTTATTAAAAGATTTTTTAAGGATATTTGCATCAATGTACAAATCCTTAAGAAAGAAAACTAAAAATAGACAGTGAGGTTTTTGTGCAAAAGCAATAGGAATAAGTACTGTTCGAATTATTGAGGTAGAAAAAATTGATGGTGTCCGGATTACAGAGTCTACTGTTGTAATAAAATAAGTGTCCGGATTACGGTGTCCGGAATATCGAAATTATACTGTACTTCATATTTTTTCATAAATTTAAATTTGAAATTTGTTGAAAAAACTTTTCTTAAAAAACTTGGAAAAAAAAGAAAATGGCAACACTTCGTCCTTTTTTAGTTTTGAGAAATTCTTTTTATTTATTATAATTTTTTACTTTCTTCATTCTATTGCGAGTTAAACACAAAATATGATGTCGAATAAAAAACAAACACTGTTAGGAGTCGAACTTACAGCCTCTGCACTTGAAATTTAACACACTACCAACTAGGCCATCAGGATCGGTGTTTGTAAGCGAAGTTCGATTGTTTAATAGGCTTTTAAGCTGTGCGGGCAATTGTTGGGGATTTGAGCTTATTTTTTGAGTTATTTGGTGTTGCTATAAGTTTTTGTTGTCTCCGTTATTTACAGTTTTATTTGATATCTTGGAAAAATTTTATTTGACTCAAATGAAGCTGGGGTATTTATTTAAAAATACAAAGAAATATGCATGTTTTCAGTACAATGGTAGATGAGGACAATTGCGGGTGGGGGTACTTAAATGTGCTTTCATTTGATAAAAAAAAAACAAGAATATGCTACTGTATGTAGGTATAAAAATGAAACTCTTAGAACGTATTAGAATTATAATTTATTTTTATTGAAATATTTTTGTATTTTTTTTTAATTTTTTTTTGTTTTTTTTTTTAATTGTTTTTATTTTTTTTTAGTCTTATTAAATAATAAATTTTTGTTTTTGCATTAATTTACTTAATTTGGTATAAATTGATGTTTAAATTAATTATTACAGTATTACATACACTTAATTTTTTTTTGTTTGTTTTTATTTTAATTTTAATTTTATTTTAATATTGTATACATATATAAATAATAATAATAATATAAAAATACTACAATTTATTTTTTAAGAACTTAAACAATACAAAATAAATTACAAAATTATTTTAAAAAGTATATTCATATTAATATTTATATTTATGTACGATATTTATTATTTGTTTTTTATTTATTTTACAATATTTATTTTTAATTTTAATACTATAATATTGTATATAATTTTTTAATATCATTTTTATATTTATTTTAATTTTTTTTTTATTTTTTTTTTAATATTTTTTTATTTTTAATTTATTTTTTTTTATTGTATTTAAACAAAAAAAGGCAAGTTTATGTTGCATTTCAAAGTCTTTTATTAAAGTTTAGTTTTATTTCAGGTGTAATAAAATAAAATAAATTAATATTGCAACAAAAATATATAAATTAAGGCTTTTCAAAATATTTAGAAAAAAAAAATTACTCTGGCAATTAATTACACTATGCAACAAAATAAAAAAAATTAAATACACCCACCTTATGACATAGTGTAGGTTATGAGTTTTGTTAAGTAGAACTCAAAAATATTTTTTTTCATATTTCTCTAAACCTCAAATCTTGTTTTATTTGACAAAAACTGTTTTTTTTTTTACATTTACGCACAAATGTATTGACTTCATAAACATTTCTGAACCAATTTTACAAATTTAAACTTTCTTAGAAACAGGAGAGATGGGCCTTTAAAACGATATAAGAGTATAGCAGTCGTGTTATATTTTTATATAGGGTCCGCCAAATAACTTTTTTTTGAAAATGCTTTAAAAAAAACTACTGAATATTTTCTCAAATTTCTTTTTTTATTTGAAAGTACAATCCTTCCGGTTAATAATGGAAAATAAATTCATTCAAATGGCTGCCTCGGCTGGCCATGCAGTAGCCGCCTACACGATCGGTCCAATTTTTAAGCACATTATCGATTGTGTGCAGCTTTATTTCACCAATGGCTTCACGAATATTGTCCTTTAAAGCATCAATTGTCTCTGGCTTATTGGCGTAACACTTATCTTTGACGGCACCCCACAAATAATAGTCCAACGGTGTCAAATCGCAGCTCCGAGGTGGCCAAACGACATCAGCTCTGCGGCTGATAATGCGACCTTCAAAAAGAGGGCGCAAAACATCGAGTGTAGCATCGGCTGTGTGGCACGTAGTGCTGTCCTGTTGAAACCAAATGTTGCCAATATCCTCCTCTTCAATTTGTGTGAACAAAAATTCACTCAGCATGGCCCGATAACGATCGCCATTGACTGTAACGGCCACTCCTTGCTCATTTTCGAAGAAAAATGGCCCAATTATGCCTCTGGACCAAAATCCGCACCAAACAGTGACTCGTTTTGGGTGCGTCGGCTTTTCAATGTATGCGTGCGGGGTTTTTGTACCCCAAACGCGACAAATTTGCTTGTTTACATACCCGCCAAGATCAAAATGGACTTCATCTGAAAAGATGATTTTTTTTTGCCAAAATCGGCATCTTCTGGTGTAGGCTACTGCATGGCCAGCCGAGGCAGCAATTTGAATGAAATTATTTTCCATTATTAGCCGGAAGGATTGTACTTTCAAATAAAATAAGAAATTTGAGAAAATATTCAGTAGTTTTTTTTTAAAGCATTTTCAAAAAAAAAATTATTTGGCGGACCCTTTATATGTCATCTTATAAAATGAACTTTCAGTTCAAAAATTTTTCATGATTTTTAAAAATTTTTGATGAATCTTAATTGTTTATCGCAAAATGTGTCAATTTCACGTTTGGGCGACTACCAAAAGTCGGCTATTACTTGTATTTTTTACGAATATTATTTCGCTTTGTGCAAACTTTGGCCAACTTCTGGTGATCACTCAAACGTGAAACTGACATATTTTCCTATAAACAATCAATATCCATGAAAAATTGTGAAAATTTTTGAACTGAAACTTCATTTGAAAGAAATAAAAATATATGAAAAATATAACACTACTGTTTTGCTCTTTAAATAATAACTATGGTATTTTTTGTCCGATTTTATCAAACGAAGTGTCAATCTCTTTACAAGAAGATGTACTTTAAGAATGTCACCACTTATTTTATATTTTTTAATTAAAGTTTGCTACTATGAATGGACAAACTTGAAAAAATATGAAAAAAATTAATGAAAATGAAAGATATACGTGCCAAGTTTTCCTCATCAAACCTTATAGATTATTAAATCAATTAATATATATATGTATACCGTTTTAAAGGTCCATCTCTCTTTTTTTCTAAGAAAGTTTAAATTTGTGACATTGGTTCTGAAATGTTTGTGTTATCAATAAATTTGTGCGTAAAATCGAAAAAAAGAAAACAGTTTTTGTCAAATAACACAAGTTTGTAGAGTTCAAGAAATGTAAAAAAACTATTTTTGAGTTTTTCGCAACAAAACTCATAACCTATTCTATGTTATTAGCTGGGTGTACTTCATTTTATTTTTATTTTTTCACACCGTGTTATTTGTTGTCAAAAATTATTTGTTGGAAAACTTTTGTTTGATTTTTTTAATATTTTTATTTCAAATTAAATTTATATTTTTAATAGCATAAGTTTTAAGGCATATATTAATTTATTTTTAAATTTTTAATTTTTAATATTTTATTTTTTTTAAGTTTAGGCACAGTTGAAACTAATAATTTTTGTTCTATTATTTTCTAAATATAGGTAGAGAAGGCATTTTTCTATTTATTTTAATTTTTTTTTTAAAGATTATTTCTTTGGTTTTTAAAAATGAAAATTCAAATAAAAAATATTTATTATACAATATTATTATAAATAATATTGCAGAATCAAATTACGAGGACACATTGGAAATTATTTTAAAAACATAGCTTTTGAAAACATATCTTTAACGCTTCTAAAAGAAGTTTTACATGCAGTGCTGTTTGAAAAAATAGAGACACTTTCTTTTTATGCAATATCATGGCATAAAATTTAGTTTAAGAAACCTTTTATTTTTGATGGAATTTTGTTGTAATATTCTGTGATATATCAGATTCTAAATTAATTTTTCAATTGCTTCTTTCAAAATTCAATTTTTTTGTAGAAAATAAATCAAGGCAAAGAAATAATAATAATCAGAAATCTGCTGAGAGGGCGAAGGCGCCGAAGAAATATTTTTTTACTACTTCGTTTTGTTGGAGATGTCTGGCCTGGGATTTAAACCATTTCCAATCCACTACCTACTAGACTATGTCGACTGCTAGACTACTAGACCCTCTAAACTAATCTTTTGTTAAAAAACAACCGAGTAATGTGCTTAGTAATCATCAGTTTTGAGAAGAGCTCTACAGAGATGACCTGCATAATTTTTGCCTATTGGGTGACAAAACGTTTAAAGATCTGGCCTTGATGACGAACGTGCCACTAAGGGACGGAGCCTGGGGGCTTACCTCAAACTGGATGATACACTGCTGCATATGATCCACCAAGTGAACTTGCCTGTGAACGCTACGCTATCCGCTAACTAAAGGTTTTTTTAGGAAACTTTTCATGGCAATTTTATTTTATGTACTCTCAGAGTTTTTGCCAGAAATCTGCTGAGAGGAGGAAGTCGCCGTAGAAATATTTTTTCACCGCAGGCTCACGTCTAATAAGCCAATACACTGCCTACTACACTACGGCGACTACATTTTCTATACGCTATCGAAAATCCGTGGGAAACTTCATCTTCTAGAATACAAATTAAGGATACTTATTTCCTTCTAATTTTTAAGTCAAAAAAACCTTCAAGAGGTGATAAAAATCTAGAGAACCAGACCGAATCCGTCTATGCTGGGTTCCGGGTCATAGTGGCATGCTCGGTAATTAGACGGCAGATGCTCTCGCTGGATTAGGTTCACTTTCTGATCCCCCAATCTGCCATATCTACGCCCTCAACAATGGATTTATCAGGGCGGATGAGCGGAGACGTTGGGGGAATAGATCGGGTTGTTATGTTTCTAGGTGTCTATGGCCTGCTATAGACAGTGTAAGAACAAGTTGGCTGCTGGGCTTGGATAAGGCCAGCTTCAGGTTAGTTATTCAGTTTATTACGGGGCACTGCAAGATTAGGTCGCCGACAAGAATCTGCAACAGATCCCAGCTGGACTACTGCAGGGTATGTTGAGATGAGCAGGAGTTGGAGACTATCGAACACCTCCTCTGTAACTGTCCAGCCCTTAGTAGGTTGAGGTTGAAAACCCTTTGGCAGCGCCTTCTTTAAGGGTTTAAATTCTGTGTCGAGAGCTGCCATAGATTCATTATTAGTTTGAGCTGGTTGAGAAGTGCTAGGGGTTCAATAGTGTAGTCGCGCTCTTTTGTGTGTTTTGTTAGTCTGTGTAATTCCTTTGTTTCCTTATTCTGCCTTTCCTACTTCCTCTACTTTTTCCTTATCTCCCCTATTATCCTCTCCCCTTTAGGACGTTGTACAATGGATCAACTGGACCTCCGGGTACTTTACTTGTCTCAATTGGCAAGTACACGTTCTCTAACCTAAACCTAAACCTAACATCGAGTATTGGCCAGGTGTAATATTCATATTTTAATCACACATTCTTGTTTTTAAATTTGCTGAGTGTCCCTATTATTTATGCCAGATTTTATTTTGTTTCCACTTACAAAGCAGTATAGGATTGTAATTTTTCATTGCACTTAGGCACTAAATTTTAATTAATTTTGAATTTAAGAATTATTTTTTTGTTGTTGTTTCCCTATTATTTTTTACACAACTGTATATATAGAGTACAGATATAAAACCAGCACTCATGGGATGGGCCCTACTCATGCAGTGCATTATGCAGGTTTAGGAAAATAGGTTATAGGATATATTGATATACAATGTTGGAAAGGATATGTTTGATATAAAATATCTTGTAACTGTAGCAAATTGTTTTGTTGTTATTATTTTGTTTGTTATTATTGTAATGTTTTGTTTATTTTTTTTTTAATTATTAACTATTGTTGTGTATACATACATACATATGTTTGTATATATAAATATTTATTTGAACTCTATTGTTATTTATTTATTTTTATTTTTTATGGAAATTTGTACTTGAAATGTTTTAAAATTAATTAAATTTGAATAGAATTTGTATTCAAATCAGAAAAAATAGTTTTTTTTAAAAGGTTTGTACATTAGGGAATATACTTGAAATACACATAGAAAATGTATGTAGAAATGTTCTTAAACTTAGAAAAAATATTTTTAAAAGCAATTTTTTATTTATTTTGACGTACTAGGGGATCATATATCTTGAATTTCATCTTAACAAGGATTCTAATTATTACAAGCTTAGTAATTAGAGCAACTGGTGAGAATCCCCCCCGAAAAAATATAGTTTTAAGCGTGCAGTAAACTATACAATTAAGGAGGCATACAAATATGAAGAAATTCGAAATTATAGGAAGTACGGGCAACTTTGCTGAAATTGAAGCTCTCTTGTGTACACATAGTGGACCGTTGTAACATCACATGAAGCAACGCCACATAGATACCTAACAGTCCTGATTAGTCAGCAGCATAACTTTGCAGTAAAGCATAGACCCCTTAGAATCAGGCTGAAAACCAGACTAAATATATAATGAATCTAGGGATCAGGTAATGATAGCTCTATTAGACTATCAAAGGTGGTTAAGAAGTATGTGTCGAGCCAGAAAAGTACTCTAGAAAATAATCTGGACAACACTTTTGTTCCTTTTCAATCTTTTATCAACCACTAAGGAAGCCATATAGAAGAATGGCTCATGGGAGAAGAATGGTAGATAGAAGACAAAGGTGTTTCTATGAAACATTTAAAATAGTTGCTTGCCATCCAATATATACCATTCGTCTTAGAATCACGATGAAAACCAGAGTAAATGTATAATGAACCTGGCGAACAGATATCGCTAGCTCTTTTCATCTCTCAAATTTGTCAGCGGTCGATAAATGAGTTTATCTAATAGGCAGCGTAAAGTAGGCATAGGTATATGCACCTATTTTATATGTGGATTAGTACTCCAACACTAATCTGACTGCTCTGGTACCCGTATGTAGTTTACACACAATTGCCAAATCAATACGACTTTTACAGAGTTTTTTTTTTGGCCCAAGCTTTCTAGACGACCTTATGCGGCCCCTACACGCTGCAATTAGTTGTACAACAAGTTGGATCAACGTCGGTCAAATGAAAATCAAAATTTTTTTAATATTTCTCAATCAACCAACGACCAACCAGCCATTCAACATAAGAATTTTTTGTACACAATTATGAAATTCTACAACCAGTACCGGGAAATTCCCTTTATGGTAACTTTAGTACTTGACAGTACTCTCGTACATTTTCACATGAATGCTGGTCAGTGAAACATTAAGAAAACGACAATTTCTGCCACCTCCTCCGAATTGTCAATTCTACAGAAATGGACATACATGCATCTCTGTTAAAGGACTGTTCGTCTACCTTGAGTTAAGATTCCATCAAATCTTCTTTTCTAGCCTTGAAACGTTAGCCAGGGAGTGAAGTTTATGCCTAATGCCAGCGTAATGTTGTTCAAAGGCATACCTATCAGCGGACCACATAACGAATTGTACAGTCTGGTAGCTTCACACGCCATTTATGTTTTGGGTGTTAATTTTTATACATGAGAGATGGGACACCTACAGTTTGAAGTCGACTCTGAACGACAGATTTTTCGAAAAGTTTTCAAGACAATTTTTGTTTTACTCCCAGAGTTCTTGCCAGAAATCTGCTGAGAGGAAGTTGCCGAAGAAATATGGCCTGGTAAATAAACGTGATCACATTCAGAAGAAATAAAAAAAATCATTTTAAAAAATAACGGGCATTCTACATTGCGTATGTGACGTGAAATTCGTCAGTTTGGTTTTTTATATGTTTCATTTTAACGCGTTCACGCCGGCGCCTACCACCGGCGGCCCGCACTAGACTGCCTATTCGGGCGGTGAGTACCACCGTTGGCCTGCACTAGACAGCCTCATCAGGCGGCGCGTACCATCAGTGGCCCGCACTAGACTGCCACATCGAGTGACGGGCACTATCGGTGGTACACATTTGACGATGCTATTATAGACGGTACGTAACACCAAATATTTTGATCTTTAACACTTCCTACTGCCGAAAAAGAATACTTAAAAGTCAGGCTCTACTAAAATCATTTAATTTTTAATAACAATTATAATCACTAAACGTAATAATTGAGTTCTCTGCTATTTTCACGGTAAAAATTTAGAATATTTAGTGCAAATGAGACGAATTCACAAAGAATTCGCTTAAAATTCACACAAAACTTTACACAATACCGTTGCATTGTTGGAGGATTGTCTATGCTGCATAATAGCTGCCATTCGATAAAGCGAAAAGCACTAAGTGCAGTCGCCAGTGAGCGACAAAAATGAATTACAGGGCCGGCGTTAACGTGTTAAAATTATTTTAAATAAAACATGGTAAGTATTATACATGGTTCTTTAAAGTATCATACATACATACATAATTGGTCATTACAACCCTTCAGTCAGGATTACGACCTAGTTTCTCACACCACTTATGTTGTGTGCGTTAACTTTATACATGAGCGTGGCGGGATCTACAGTTTAAAGTTGACTCCGAACGACTGATTTTTGAGAAACTTTTTCATGGCAATTTTATTTACTCTCAGAGTTTTTGCCAGAAATCTGCTGAGAGGAAGTCGCCGAAGAACTACTTTTTGTATTTTGTTTTGAAGTCTGGCCTGTGGCTCGAACCATGGCTTTACGTCTAATAAGCCAACACACTACCTACAGACTACGGTGACTTTTTAAGGTATCGAATTGTTTTCATTAAAACGAAAAAATTTTGAATTGTTTTCATTTAAAAGAAACGAAAAACATCGGCTTTTAAATTATCTCAGACTTAGGACCATTATTATAACTTAACGTTAACTAAAGTGAGGATTTTAACTGGCAGATAAATTGTGTTTAATTATTATTATAAGTGGACAATAAGATAGAAGTGAGCGTTAAGCTAAAGGGAGAATCATCCAACTGGTAATTTTTAAAGTTAAGTTTATGTCTGAACTTGCCATATTATATATTATTTTCAATATGAGAACTTTAAATACAACAAAATGAGCAAATACAACAAAATAAAGCAGCCAGTCGTTGCTACTGAGTTTAAAAAAAACTTGTTTAATTTTTTTTATCGACATTGCTCCGCCACTGCCATATATTTGAAAAAGTTAACTTTATTTTATCTGTAGGTTGTAATAACGAAAATAAGTTAAAGGTGACTTTAAAGTTTACTTTCGCTAAAGTTACCTTTAACTAAACCCAAGTTTAACGGCAAGTTGCAATAATGGCCCCAAGGGATTATAACTGGCAGATAAATTTGTTTTTCATTATTATAAGTGGACAATAAGGTAGAAGTGACCGTTAAGCTAAAGGGAGGATCAACCTACCGGTAACTTTTAAAGTTAAGTTTATGTCTGAACTTGCCATATTATATATTATTTTCAATGTGGGAACTTCAAATTTAAACAAAATGAGCAAATACAACAAAATAAACCAGCCAGTTGTTGCCGCTGCGTTTAAAAAAACTTGTTTAATTGAGCAGTGTTATCGACATTGCTCCGGCACTGCCATATTTTTGAAAAAGTTAACTTTATTTTATCTGTAGGTTGTAATAACGAAAATAAGTTAAAGGTGACTTTAAAGATCACTTTAGCTAAAGTTACCTTTAACTAAACCCAACTTTAACGAGAAGTTGTAATAATGGCTCTTAGAGTGTCCAATTATAGGGTGGCTGATATGTATTGCAACCAACTTCAGGTTGTTATCATTTGTAAACCGCTCGTCTGACAGCTGACAGATTTATTCCAGTGACAGTTCATTTTATTATTTACAAGCTTACAGAAGCATTTTGATCTATTGCATTCAGAAAAAAAGTTATTCGTGATGGAATTCAAGCGTGTGATAGTGTGATTGCTTTATATTTGGCTGGAAAACCACAGGTGGCTATGGTTAGAGCCCTCCAGCATTTAAATGTGAATAAATCTTTTGTTTCTCGAACCATTGTTCGTTACCGTGATACTGGCAGTGTTGCATCGCGTCCAAAAAGTGGACGAAAAAAAACGGTAACAACACCAGAAATGATCTGAAAAGTGAAGGCCAGATTTGATCGAAATCCTCGCCGCAGTGGTAGAAAAATTGCTCGTGAGCTGAACATGTCGCGAGAACGGATGCAACACATATTGAAAAATGAGCTTAGACTAAAGCCATTGAAGTTCCAATAAGTGCAAGAGCTCACCGATGGACAAAAAATAGTTAGACTGGAAAGAGCCAAGGAGTTACTTCGCTTGCACGAAAGTGGCCAGTTACCGAGTTTGGTTTTCTCCGATGAGAAGCCATTCCAAATTGAGCAGTTTGTGAACAAACAAAATGATCGGGTTTACTTGCCAAAGAGGTCAGCTGAAAATTTACACCTGCGATTGGCGAGAACACAAGCCCCGCCGATGGTAATGGTGAGGGCCGCCGTAACGGCCGATGGTCGCTCCCCGCTCGTATTCATTGACCGCGGGGTCAAAATAAATGCCGAATATTATAGGCAAAATGTCTTAAAGACAGTATTGAAGCCCTGGGCAGACAAACATTTCGGCAAACAGGACTCAGCACCTCCGCACTCAGAACGCGTCAACCAAGAATGGCTTAAAAAGGAGGTTTCTCGCTTCATTTCTACCGCACAATGGCCACCAAAATCTCCGGATCTCAATCCGTTGAACTTTTGCGCCTGGGGCATTTTGGAGAGTAAGGTTCTCACTAAAAAATACCAAAGTGTCGATCATCTCAAGGCGGCGCTTCGCTGGGAATGGGCCAAAATACCGCAGAGCCACTTTCGTGCAGCCTGTGATGGCTTTGTCGGCCGTTTGAAGGCCATAATTCGTACCAAAGGTGGCCAATTCGAACAAATCTAAACTGATTCTAAAATTTGATGTTATTTTCAACATTTTTCGCTTTTGAAGAATAAAATTAAAAAAAAAATTAAAAAAATATAGCGCTTTACTTTGTTGCATTATATATCAGCCACGTATCTAACCTTAGTTAAAGAAAATCTTGTGTATTCTTTAAAATTTTCTTATTTTATAATTAACAAAAACAAATTGGAGGAGATTTATTTATACAAAATAAATATTTGAATTCTATTGCTTTATTATGGGGAAGAAACAAATTTGTTCTAGTAAATCTGTTTCGGTTTCGATTTTATGTTTTCGAACATATAAAATACATTGATTGAGACACGAATATGTACAGGAGGTTTTTTTTAAAGATAATTAGAATAGAATTAAATACTATACTAATAAAAATTATAATACAAAATAAATATAATACAGATACAGACAAAATTAATTGAATTAATTAATTAATTACATAATAATATCACACACAAATCAAGTGGGGGGTGGGGGTGGAGAGTGGTAAAGTTGGTATAGGAATTCAAACAAAACTTTTACTTAAAATTTCAAATCAAATCAAAACTAAATGGAAAGGCTTTAAAAAAAAGCAAAATTGAAGATTAGGAGACTTAAAACATAACACTGAAGAAGAAGAAGGACTTGATTATAAGAAAAGAAGAAAGTTATGGGAAGTTAAGCTGCATTGCAGAATGGAAACTGAAGCTGCGTTTGTTCTAGCACTTGTTTTAAAACAAACAATTTGTTGTAACTTAAAATTAAAAATAATTTAGTGATGTTTTCTTTAACAGATTTGTTTTGGTTTTTTCCTATTTTTTTATGTTTTGTTTGACAACATCATGAATGAAACAGTCTTTATATTTGGTTTGAAGACAGACAGAACAACAAACTGTCGATTTGGTATTTAGTTTTTGTATACTTTGTTCTAATTTCTTAACAATATTTCTATCGTTTAACTTTCTTAAAACTAAATATCAACAGTTTGTGTACTACGTAAGGGAATTGGGGAAGGCAGAGTTAGGGAGTTGGGTGCAGTAGGAGTTGTAGAAAAATTTGTACTTGCTTTACAATGCTGTTGTTGTTGTTGTGGTTGATGTATATTGTTACTAGGAGTTCTTATATCAGCTGCATCACCATCATCATTATTTACACCACTGCTGCTGCCATCGTTATTATTGGCCATTTTATTATCTTTATTAAAGGCTGGCAAATGATTATTATTTCGCGCTAAATTCTGTATATCTTCTTCTTCCCCGTCATCCTCATCCTCATGCTGATACACAGACACACCCAACGTCGGCGAAGTAGTAAAATCTTCAGTATCCTCCGTACTACCACTGCTGCCACCATTTAAATGTGTCGCAGCAGCTGCTGTTGTTGTTGGTGTTGAAGTACTTGGTATTTCATTTGCCGGAATATTATATTCCTCATCTTCATCCGTGTCTTGTTTCGCCAGAGAAGCCCTGGCACCGGGTTTCATTAGACTGCCCAAACCCATGACGCCGCCCATCCCCACCGTCGAAGTAGGTGTCGATGCACCAGGCATCAGTGTTATGGAGAAATCTTCTAAACTACGTTTAACCGCTGCATCTGAACCCGTACCAGAATCTTTACTGGACAAATGATCCTGATGATGTTCGCCATCGTGTGAACGATTAAGCCTTAAATATTCCAGCGTCAAGTGTTCATCATCAGCGCGATCTTCTTCATGGCCCTGACGTTGCATCAGCAATTGCTGATGATAGTTTGGCGTTGTGGTAACAATAAGGAAATTTTTCTGTTCTGTCAACGGTTGGTTTTCATCTTCGCCATGGTGATAGCGTCCAGCATTCATTTCTAAAGCTGCCAAGCTGCGTGGCCTCTGCACCCCACTTGAATGATTGTAGTTATCACGTGGTACTCTTAAATAGGTTCTACTCAACGTAGTCATTTGCGTTTGATCCAACGTGCTACCCCTACTGGATGACAAAAGATTATGACTATTTGCCGCGGCCACACGTGCCCCACCCAAAGTGTTGCCATTACCCGCACTCATGTAGAGTTTTTTCTTTTGATAGAACAATATAATCCAAACGATTAGTGAACCGATTATAATGCAAGCCACGGTCACCACAATAACGCCAATTATTATCACCATTTGACTAAAGTCTTCTTTGACTACCAGCAATTCCATTTGCATTGTATATGTCTTGGAGTTATCGGTTATTTCACAACGATAGTGGCCCGAATCGACCGATTGGCTTTTCACAATGATCAGTAGTTCCTTTTCGGCAGTAAAATAATAACGATCCGTATCCAAAGAGGGTGTTATATGGAAGGGCTTGTTATCCTTGTACCACTCACGATGTGGCTGATTTAATTCGGCGGCCATATCATTGAGGCATTCCAGGACACTCGATTTACCCACAACGATTTCTTTGCGCACCACTGGTATAGTGGGTTGCGGTTTATCTGTAAAGGACAATAAAAATTTGTTAAAAATTTAAACAAAGCTCTGTTAAAAAGAATGGAACTGTTATTGTAGTCTCCCTCGTATAAATAGGCTTTAAATTAGCTTATAAGACTGATGGCCTACTTCGAGACTGTCCAATATTAAGTTACAAAATGTCCGTGATGCATTAGGGAATGATTCCCCCAAGTATTTCTGTGTACATTCCCTCAGAGACGAACATTTCCCTTCTGGCTTCATATTATGGCCTAGTATCCCCCTATGCAGTCAGAGAGACGTTCCTACAACCATTTTCATGTCATTCAAGAAGGCAGATATGCATTGAAGAGTTAATCAAAGACTGTAATTAGTGAGATGTAATCCCTGTAGTCGCCGTAGTCTAGTAGGTAGTGTATTGACATATTAAACGTGAGCCCCAGGTCAGGCATTTCCAACAAAGTGAAATATGAGAAAAATATTTCTTTGGCGACTTCCTCCTCTCAGCAGATTTCTGACAAAAACTCTGAGCGTGAAATAAAAATTGTCATGAAAAAGTTTCTCAAAAAAATCTGTCGTTCAGGGACGACTTCAAACTGTAGGTCCCGCCATTCATGCATAAAATTAACACACACAACATAAGTCGTGTGAAAAGCTAAGTTGTAATCCTGACTGAAGGATACACCTTCGTCTCTTCATTGCAATGACAGGGCACTGGCACATGAGGTGAAAAATAATTCCTTTCTACTCTTCAGATCCACAGCACCCCAGTAGAAGTCATTCAATGAAATGCCCAGTATATAGGCACACCTTCCAATAATAGGAATACGTAGAGAATGCCTAGTTAACTGAGGCAATCCGAACATATATGCTTTATAACATTCTCTAAGAAATCCTTGGCATTCATAGGTTGTTAGGGACTTATGATTAGGTGGCGGACCCCCTCGAAGGAAGAGATTACTTAGGCCCATTGTCACACCACAATTAATTCTATCTCGGGGTCAATCACTCGCTAGAGAAAACCCATCACGAATCCAAAATAAATCTTGCTATTCCAGCAATCTTTATATTAAGAGAGCTCGGTCAATGGACACTGCGACTGTCCTTTTCCTCCATTTTAACCTCAGTATCAATTTGTTTGAATCGCTGCTAATGTAAATATTGTTACGAAAATGAAGAATCTAGATACTGGTGTTTTACATCGTGTAACATTAAAATTATAAACAAAAGCTACAAAAACAAAACAATGCAGTAAAAGTAAATTATCGTACTGCTTAATATAACAACAAACACCAGCAAAAAAAATGTTAAACAAGTAAACAAATATACAACAACAAACACTACAAGAATAAATGTAAACAACGATGTTTACGTTCATAGAGATTTCGAGAAGGCGAAGTCACGAACTTTCGCCTTCAAGAACATTCATCAGACTGTTTACCTTGCCATATTAAAAAGACAAGGCAAAGCAGGCGAGTGATTTATGAAGTTCAATCAGTCTTGTGTGTGGACGCGATGCGTTTGAAGAGAGTAACCGTGGTTTGAAGGTTTCGGTTACAAAGATCTGTCGAATAATTGTCTAGTAATTGTTATTGTTTATGCAAAGGGTGTAAACAGAGGAATAACAAACAAAGCAATTGTTGTTGTTTACATCAAGTTGTGAACAGTGTTACATGTATTAAGCGAATACTAAAGAATTTTAATTAAAATTAAACACAAATTTATTTTTATTTTCTTTGCAATTTAGGAACTCATATTTTAAACGTTTTTAAAAGGTACAAACGTAACAATATTTAGTAGTATTAGTTTCTCCCAGCAAGCCCGAGTAGGTCCGATTTTGGGGGTGCCTGCCGTAAGTCTTTGAACTTTTCTATTCAGAATAAAGGGATCGGACTTCTTATCGTCTGTACTCCATTTAATCAAGGTTCAAACGGAATTTTTTATATAAGAAAGAATTGTTCAAAAACATTCTTAATTTTCGCTGAGTTTACTAGCAATCTGTTTGCCCTAACTGCTGACTTTATTAAAATTTATTTATTTATTTATTTATTCTTTAAGGTTTAACACTCTCGGTTACGCTACCTTATTTTCTCACTCTACAGTGTGAGTAAACCATCGATTGCTGGCTGCTGGGCTTGGATAAGGCCAGCTTAATGTTAGTTATTGGGTTTATTACGCGCCACTGCGAGATTAGGTCGCTGGCAAGGATCTGAAACAGATCCCAACCGGACTATTGTAGGGTATGTTGCAATGAAGAGGAGTTGGAGACTATCGAACATCTCCTCTGTAATTGTCCAGCCCTTAGTAGGTTGAGGTTGAAGACTCTTGACAGGGGCTTCTTTGAGGGTTTGAATTCTGTGTCGAGAGCCGAAATAAAGGCTCTCCATAGATTCATTATTAGTTTGAGCTGGTTGAGAAGTGCTAGGGCTTCAATAGCATAGTTGAGCTCTCTTGTGTGTTTTGTTAGTCTGTGCTTCCTTATTCTCCCTTTCCTACTTCCTCTCCTTTTTCCCTATCTCCCCTATTATCCTCTCCCCTTTAGGACGTTGTACAATGGGTCAACTGGACCTCCGGGTACTGTACTTGTCTCAATTGGCAAGTACACGTCCTCTAACCATCGTTTACGATAAGATTCGATGAAAATAATGATGTGACAAATAAGGAATGTCATCTATCTTATCGTTTCCCCCTCTAATTGGGATTTTATGGGCATGTTACTTAATATATTCACCATTCAATCTTACTTACTTGAACGGTCATTACAACCCTTCCGTCAGATTTACGAACTAGGTTCTCCCACAACCCATGTCGTGTGTGTTAATTTTACGGATAAGTGGCGGGACCTACAGTCTTAACTCGACTCCGAATGACAAATTTTTGAAAAACATTTCATGGCAGTTTTTCATTTACTCTCAGAGTATTCGTCAGGAGTCTGCTGAGAGGAAATCACCGTTTGGTTCGAGATTTCTGGACTGGGGTTTGAACCATGGCCTCACGTCTAATATGCGGGACTTGATTTCGAATCACAAATTTTTGAGAAACATTTCATGACGAAAAATATTACCTACTAGACTATAGTGACTTCAGCATTCAATCTATTGTCAGTTTATATATACTTTCTTATGAGCAAAACTTTGTTTGATCACATCCTGCCCCTGTATTTGTAATAAGTTTATCGAAGAGTATATTTAGGTGTGATAATAAGCTTAATTGCCTGTTCCATTAGAAATGTATCTCTAATGGCCATTATTACAACTTGCCGTTAACTAAAGGGAGGATTTTAACTGGCAGATAAATTGTTTTTCATTATTATAAGTGGACAATAAGGTAGAAGTGAGCGTTAAGCTAAAGGGAGGATCATCCAACCGGTAACTTTTAAAGTTAAGTTTATATCTGGACTTGCCATATTATATATTATTTTCAATATGGCAACTTTAAATATAAACAAAATAAGCAAAGACAAAGACAGTCGTTGCCACTGAGTTAAAAAAAAACTTGTTTAATTTGAGCAGTGTTATCGACATTGCTCCGGCACTGCCATATTTTTGAAAAAGTTAACTTTATTTTATCTGTAGGTTGTAATAATGAAAATAAGTTAAAGGTGACTTTAAAGTTCACTTTAGCTAAAGTTATCTTTAACTAAACCCAACTTTAACGGCAAGTTGTAATAATGAAAAGAAGTTAAAGGTAACTTTAAAGTTCACTTTAGCTAAAGTTACCTTTAACTAAACCCAACTTTAACGGCAAGTTGTAATAATGGTTGTAAACCTATGGAAAGAAAACTATCTATCTATCTAGACAAGATAATATCATCGTTTTCCAATTTAATTGCTTTAAACAGATATTTTAATAGACGTTAACATGAAAGCTAACCTCTAAATTACGTCTTAAATTGTAATATTTAAACAAAAACGTGAATTACCGTTAACAATTATTGAAGCATTCACTTTAATTTCACCGGCTGGACTTTCAGCTGTACACGTGTATATGCCACTATCCGAGGGTTTAGCATTAATTATCAGAAAGGCATTTTCTTCTCTTAACACTTGTAGACGACGTTCCGTGGCTGCGGGAAAATCACTGCCACCAAATTTCTGTAAAGCAATCTCAGGCATAGGATCACCAGTAGCTGAACATACTAAACGTGCCGTATCACCGGAATCTATGGTCAAATTGGAAGGTATTTGCAAAAACGATGGATGAACTAAAATACAAATAAAAAAGAAGATGAAGCATTGAAATCAACTGAAATTCCTTCAATACTTACTGCCAATGGACATTTTAAACTTTTGCGAGTAGGTAGTGCCAAAGGCATTCGATACCACGCATTGATATTTGCCAGCCGATTCATAACTCATATTGAAGAGTCTTAAATAGCCAATAATGGTGGTTTGATTGCTGGAGGAATCATGATGTATTTGTGTTTCAGTGGTTGTGTAGGGTGTTGCCAGGGGCATTATGGCAATATTGCGTTCGCGTTCCTTTATATTGTGATTGTCATGACGCCATTTGATTTTCAATTCATCGGCCGCAGCCAATGAAGCGGCTGTTGGTGAAGTGGCTCTACATTCCATGGTTATATTGGCGCCTTTAACGGCCAATTGATTAGAGGGTTCTTGTATTAGTACCGGTTTAGGGGTTTCAGCTAAACAATGGGAAACATTTTCTAGTAGAAGTTAAGAAATTTAATTAAGAGATGCATTTGAAAGACTTACCACATGTCAATTCATTTTGCTGTAATGATAAGAGCTCACGATCTAACAAATGATCCGGATAACCGCAAACCGCTTGAGAAGAAATTGAATGAGAAGACTGCGTTTGAATGGGCTTTTGATTGCCGGAGGATTGAAAATACCGGCTCAACCACCGGCGAAACCATAAAATGTCACAATCACAAATAAAATTCAAAGACTTAAACATTAACTTCTGCAAATTGGCCATGTGATCAAAGGCACCCGATTGTATTGAGGCCAAAGCATTGCCACCCAAATTTAACGATTCCAAATTCGAAAGACCACTTAAGGATTTCGTATTAATTTGCTTTAAATTGTTGCCATACAAGTCGAGTTTCTTAAGTTTACGCAAAGCCTTAAAAGGTGGTGCCGCACCAGGATCCTCTATTATCCAGGAGAGTTTATTGCGCCTTAGATTTAAGTCTTCCAGATTCTTAACACAATCAAATGTGTTCTCCATCAGGTATTGGATTTTATTGTGACCCAAATTTAAATGTTTCAAACGCTGCAAACAATCCAAATGTTGAGGTTTAAACTCGGAAATATTATTGTGTGACAAATCCAAAGTGATGAGGGATTGCGTGAACTCCCAAGTGTCTAGTTCAATGCGCGATATGCTATTATTTGACAAGGACAGATGATGCAGTTTGGTTAAGTTGAATAAACCCTGGCGACTTAAGGTGGTTATATAGTTATGATCCAATTCTATGGTTTCTATAGAAATCATAACATGAAATACGCCATCCTGTAAGGCACGTATATTATTGGATTTAAGGAACAGCTTTTGCAAGGAAGTTAAACCACGAAATGTTGACCAATTTATTTCCAAATGGTTGTAGTTTAGGAATCTATTCATCACAGAGAGAGAGAGAGAGAGAGAGATTTAATAATAAAAAAACAAAAATTAACTTAATAAATCGCTTACAATTTCCTTAATTTGGTGAGATTTTCAAATACGCCCGCGGGTAGTATAGTTAAACGATTGTTATTCAATTCCAAATCCAATAAATCCGGAAGATATTCAAAAGCATTTTCCTCAATGCTTGATATTTCATTGCCATTTAAAATTCTTTGGAGAAGAGAAAAACATTTTTTTTTTTGCTCACGTGCGTGAAGAAAAATTCGAATTTAAAAACCAAAGACGCAAACCCACACTTTAAGCCGTGCTACTGTTTGCTATTAACAGAGTACTGTTAACTGTTTAACAGTGGCATTGTGTAGATTATTTGCAATTATTGCAGACTATTGACATAAAATAACAAACAAAAGTATTGAAATGTAAAGGATGGTTGGTGGGAATGGAGGGCGGAAATGTTCTCAGCTCTCAAAATTATTCCAGCCAACCCACTACCACGTTTCGAAAGATGGCCTTTTGGACTACCATTTGCATATAGTCTATACTTACTTACTTACTTAATGGGCCATAACAACCCGTTTAACGGATTTCGGCCTGCCGTAACACATCCTTCCAGGCGTCTCTGCTTCGTGCGCGCATACGCCAGTTGGTCACACCAATCGATGACAGGGTTTCCTCGATTTGGTCCTTCCAACGGATGCATGGTCGCCCTCTTCGCCGACTTCCGCAGATTCCCGCATCAAATACCCGTCTCGCCGGAGCATCCTCTTCCATTCGAATGACAAGGCCGAGCCAGCGCAGCCGCTAGATATTAATACTCTGTACAACGTCTATGTCGTTGAGGAACTCATACAGCTTACTGTTGTATCGGATACGCACTGGACCGAAGATCTTGCGTAGTACTTTTCTCTCGAACACTCTCAAGGCCGCTGCATCTGTACTTAATAGGGTCCATGCGTCTGCGCCATAAAGAAGCACGGGTAGGATGAGCGTCTTGTAGAGTGTTAGTTTTGTCGCACAAGAGAGGTCTCTGCTACTCAATTGCACAGAAGCACTCCCGCCTTTCGCAGAACACTCTCCATGACGAAGTTGAAGAGGTCGCATGATAAGGAGGTCGCCTTGTCTGAAACCTCGCACGGTACCAAGAGGTTCGGAGAGGTCCTTTCCTACCTTGACAGAGCTGCAGGAATTGCTCAACGTCATCCGGCATAGCCTTATCAGCTTCGCAGGTATACCGAGCTCAGACATTGCGGCAAAAACACGATCCCTTATGAGGCTATCGAAGGCAGCCTTATAGTCGACAAAAAGATGGTGTGTGTCGACTTGTTTTTCGTGGGTCTTTTCCAGGATTTGGCGTAGTGTGAAGATCTGGTCGATGGTGGACTTGCCAGGTCTGAAGCCGCACTGAAAGGTCCAATCAGTGTTTCGACGAGTGGCTTCAGTCGTTCACACAATACGCCTGTAAGAACCTTATATGCGATAGGGAGAAGACTTATACTTATTACTTATACTTAGTCTATATGGTGTACTATTTCTTATATGTTCCAAAATGGCCATTGATCTTCTAGAGAATTTTCAAGCAACAAAAATTGATAATTTCAAAGCCAATTTTCTCTACATTGCTGATTATATTAAGAGGCCTTGAAACCTTCCTTTGCATATATAGTATGGTACTCATGGACCTAGAGTATTTCTCAAAATTAGCTCCTAAACAAGTGGGCTTGTTCAGACGGATACTGTTAAATAGCTAACAGTGCTCTGTTAATGGAAAATTTTATTCTGTTAACGCCAAATGTGGCCCGGCTAAAATTTATGGAATGCGTCTTGGATTTTCAAATTCGAATTTTTAACAAGAATTTCTCAATTCTTCAATACTTACAAATGCGCCAAACGATTAGATTTTGGAAAATAATTCGATTCCACCGTATGTAAATAGTTTTTCGATAAATCCAAAGACTTTAATTTAGGCAATGCTGCCAAGGCATCCGCTGATATTTTCTGTATACGATTGTGTGCCAAACTCAATTGTTTGAGGGAAGTGAGACCGATAAACTTGGGCACTGTCTCCAATTGATTTCGTTTTAATATTCTAGAAAAGATTGGTTAAGATTAGATTAGTACGAGGGCGAGCTTGCTATTAAAGGTATAATATACTTACAATTTATTTAATTCCGGCAAGTTTTTTATTTGCAAAACTGTTGTATCATTTAGTTTATTGCCAATGAAGTCTCTGTAAAGTAGATTATTTTCAAGATTAAGTACGTATTTAATTTAAATGATTGATTGATTTAATAGCGGGTTGCCTGAATTTGAATGTAATTTTGTTCTTATGCGTTAAATTGAATTGAATTTATTGAATAAATTTCATTAGGAAAAGGGATGTTCGAATCTGTAAATTCGTATAGTGGTGGTGGAAAATATTCTATTGATTTTTTTAAATTTGTTTCGCAATGACTTGTTTGTAATTCGGAAATTTAATGCAAAAGTTTTTCCACCCTGACTTTCTTCCAGCAAACTTCTGACAAAAACTCTGAAAGTAAATTAAATTGCCAAGAAAATGTTTCTCAAATCTGCAGTTCGAATTCTACGTTAGACTGTAGGTCCCACTATTCATGGATAAAACGAACACACAAGTGAGTTAGTCTGGGGCAAGCCATTTGGCACTGCTGAAGGAAGTACGTTGGGGGTGTCAAGTTATTTCGACTGATGCAAAAGCTTACTTCTATAATGCAGCAAGTGATAGGAAATTTAAACATCTTAACTGTCAGGCTAGAATACAGAACGTAAGCTCAGGTAACAGAGTTGTAATCAGTAAAAAGTCGCCGTAGTCTAGTAAGTAGTGTGTTGGCTTATTAGACGTAAGGCCACGGTTCAAATCCCAGGTCAGACATCAAAACGAAATGTGAAAAAATATTTCTTCGGCGACTTCCTCTCAGCAGATTTCTGGCAAAAACTCTGAGTGTAAATAAAATTGCCATGAAAAGTTTCTCAAAAATCTGTCGTTCGGAGTCGACTTTAAACTATAGGTCTCGCCACTCATATATAAAATTAACACACACAACATGAGTGGTGTGAGGAGCTAGGCCGTAATCCTAAGTGAAGGGTTGTAATGGCCAATTATGTGTGTTATGTAAGATCAGGTAACAATATGTGTGGATAGGTTAGGTTAGGTTTGAGGACATGTACTTGTCATTGGGAAAAGTACAATACCCCGAAGACAAAATAATGCATTGTAATACATTCTAGAGAACAGAGAGAGAGAGAGAGAGAGAGAGAGAGAGAGAAAGGATAGTAAGAAATTGGAAAAGGCGAAGTAAGAAAGTTAGGATATAAGAGACGGCGTCTAACTCACAAGAGAACCCGACTACAACCTAGATGCCCTAGCATTTCCTAACCAGCTTAAACTATTTATGAATCTATGGAGAGCCTTAATGTCGGCTTTCGACAAAGAGTCCAAAACCTTCAAAGAAACCCCTGCCCAGGGTCGCCAAGCTCAACCTACTAGGCTGGACAGTTGCAGAGCAAGTTTTCGTTATTTTCCAACTTCTCCTCGTCTCAACATACCTCGTAATAGACTGGCTGGAATCTATTCCAAAGCCTTGTCAGCAATCTAATCTCGCAGTGCCCTGTAATGAATATGTATGGATCAGGCAGACGTAAAACTTTGGAGAGACATATTTTTAGGTTACATCTGCCCCGGATACCTAATCATTGTAATGTTACTGGCGTTAAAGTTGCCTATAAACTAACGACATCATGCTTAGCTTTGCAAGTCGTTACAGGCGAGAAGTCAGTGAAACCACCGTTAAGCTTCTTTTATAGAATTATTGATGATGGTTCGATCCACTGACTAATCGTTCTTATACAGTGGTGGCCTTATAATTAGAAACGACTTAGCAACATGTATGTATGTTTGTTAATTTGTTTTACAGTTTTCACTGTGTACCTGCGATCAAAGGCTTTGTTTAGAGGACATCTTACATACGTTTTTCCATCAGATTGGGACAAATTAAACTTAGATTCGTCACTCCAGAGAACTCTATTCCAGAAACATCGTTTCTAATTATAAGGCCACCACTGTAGATGTAGATTGGACTGTAAAGTCGCAAGAACCTTATGGTCAAAACTCAATACTGCCGATACGAAACCAATCTCAGACATGAATAGAAGGGAATTGAGAGCTATTGTAGGAGTCCTAACGAGCCATGGCCTCTTTAGATGCGCGATTAATAGATGGAACAGGAATTTCGATGGTTTTCGTAGGTTATGTCAACAGGCTGAAGATAAAGTGGATCATTTATGTCTGCAGACACATTGACAGAAATGACTAGGTAGTCAATTTGTCGACGAGCATGTATAATTTGAAGATATAATAGAGTTTGTGAATGGGCTTGAAAGGCTAAGGTGATACTAATTCTATAGTATCTATCGGCGGAACATTATGTCACCTTCTACATGATGGATAGGAGTCATCACTCTTTTCTTTCTATTTCTTCACTTTCAAAGGGTGAGTTGATAGTTGTTTCTGATTCCCCAATCTGCCACTTCTACGGCCTCGTCACTAGATGGATCGGGAAGAAAGAGCAGAGGCGTCGGATCGATCGGATGTTATGTATCTAGGAGTCTGTGGCCTGCTATAGACAGTGATAGAACAAGTTTGCTGCTGGGCTTAGATAAGGTTAGGTTAGTTATTAGCTTCATTACAGGTAGGATTGCCAGATTCCGATTCGCAAAAAGCTGGGCATTGGGTTTTAAAAAGCTGGACAAAACAAAAAAAAGCTGGACATACAAAATACTGAGAAAATGTTAATTTTGGTTTTGTGTAAATAATTTTTATTAAAATATCAATTTCAACTAGTGTTTATTTCGTGAATGGTAACACTTAGCTCATGTCCGATTTGACAGATAATTAGTTTTATCCTTCCGCTGAACGAATATGGACCATCTAATGCGTTTTCGCTTCGCTAAGTGGGCCTGCGATCGACTTACAGAAGATGCCGATTTTGGCAAAAAAAAAAATCATCTTTTGAGATGAAGCTCATTTTGATCTTGGCGGGTATGTAAACAAGCAAAATTGTCGCATTTGGAGCACAGAAAACCCGCACGCATACATTGAAAAGCCAACGCACCCAAAACGAGTCACTGTTTGGTGCGGATTTCGGTCTAGAGGCATAATTGGGCAATTTTTCTTCGAAAATGAGCAAGGAGTGGCCGTTACAGTCAATGCCGATCGTTATCGGGCCATGTTGAACGAATTTTTGTTCACAAAATTTGAAGAGGAGGATATTGGCAACATTTGGTTTCAACAGGACGGCGCTACGTGCCACACAGCCTAAGATACACTCGATGTTTTGCGCCCTCTTTTTGAAGACCGCATTATCAGCCGCAGAGCTGATGTCGTTTGGTCACCTCGGAGCTGCGATTTGACACCGTTTAACTATTATTTGTGGGGTGCCGTCAAAGATAAGTGTTACGCCGACAAGCCAGAGACAATTGACGCTTTAAATGACAATATTCGTGAAGCCATTGGTGAAATACAGCTGCACACAATCGATAATGTGCTTAAAAATTGGACCGATTGTGTAGGCTAGGACCCTTTACTAGTTTGTACTTTGGTAAAAAATAAAAAGTTTGTAATAAGTTAATGATTTGACAAAGATAACATGAAAATTATTGCCCAAGTTATTGCAGTGTACTAAAAAAATTTCTATTTAGCTGGACAAATTAAATTTTAGCTTGAAACTGGACAAGCATCAAAAAAGCTGGACAATCCAGCCAAGTCCAGCCAGGCTGGCAACCCTAATTACAGGGCACTGCGAGATTAGAGCGCTGACAAGGAAGGAAACAAATCCCAATCTGCAAACTGTTGCAGAGTATGTTGCGGTGAGAAAGAGTTGGAAATTATGGAACACTTCCTCTGCAGGGTCCTAGATGAGGACCCTGGGCAAAGGTTTCTTCGAAGGTTTGGATTAAAACTCTCCATAGATTCATAAATAGATTAAGCTGGTTGAGGTGCTATGGCATTAAAGTTGTAGTGCTTGTGGTTCATCTTTTTTTCGACGTCTTTTATTTTCTCCCTTTCCTACCTCTTCTCCTATTTCAATTTCTCTCTCTCTCTCTCTCTCTTCTAGAACGATTTTACAATAAACCTCTGGGTATTGTACTTGTCCTAATGATAGGTACATGTCCTTAAACCCAACACTTCCTCTGCAACTGTTCAGGCCTTAATATTTTGAGGACGACGACCCTAGGCAGGGGCTTCTTCGAAGGCTTGGAATAGGACTCTCCATAGATTCATAAATAGATTGAGCTGGTTGAGATGCTATAGCGTCAAGGTTGTATTGTTTGTGGCTCATATCCGTCTCCTATATCCTCCCTTTCCTAACTCTTCCCCTTTTCCAATTTCCCACTCTCTCTTGTAGGACGAATTTACAATGGACCTCTGGCTATTGAACTTGTTCTAATGACAAGTACACGTCCTCAGACCCAACCTAACCTATCTTTTCTTTCCTATACGTCAACATCTAATTCCGTTTCTATTCGCATTTTTTCTCTTTTAAAGCACTTTAATAATAAAACGCTTGGCTGACACAGTGCTAACACGCCATTCTTCGTAACATAACCTCACTTAAGTTACTAAATTAAAAATAAAAAAATAAAAAGAAAACAAGTTGGCAACACTTACATAATTTGTACATAACTAGGCAGTATGGGAACACGATCCAAATGTTTTTTACCACAATCGAAATAGTCATTCAAACATTTACACTCTTTCGGGCAATTCAAATTATTATTGACGGCCAATGCAGGAGACTGTAAAAGGCCGCCTCCGCCACCAGTCGAACCGGCTGAGGTCAATGCTTTTTCGGCCTTTTCATACTGTTGACCGTCGTCCGCTACAAAACCCGATGTCTCCAGTATGGTATTCCTTATAATGGGAAAACTTAGGTTATTGCTGCTGTCATTATCACTGCCATCATTGTCGTTGTCATCATTATCATCATCGTAGTTATCGTTGCTGTTGTTGTCTCTAAAGTGATGGCGATGATGCTGCAAACGTCGTTGCTGCTTAAAACGTTGTTGTTTATCCTTAAGATTTTTGGTTCTTATCGCTGGCGATGAGAAGGAAGAGGGTGACGAATAGAAATTCTTAGTTTCCTGGGTAGAGGAGGTTTGTTGCAGGCCATTCAGTTTAAGTAAAGCAAACAATTGTTGTTGCTGTTGCTGTCTTTGCTGCTGCTGCTGTTGCTGTAGCTGTTGCTGATATTGTGTTGAGCTTGTTGAAGTGGCAGGTTTCAATGAGGACGAAGCAGCTGTTGCTGGCATTGCTGATGAAGGCATTTGGCCCGAGGACGGATTATTATCTTGTGCGGCGGCAGCTTTTAGTAAAGCTGATAGGGGTGGTATCTGAAAGCCCGACGACATTGATGTGGGCGATGTTGCTGCAAAGGCTGTGGCGGCAGCCTCTATAGGTCGACAAATTGTTGTTGTTGTCGTTGTACATGTCATTGCTATCAAAAGCATGGTTGCCAACAATAGAAATTTCCTTAATAGCCTTGCGGCTTTCAGTTGTTGTCCACCACTGTTGCTGACATTTGTTGTTATACTCCACCACCACCACCAGCATTTACTTCGGCTGGGCACTGTAGTAGTTGTACATGCCGATGTCGTCATTGTAGAGCAGGTTGCTGTTGCTGTCAGTGCTGATGGCAAGTTGTGTTGCATTAATAGGGACTTTCTTCGTCTCTTACAGTGTTTATATGATTGCAGCAATTGTTGTTGCCTTTGCTTATGGTATTTTGGTTGGACTTGTAATGCAATATCATTGTCATCAGCATCATCATTATGATGCCTTTGTTGTTGGTGTTGTTGTTGTTGCAATTTATTATTTTTATACATTTTTATTGTTAATTATTCTCGTTTGTTTGTGTTCGTTTCTTCTTTAATTTGTTTCTTCTTTTATTTTTTTATTTTATTTCCATCAATTTAACAAATCAATTGAAAGAAAAAAGGCGAGCGAGCGAACGAGAGAGGGAGTGTAAGAGAGTGCAAGAAACAAAAAAAGAACATCAGAAATCAGAAAACCTAATCAATTTATTTAATCATCATTTTTGGCAGAAATTAATAATTATTTTCGATTTTTATCGCTGCCATAATTGAAGAGGCGTGGTTGCATGACACCAAAATAACGACAACAACAACAATGCCTTGTAGCAAAACATTGAAAATAGATTTTCGCCTCTCTGAGTGTTGATTACTTTTATCGTTTCTTGCTATTATTGTTGTCCAGATGTATTTCGATATACATTTCGATTAATGTTCAATAACGACGATGACGATGACGATATTTATTATTGTCAAGTGTCCACCGCTTAGCATGCATATGAAAATCTGAAAATAGCAAAAAACAAAGAAGAAGAAGATGATGAAAAATGATTAAATTAATGAATTCAATTAAAAAGTGTTATTGAAATTGATGACTTTTAAATTCAAATTGTACTTGAATACCAATGACAACATAATATAGAGAAACACACATGCCACCAACCAAATGAACATAAAATATTTCATAATGTCCTCAATAAAAGAGTGCTAACAATGTATGTCTTAGTGAAAGAACCTATCTATCCAATTAACAAGAAGTATCGAATTTTGTAAGAAAAAATATGCGTAAGATTTTAGAAATCCAACTAGCGACTGAACAGAGTAGGCGGCAGTGTTTTTTTTTAAACGAAGGTCATGGCCATTTTGAAAACGGCTTATTAGGTAGAGGGGACGCCAACCTATCCTGGGTCAATGAAGAGTCCTGCTCCACCGCTAGACTCACCTGGCCCAAGATGGATAGAAGGCGTACCAACCGATTACTTGGTCTTGGTCGTGATGTCATCTCGACTACAGTGGCCATGCTTACAGGTAATTGCGTCATGGGTAGACACGTGGAAAGAATGAGGCTCCCTTTCAACGACTTCTGCCGTGGATGCAGATCCGCTGAGGAAGAGGAGACTGTTGTTCACTTTCTTTGCCAGTGCCCGTCTCTTGCTAGGTGTAGATATAGGTTATTTGGCTCCCCATTCCTTGCTAGCTTAACGGAGCTATCATCTATTGACATCAGGGATATAGCTTCGTTCATCAAACTTTCTGGCTGGTTTTCCCGTGCGGGGTAGTCGTGCTTTTGTTGTGCAGCCCTTGCGCTGACCAACTTCTTCCATTTCCCTGATTTTGGTGGAACTTGGTTAGTACAGGGACTGCGTTCAACCGTGCCATTACAACGGGCCGCTATGCGTGCTCAAGTGAGCTTTGTGATAACAAAGCTACTACTCCGACCTAACCTAACCTATTAGGTACAGGCATTTTCCCTGAAAATCCTTTAATTTACTCGTACAGCTAGGCTGTGATTAAAGCCTCGGTTAGCCAAACGTTCACGGAAGATACGTTCGCTTTTAGAATACGAAAAACAAGAGAGAGCGATTACCGAACCGTAATCTAATTTCGGTAAGCATTTACAATCGTTCGTATTCTAAAAACGAACGTATGTTCCGTTACGTTCCGTGTACGTTTGGCTAACCGAGGCTTAAGTCTTTAACAAACGTACTATTCTATGAATGCCGAGGATTGCTCAGAGAATGTTAAAGAGCATAATGTCTTCTAATTGCCTCAGTTAAACTATATATTCTCAACGTATTTATATCGGGTCCACCATCTAACGTTTTTTTTGTTCAACTAGTGCTTATTTCGTGAATGGTAACACTTAGCTCATGTCTGATTTGACAGATAATTAGTTTTATCCTTCCGCTGAACGAATATGGTTGTGTATACGCTTGAAGAACGCTGGGAAATATTGCAACATTACTTTGAAAATCATGGTAATGTTGCAGAATGTGTGCGAAAATTGCGTACGGATTTTGGAAGAAAAGAAGCACCGTCAGCTCCGTATGTTCGTTATCTTGTGAAAAAAGTGAAAGAAACTGGCATCGTCATCGATAAACCAAAGCGTGAAAAGCCAAAAACAGTGCGTACACCCGAGAATATTGCTGCTGTGACAGAAAGTGTACGTGAAGCGTCATCAACATCAATTCACCGTCGAGCATTTCGTTGAGCATTTCGAAGACATCATTGAGACGAATTTTGCATAAAGACCTTGGTATGACGCCATACAAAATCCAATTGGTTCAGGAGTTGAAGCCAATTGACCATTCAATGCGTTTTCGCTTCGCTAAGTGGACCTGCGATCGACTTACAGAAGATGCCGATTCTGGCAAAAATTTATCAGCAAAGTTGTCGCATTTGGGGCACAGAAAACCCGCAAGCATACATTGAAAAGCCGACGCACCCAAAACGAGTCACTGTTTGGTGCGGATTTTGGTCCAGAGGTATAATTGGGCCATTTTTCTTCGAAAATGAGCAAGGAGTGGCCATTACAGTCAATGGCAATCGTTATCGGGCCATGTTGAACGAATTTTTGTTCACAAAAATTAAAGAGGAGGATAATGGCAACATTTGGTTTCAACAGGACGGCGCTACGTGCCACACAGCCGAAGCTACACTCGATGTTTTGCGCACCCGTTTTTGAAGATCGCATTATCAGCCGCAGAGCTGATGGTGTATGGCCACCTCGGAGCTGCGATTTGACACCGTTGGACTATTATTTGTGGGTTGCCGTCAAAGATAAGTGTTACGCCGCTAAGCCAGAGACAATTGACGCTTTAAAGGACAATATTCATGAAGCCATTGGTGAAATACAACTGCACACAATCGATAATGTGCTTAAAAATTGGACCGATCGTGTAGGCTACTGCATGGCCAGCCGAGGCAGCCATTTGAATGAAATTATTTTCCATTATTAACCGGAAGGATTGTACTTTCAAATAAAAAAAGAAATTTGAGAAAATATTCAGTAGTTTTTTTAAAGCATTTTCAAAAAAAAAAGTTATATGGCGGACCCTTTACAAAATTAAGAACAAAAACAAGTAAAATATGACTTCGTTTCGAAAGTCTTTTGGCAAAAACTTTGAAAGTAAACTGTGGATCCCGCCACACTCATGTATAAAAATTAACACACACAACATAAGTGGTGTGAGGAGCTAGGTCGTAATTCGGACTGAATTGTTGTATGTACAGTGGTGGCCTTCTAATTAGAAACGACTTAGCAACATGTATGTTTGTTAATTTGTTTTACAGTTTTCACTGGCTTTGTTTGGAGGACGTCTTATGTACGTTTTTCCATGAGATTGTGACAAATTAAACTTAGATTCGTCACTCCAGAGAACTGTGTTCCAGAAACATCGTTTCCAATTATAAGGCCACCACTGTATGTACATATGTATGAGTCGATATTCTTCTTAAAATATTACCGTAAAGTTAAAATAGGTTTTTGCGGACTAGAAATTTTAATGCTTCCTTTTGTAAATAAAAAAATTAATATTACAGACGGACGCTGTAGTACATTTTTAAAAGGTACTATTTTAAGACATGATTTATCAAAATCTGTTAATATTTATTATAAACTTTAGCAGACATGAATGAATAAATAAATTTATATTATTTGGCACCTATACTCTAACTATTTGTCGGTCTGTCTGTCTGTCTGTCTATATTTATTTATAAAAAAAATGAATAAAAAACGAAAACAAAATCTTTATCCAACAAAATGCCTCATCTGCGGTTTCTCCCAGTTAAGTTTCAAAAATTTTGTGAAAATGTTTGTTTTAATCATTTGGAAACTAAAAACATTGGCTCTGTTTGAGTTCTTTTTTTTTTTTTTTTTTTTTGTCGAAATCATTTGCAACACACATGTGAAAATGCGTTTTACATTTAATTTCTCATTCTCTCTTAAAAAATTATTAAAAAATGAAATAAAAATTTTGACCGGATGCTTTTGGCATAAAAAAGCATTCAAATGCTTAAATGATGAAATAAAAAATGAATTTAAAATACAGAAACAGAAATATTGTATGCAACAGAATAAATAATTTATAATGCGCGAATACAAAATGTTTAAATTGAAAAAAAAAAAAAAAAAAAAAAAAAAAAAAAAAACAAGGAAACTAAATTGCCTACGGAAGAATACACTGAGAGAAATTCAATTAATTGGCTTGTTAGGCGTAAGGCCATGCTTCAAACCTCAGTTCAGACATCTCCAACAAAACGAAGTTTGAAGAAAAATTTCTTCGGCGACTTCCTCTCAGCAGATTTCTGGCATAAACTCCTGAGAATAAATAAAAAATTGTTCGGAGTTGACTTACGACATATAGGGTGACATTTTTAATCCAAGACGCAATCCATAAATTTTAGCCGAGCCACATTTGGCGTTAACAGAGTAAAATTTCCTGTTAACAAAACAAAATTTGCCCTTAACAGAGCACTGTTAGCTGTTTAACAGTATCTCTCTGAACAAGCCCACTGGTTTAGGAGCTAATTTTGGGAAATAATCTAGGTCTATGAGTATCATACTATATATCAAAGGAAGGTTCCAAGGCCTCTTAATAAAGGGTGTTTTTATAGAGGTATAGAACTTTAAGTTGGCATTACTTTGCAAGATGGCGACCGATTTAACAGCTGTCAAGTGATTTATTCTCAGTTTGGTTTGGCAATTCATCATGAATAGACTCACGCCTGAACAACGCTTGCAAATAGTGCAATTTTATTTCGAAAATAATGATTCTGTGCGGAAAACGTATCGCGCACTACGTCCATTTTATCGTCGACAAAATCGTCCATCAGAGCAGTTAATGCGATTAACCATGGAACATTTTCGCACCACGTTTACTCTTATTGATAACTCGCATCCCCAGAGACGCTGTACGGTGCGTACAGAAGAAGCTATTGCTGCTGTAGAGCGTAACATTGAGGAAGACCCGAATGAGTCCATCCGCCAAGGCGTAGATTCGTCGAATGGGCCCAAAACGTGATTACCGTTGTTTCCGATTTTCATAAGCGAATTTAGTTTAGCGATGAAGCGCACTTCTGGTTGAATGGCTACGTCAACAAACAAAACTGCCGCATTTGGAGTGAAGGTAATCCTCAAGTGTATGTGGAAACACCGTTACATCCATAAAAACTGACTGTTTGGTGCGCTTTATGGGCTGGTGGAATCATTGGTCCGTACTTTTTCAAAAACGATGGTGGCCAGAACGTTACAGTCAATGGTGATCGGTATAGAGCCATGATTACTAACTTTTTCATTCCTGAATTGAATAACCATGATGTCCAGGAGATGTGGTTTCAACAAGACGGCGCAACATGTCACACAGCTCGTGCCACAATAGATTTATTGAAAGACACATTTGGTGACCGCCTGATTTCACGTTTTGGACCTGTGAATTGGCATCCAAGATCTTGTGATTTAACACCGCTAGACTACTTTCTGTGGGGCTATGTAAAGTCATTGGTCTATGCGGTAAAGCCACAAACGCTTGACCATTTGGAAGACAACATTCGCCGTATTATTGCCGATATACGGCCACAAATGTTGGAAAAAGTCATCGAAAATTGGACGTCCAGATTGGACTACATCCGCGCCAGCCGTGGCGGTCATATGCCAGAAATCATATTTAAAATGTAATGCCACAAGATTATCTTTCGGATAAATAAAATTCATGTCAATCGAATAATCCATCGTTGTTTTATTGCAACTTAAAGTTCTATACCTCTATAAAAAAACACCCTTTATAAGAAATATACAGACTATATTGCTGATTGTATTAAGAGGCATTGGAACGTTCATTTAAGTATGATATGGCACTCATAGACCTGGTATATGCCCTAAAATTAGCTTCTAAACATGTGGGCTTGTTCAGATAGATACTGTTAAACAGTTAACAGTGCTCTATTAAGGGCAAATTCTGCTCTGTTAAGAGGCAATTTTGCTCTGTTAACGCTAATTGTGGCCCGGCTAAAATTTATGAATTGCGTCTTGGATTTTTAAATTTGAATTTATCTTCACATACATCATTTTTTAAGCGTTTGGTTTTTAAAAAAGTACAGAATATTTACTAAAGTGATATGAAATGTATATATTTGGAGCCTATCATATACTTTTTAAAGGTTACTTCATGAAAGTGTTATCCACAATGTCTAAGCTGTAGGTGGTCGACTGTAATTTTAAACACTTTTGCCGGCATTTTCGCCCTATCTCCTCGACAGATTTCACGTATTCAAGCAAAATCTAGTGGGTTCAAGTCGCATGATCTTGGCGGCCAAAACGAGAAATTAATTTCTCTACAAACTCGCTTCTCAAATAGGTTCATATGACGCTTGGCATATAGCATCATAACCGCCTGTCTATTACCACAAACTTTACATATCCACCCACAAAAGAAAATCTTTTTCATGGCAATTTTTTATTTACTCTCAGGATTTTTGCCCGAACCTCTGCTAGGAGACAGATGCCGAGGAAAAACTTTTTTTGTTTTTTGTTTTGCCAAGCTGGGGTTTGAACCGCGGCCTTACGTCTAATAAGCCAATGCACTACCTATTAGTCTAAACGGCAACTACTAAGAGACTTTATACTCCCTCCAATTTAAACATTTAGGAGATCTCTGTGAGGTCACAGAAGATATCATCAAAAACAAATGTTTTATAGGAATACAATACAACAACCCATTACCTTTTACACTCACGCTAATAGTCTACACGCCTCCTCTTACTGTCTTTACGACGAAGGGGAGGTAATTGATGACGCAGAGCACACTGTTTTCGAGTGTGCACGCTGGCAGAGCTATCGCTTTGTACAGGCGTCAATAGTTGGAACGATCACAGCCGCTAATATTGTCGGCGAGTAGTGAAAATTGGACCTCGGTAGTGAATTACGTAGAGCGCATTCTGAGACGAAAGAAGAGAGATCTTGAGGCTGCAGAACGAGTAGGCATGTCGGCATAGGTGATACTGTCACACGTGCCAAGCGTAACCGAGAGAATAGTGGAGACGATTGGATGACTCCTCAACTTTCGATTCGCAATCCGGACGCGGATAAAAACATGAAGAGGCCAAAGGGCCCAAAGGACTCCACTCCGAAGTAATACCACCGTAGTTCCGGAGTGGGCACAAACAAGTCCACAGGAGACGAGGGGGGATTTAGTGGGTGAGGGCACCACACACGGAGGATGTGACGACTTCCTCTATGGTGCGGTTAGGTACATTTACCGATCCTCGGGTAGAACACTACCCACTAGACAGATCAAATTACAACAACAAAACTACAGTGACAATCCACAAGAGATACACAAGAGAACACAATTTAAAAAACCAATAACGATGTTCTAAAAGTTGCCCGATTCGTTAAAGAAGAGGGCAAAGCTGTCGGTATTCTTTTGTCTTTAAATCCTTCCACTAATCCATCTCAATAAGCCGGCATTGTATTCACCTTAATTGATTTTGATCCTCTTTAACGCCGCTTTATACCGAGAAACCCCCGGATTTGACAGTTGTTTGGTCTCTCACGTATTCACGGCAACGAAACGAAGCAGGAACTCATCACCCGGTAACTGTCAGTAATGATAGGCCAAAATACACTCTGTTTTAGAGGCACATTTCCAAATTTCCATTCAAAAACATATTGTAATAATTTTTTGAGGTTAAACAGAACGATCACAAGTCAAAAGTTAGGTTATGTGTAATGACGCGTTGAAATTCTTAAAACCTCAAGTGCTTGTAATTAATTTTCACTCAGTGTTTAATTTGTATCAAAACAAGAGCAAATATTTACCATAATTTTTTTTTTTGACAATATTCCTCGAATTTCTTTTTAAATGCAATAAAAAAAACAACAACGCATTTCAAATGAAACACAAAGAGTGAGAGAGAGAGAAAAAGGGAGAGGGGGAGAACGAAAAAAGTCATTTGGAAGAGCGGTTGTTAATTGTTCAAAGAAATATTTCGGCAATAAATTCTTTATGAAGCATAAATTGAAATAATGATCAACAAAAAAACAGACGATCTTTCATTATCGGCCAGACCTCTCAGGGAATTAAATCTTTATTTAACTCTTTGAACTGATATACATACATTACAACTCTTTAGTCAGTATTACGACCTAGCTTCTCCTACCAGCCATGTTGTGTGTGTTAATTTTATACATAAGTGTGGCGGGACTTACAGTTTAAAGTCGAGTCCGAACGACAGATTTTTGAGAAACTTATCACGGCAATTTTTTATTTCACGCTCAGAGTTTTTACCAGAAATCTGCTGAGAAGAAGGCGCCGAAGAAATATTTTTTCATTATCCGTCGGTTAGAGAGATGTCTGATCTGGGGTTTGAACCCCAGGCTTTACGTCTAATAAGCCAACACATTACCTACTAGACTACGGCGACACATGTTTGGTGTGTGAAAATAGGTGGTTGTCCTGACTACAGGGTTGCAATGATAAACTAAGTAAATTAAATAAAAGTCACCGTTCCTTGTTACATTTGCAATTGTCCGCCCGGCAAGAAAACTTCTGAGGAGGACTGGACAAATAAGCGCTGAAAGGCATTAGCACTGGGAAAGATCTTAAAAAATGTTCTATAACGGATATAACGAATGCGCCTAATCCATGGAAAGGATTACTTTGTTTTGCCCACAAATCACTCAAACACATAATTGGTCATTACAAAGTTTCAGTTAGGATTACGACCTAGCTTCTCCTACCACCTATGTTGTGTGTGTTAGTTTTATACATGAGTGGCGGGACCTACAATTTAAAGTCGACACCAAACGACAGATTTTTGAGAAACTTTTTATGGCAATTTTTTATTTACCCTCAAAGTTTTTACCAGAAATCTACTGAGACGAAGTCGTATTCCGTCGGTTAGAGAGATGTCTGATCTGGGGTTTCAACCGTGGCCAGACGGCGACTGCTGGCCTACTGGACTCTCTGAACTGATCTTTTGTTGAAAAACAACCGAGTAATGCGCTTAGTACTCACCAGTTTTGAGAAGAGCTCTACAGAGATGACCTGCATAATTTTTGCCTATTGGGTGACAGAACGTTTAAGGGAACTGGCCGGTTTCATCCGGAGCCTGGGATGGTTCAAACCTACCTTTAACGGATCATGACAAGGGTGCTCACCTCAAATTGGGTGATACAATGGGTCATATGATCCACCGCGTGAACTTGCCTGTGAACGGCAAGCTACCTTCTAACCTAACCTAACATAAGTCTTGCCTATTCTCATCTATAGTAACACAACATAGTGTTGCCCTAACGGTCTTAACACCTCCCAGAGAGCATCATTCAAGTATTTACTGTATTAGTATTTACAAGACAAGGTTGGATTCATAATATTCGAAAGACACTTTTGTTTAAACAAAAACTATGCATGATTCACCAGCGCTGGTGCCTACATACTATACACACCCCCTATATCCTTCAACCACACTTCCACCACGAGACTGACGTAGGGCATTACTACTCGGAGGACTGGTTAGCTTTAAAGCTTTCTCACATTAAATTAAATTTCGCCTTCGTACCACCAGCCTTCGGAGTTCCAACATTACCTCAGCCAATCTCTGGCTGTATTGGTGCCATAGAATTCCAGAATTCAACATCTCTCCCATGTGTGTGAAGATAAATTCAAATTTAACTAGCAAAGACAAAAACCAAAAATTTTCACAGAGCTAATGTTAAAGCTAACAGGGCAATGTTAAGTGGTTAACAGAAAATAGTCAAGGGTAGGATTATCGATATTGTGGAAAAATGGGACTTGCTGCACATATCCCACTATATACAAATTGTAGCCTAAGGTGTCCCTAATAAAACCCAATAAATCGTATATCCCAAATAATTTTGGAACTTGAGATATCGGGCTTCAAATATACCCTCCGTTAACAGTGTCTGGGTAGGATGACGGATGACGGATATTGTGGAAAAATGGGACTTGCTGCACACATCCCACTATATACAAATTGTAGTCGGTTTGGCCTAAAACTCGTTTCCTCGGGCCATTTAAATCTGGGGCAGTATATTCTCATCTGCACAGTTTGGAGGGGAGGTATCATGTCCAAATCTGTGCAGGTATTTCCTGAAGCTTTCGTGACCAGTTAGGCACTAGGTCACATAGAACTTCAGCATGCCTGGTGTGTGAAACTAGGTTGTTGTCCGGACTACAGGGTTGTAAGAGTCACCGTTCCTAGGGACTGGTGTTTTACATTTGCAATTGTCTGCCCGACAAGAAAACTTCTGACTGGAAAACTGGAAAGATCATACACATTTTTCTATATCCGATATAAAGAATGCGCCTAATCTATGGAAAGTAAATTGTAATTACCTTCAAACATTATTTTGTTTTGGCCACAAATCTCTCAAGTAGTTTTTGTTTTTCAAAGAAAATAATTCGTACAGACAAAATGACAACCGGCTGCATAAGAGATATGTCAACCGTGGTATTTAAAATAACGAACACGTGACATTTAAGAAAGAACATGATTACGAAACAAAAGAAATTCTTTTAAAATCTGATCACATCTACTACTAAGGCTACAGAATACCTATGAGCAGCATGATTTTTTCCTGACACTGCCATCGCTGGCTGTTCTAAAGAAAAAGGAAAAGTGAATGTGAATGTGAATGCAAATGCAATTGAATTGAATAAAATTCCGCGTATGCGAATTATAAATGAAATAATCACTCACTCACTCACTCACTCAGTCAGTCAATCATCTCATCACTAGCACACCCGCCCGCTCACTTACTGTTTTACTCACTCACTCACACACACGGAGTGTGTTCATCATAAAATTCTATAATGAGCTCTCGGGAGTCAAATTAAATTCAATTAAAGAACGAAGGAAATTGGAATTGAAAGAATTGTAGGAAGGCCAGAGGACGATGCATATAGGAGGGGACATAAAGAAAATAATTTAAATTTTAAATGAAATTCGGTTGAAAATGAAATGAAAAAAGAAAACCATCACGAGTGAAATATTTAAATATCAACGAAATTGTATAAAAATGAGAATGAGACCCAATTAAGATCAATGGACTTTTGTACTTTTGTGCGGCAGTGCAACCAACAACAAACCGGGAGAGTAATTAAAGAAAAATCAGAAGAAGAAAAAATAAAAACAACAACAGGGGCATTAGCAAAGGCAACAAGTTATTTAAACGTCAAACAAACAAAATATGTGTGAGAACCATTGCAAACAGTAGCAGTAGCAATAGCAGCAGTAGCAGCAGTAGATCAGTAGCAAATGGCAATAGCAATAATAATAATAAATTTATTGCATATTGATTACAGTGTGTAACAAAATTAAAATGACAACAGTAAAGTTATTGAAAAGATTTATAAATAACCAATAGATGAATACCGTTTAGGAAGATATTCTTAGGATTTAAAAACTTCAGCATCAATTTAAAAGCCTAGATTCGTTAAAAAAAAAGAGGGCAGCGCTATAGGTATTCTTTTGTCCTTAAATCCTCACACTAATCCATTTCAATAAGCCGGCATTGTATTCACCTCTATTGATTTTAACCCTCTTTAACACCGCTTTATATCGAGAAACCCCCGGTTTTGACAGCTGTTTGGTCTCTGATGTATTCACGGCAACGAAACGAAGCAGGAACTCATCACCTAGTTATTGTCAGTAATGATAGGAGCCCTATTTCCAAATATAATTGTCTTAGGAACAAAAAGTTATAAATTCGACCTTGTCTTGTGATCAGAAAATACTTGAATGATACTCTCTGGGAGGTGTTAAGACCGTTAGGGCAACACTATGTTGTATTACTAAAGCTGAGCATAGGCAAGACGTATTTTAGGTTAGGGTAGGGGATAGCTTAGATATATTGCCATATTTGGGGCTCAGAAAACCCACATGTGGTCTTACAGAAGCCAATTCACACATTACGAGTGACTGTTTGGTGGGGTTTGTGGAGCATAGGCATCAATGGCCCATATTTCTTTGAAAATGAGAACAGCGCAACCATTACGGTCAATGGAAACACCTATCGGACCATGACAATCGATTTTTTTGTACCCGCTTTTCATGGTATTGATGTGAACGATGTTTGGTTTCAACAGGCTGGTGCAACTTGCCAGACATCACATCGGTTTATTGCGTCAAGCGTTTGATGGCCGTTTAATTAGCCGAAATACATACATATGTACATAATTGGCCATTACAACCGTTCAGTCAGGATTACCGCCTAGCTTCTCCTACCACCTATATTGTGTGTGTTAATGTTATACATGAATGGCGGGACCTACAGTTTAAAGTCGACTCCGAACGACAGATTTTTGAGAAACTTTTTCATGGCAATTTTTATTTCGCTCACAGAGTTTTTGCCAGAAATCTGCTGAGAGGAAGTCGCCCAAGAAATATTCTTTTTTTCCATATTTCGCTTTGATGTCTGACCTGGGATACGTACCCGGGCTTTACGTCTAATAAGCCAACACACTACCTACTAGGCTACATATGTAGCTGCCAGATAAATAAAGCATCTAATCGTCAAATATTAAGAAAAAATCGTTAAATCTGGCATCTATGCAGATATAACCTTTAAAATAATAATAAAGCTTGTATTCTGCAGGCCATCTATCGGTTTAAACCGAATTGAAGCATCGTTTATTTCGAATCTGGCAATACTTATGTCATTCCATTCTGTCACAAAATTCAGTACATGAGCTCCCCTGAACCTAATGAATCGATTTACGTTAACCAACGTTGGGATATATTGGGCCAACGAGAAACTGCGCGATGGTATCGAATTTGCAAGAAAAAATCATCATTTCAAATGAACCGCATTTTCATCATGGTGGGAGTACGTTAATAAATAAAATTGTCGTATTTCGGGACTTCGAAAACCCTTACGTGGTCTTACAGAAGCCAATGCATCCATTACGAGTGATTGTTTGGTGGGGTTTCTGGAGCATAGGCATCATTGGCCCATATTTCTTTGAAAATGAGGACAGCGCAACCATTACGGTCAATGGCGACACCTATCGCACCATGATAGCCGACTTTTTTGTACCCTCTCTCCATGGTATTGATGTGAACAATGTTTGCTTTCAACAGGAGGGTGCAACTTGCCAAATATCTCATGCCACAATAGACTTATTACGTCAAACGTTTGATGGCCGTTTCAATAGCCGAAATGGTGATGGTCAATTGGCTGCCAAGAAGCTGTGATTTGACACTATTATCATATTTTCTGTGGGGCGGCGCTAAAGAAAAGTGTTATGCCGACAAATCGCAGTCAATTGAGCATTTTAAAGCCGAAGGTTTCTCAAAAAATCTGTTATTCGGAAGCGACTTTAAACTGTATTGCCCTTCACTTATGTATAAAATTAACACATACAACATCGGTGGTAGGAGAAGCTAGTTTGTAATTCTGACTGAAGTGTTGTAATGGCCAATTATGTTATGATCGAATATAAAAATCCTTATATTTATACGATTTAAGAGTTGATCAGTTATTCTATGTTTAATATTTAATGGAATATACAATAAATATAAGGGGAACAAAAATGTAAAGAAGAAAAGCTGTTGTGGTGCAAGGCAGCAAAATTGGAAACATGTCTGTTACAACACAGCCGGAGGGAACACTCGAATTTTATATTCTTCCGATGGAATGGAAAATAATTTCCGATTTTCTTAACCCTAAGATGTCATCGTGATTTATGAGAATTAGGGCCATTATTACAACTTGCCGTTAAACTTGGGTTTAGTTAAAGGTACCTTTAGCTAAAGGGAACTGTAAAGTTACCTTTAACTTATCTTCGTTATTACAACTTACAGATAAAATTCTTCAAAAATATGGCAGTGCCGGAGCAATAGCGATAAAACTGCTTAATTATACAAGTTTTTTTAACGCAGTGGCAACCGCGGGCTTTGTTTTTTTGTTGTATTTGCTTATTTTGTTTAAATTTGAAGTTGCCATATTGAAAATAATATATAATAATATGGCAAGTTCAAACATAAAGTGACCTTTAAATGTTAAAGGTAGGATGATCCTCCCTTTAGCTTAACGCTCACTTCTACCATATTGTCCACTTATAATAATTAAAAACAATTTATCTGCCAGTTAAAATCCTCCCTTTAGTTAACGGCAAGTTGTAATAATGGCCCTTAAAGTTTAATTCCAATCACAAGAATGAGTGTGAAGTTGAATTCGAATTTAATTTAACCAAAGGCGCAAACCCACACTTTTAGCAGCGCCGCTTCTTGCCTCTAGCGGGGTAATCTTCGCTATTAACAGAGCACTGTTAACTGTTTAGCAGTGGCTTTGCAATTGTATTGCAGACTATTGGCATAAAATATAATTCTTATTATGATCAGTATTGTTTGTGAACAAAAGTGTTAAAATGTAAAGAATGGTTGGTCGGGGTGGAGGACGGAAATTTTTCTGAACTCTCAAAATTATTCCAGCTTTCCCACTACCACGTTTCGAAAGAGGACCCTCTGGACTACCATTTGCATATAGTCTGTATGGTGTACTATTTTTTATATGTTCCAAAATGGCCACTGATCTTCTAGAGGATATTCAATCAAAAAATTTCTCTTTTCAAAGCCAATTTTCTCAATACCATATCACTTTATATGCGACTATGTTGCTGATTATATTAAGAGGCCTTGAAACATTCCTTTGCATATATAGTATGGTACCCATAGACCTACAGTATTTCCCAAAATTAGCTCCTAAACAAGTGGGCTTGTTCAGATGTATACTGTTAAATAGCTAACAGTGCTCTGTTAAGAGCAAATTTTGTTCTGTTAAGAAGAAATTTTGCTCTGTTAACGCCAAATGTAACTCGGCTAAAATTTATGGATTGCGTCTTGGATTTTCAAATTTGAATTTATCTTCAGACACATATCACAAGGTTAGGTTAGGTTAGGTTAGAGAACATGTACTTGTCAATTAAGACACGTACAGTACCCGGAGGTCGAATTGGCCCATTGTACAACGTCCTAGTTCCTCACACCACTTATGTTTTGTGTTAATTTTATACATGAATGGTGGGACCTACAGTTTTAAGTCGACTCCGAACGACAGATTTTTGAGAAACTTTTTCATGACAATTTTATTTACTCTCAGAGCTTTTGCCAGAAATCTGCTGAGAAGAAGTCGCCGAAGAAATACTTGTATTCTGTTTTGATGTCTGGCCTGAGGCTCGAACCCTGGCTTTTCGTCTAATAAGCCAACACACTACCTACTAGGCTGCGGCGACTTCATAAATCACAAGATGTAGAGAAAAAATTCAAATGAAATTTAAAGCCGCAAAATCCTGACAAAATCAAAAATATTGCGTGCGCCCACTGTAAATACAGTAACGTACTATTTAAGGAAACATTGATGTGAACTAAAGCAATAAAAACAAAACGATGAGATGAGACACTGCGAGCCAGCTAGCAAGTCAACCTACCATCAGAGACCTGACTGGGGCAAGGAGGGTGGTGTGGTGTAAATGAAAACAAACTAAGAAAAACACACGTATTTTCCTTAAATTGGCCACAAATACAATTTAATCATAGAAAATGTTTCTATAAATGTTGATGTTTATTTAGTTACTGTTGTTGCTGTATTTTTTTCTTTATATGTGTGTCTGTCTGTCTGGCAAAAACTAGAAATTTTTTGTTACGCGGCAGACAAACTGCCTCAACAGAAAAGGAAATAGATTAACCGACAACTAAAAATGGTCTTTTACAGTCGCGGTATGCGAACGAATGAGAAAATTATTCGCATAACCACACAGGCACACATGCACACTTGCACACACCCAGTTAGGTCTTACACAGCTGCTGTACTAGAAATAAATAAAGTAGACGACGGCCAACGACAACTACGATGAACGTCATTACGTGCGTATACCGTTGTTGAATGCTGCTGTCGATGCCTATAAGCGTCTGTTGTCTGTCCATCAGGTCGGTGTGTTGTCTATACATATACGTAGGTATGTATATACGCCGTTAATATATGTTCGTTCTTTCGTTCGTTCGTATTCTCAATATGGTGTGGATTGGGATAAATATAATGGCCATGTGTGAATGTACTTGTACTTGTTGCTGTAGTTGTTGTAACCAAATTTAGACGAGACATTTAAGAAAAACTATTTGTGACTTGCCTCAGTCTGTCTGTTTGTTTGTCTTTCCAACATTGTCTGTGTTGTCTGCTGTTGTTTTTTTCTCGTTTCGTTTTCCTTTTAATTTTTCATAAATCTTGTGAAAGAGTTTTTTTGGTCTTCTTGCAAAGACCAAAATTGTCTTGAATTTTACAATTTTTTTAATGATTTTTCTCTCTCATCTCTAAATAACTTGTAACCAAACAAGAGTTGTTGCCCGAAATGATGATGATGATGATGATGATGATGACGATGAGATCCTTATTTGTTTTTTCCCCATCCAATCAAAATGACAAAATTGATTAGAGTCACATAAGCACAAGCAGAGCTTCTTTATCAGACCATAATCGATGTAAGATGACACTTTGTTATCGATTATGGCATGGCATCGTTTACATTGTTCGATTTCCGTTGATTAAATCTGTTTGGTTATCTGTTCAATTCTCTCGTTTTTTTTTTCTTGTTCAACCTACTGGTTCTACTAAAAGTTGTTGTTTAATTTCTACTCAAAATGAAAATAAAATAAAAAAAAAATATTTTTTTAAATTAAAAAATAATTTTCCCACAATATATTGTTGTAGGGTTGTGCAGGGGGATTAAAGCTCTGCAAGCAGATGATATGTTGTACTGCCCTCAGTCTATAACCGTTGCATTGACGAACCGCAGGTGTTGGTACTCACTCTGTTCCTTTCTGTAATGCCTTAACTCCCCAATTATGTGCTCCAGTAATCCGTTGTATGTATTGGGCTTGAAGTGACTTTAATTCTGTACAAATGTTTTTGAACCTAAAGGGTCCGTCAAATAACTTTTTTTTTGAAAATGCTTTGAAAAAAAAACTACTGAAGATTTTCTCAAATTTCTTTTTTTTATTTGAAAGTACAATCCTTCCGGTTTATAATGGAAAATAATTTCATACAAATGGCTGCCTCGGCTGGCCATGCAGTAGCCTACACCAGAAGATGACGATTTTGGCAAAAAAAAAAAATCATCTTTTCAGATGAAGCTCATTTTGATCTTGGCGGGTATGTAAACAAGCAAAATTGTCGCATTTGGGGCACAGAAAACCTGCACGCACCCAAAACGAGTCACTGTTTGGTGCGGATTTTGGTTCAGAGGCATAATTGGACCATTTTTCTTCGAAAATGAGCAAGGAGTGGCCGTTACAGTCAATGGCGATCGTTATCGGGCCATGTTGAACGAATTTTTGTTCACAAAAATTGAAGAGGAGGATATTGGCAACATTTGGTTTCAACAGGACGGCGCTACGTGCCACACAGCCGAAGCTACACTCGATGTTTTGCGCTCTGTTTTTGAAGATCGCAGTATCAACCGCAGAGCTGATGTCGTTTGGCCACCTCGGAGCTGCGATTTGACACCGTTGGACTATTATTTGTGGGGTGCCGTCAAAGATAAGAGTTACGCCGCCAAGCCAGAAACAATTGACGTTTTAAAGGACAATATTCGTGAAGCCATTGGTGAAATACAGCTGCACACAAACGATAATGTGTGTAGGCTACTGCATGGCCAGCCGCGGCAGCAATTTGAATGAAATTATTTTCCATTATTAACCGGAAGGATTTTACTTTCAAATAAAAAAAAGAAATTTAAGAAAATATTCAGTAGTTTTTTTAAAGCATTTTCAAAAAAAAAGTTATTTGGCGGACCCTTTACTAAGTACTTATAAATAATTCGAGTGACTCGAAAACGACATAGCAGCACTCTGAGCAATCACACAACCTTCTAGTAAGTATTTTAGTGTTCGTACGAGATTCATACTTATTTTGTGTCTCGTATATATGTTGAGTTATGGAGAGCTGAAATCAACAACAACATCATACGTGTTGTTAAGTATGAATGAGTGTGATGAGTACTTCAAACTTCGAATATAAGTAGATGAGGTTCCATTATATTAAAAAAGAAGTATGAATACTTAGTATAAGTATAAGAAATTATGACTATGATCCGATTCTACTCATCTTTTTGAATACTCATTGCTGATCTCTGAAACAGACATCATTTGCAGGCAGCAAAAACAAAAAAAGAAGAAAAAAAATTATTTCAATTGTTTGTTAATAAAATTATCTGTTTTTAATTGTTTAAAAAATAACAATAACAACAAGAGAAAGCAATTATTGTTATCTTTATTTATAAAAAGCTAAACGAAACAAAATAAATGAATACAAAAAAAAAAGAAAAAAAAACCAAACAAATATAATTTATTTCATTTGTTTTTATTATTAAGTACTCTCTCTGTCTCCATATTTAAAAAAAATAATTTAAAAAAAGCCCCAACAGATAGACGTTCAAGCGCATTTGAAAGAAATTTTAACAGCAACAACAGCAATAAACAAAAAATAAAAACAACAACACCTTGACATTGAAAATTTTAATGTCAAAACAAAACCAAGATAGGCTGGTGATGCAGATAAACAATCGTTACGATATGGAAAATTTCAAAACAAAAACTTAATAAAACCAGTAAAAAAAAATAACAAAATTAAACGGGAATTCAAATTGAAAGCAATTTTATGGAGCTTAAAGCGAAACTTTACAATCATAAGAAGTCGCCGTAGTCTAGTAGGTAGTATGTTGGCTTATTAGACGCAAAAGCCTGGCCAGGCATCAAAGACAAAAATACAAAAAGTGTTTTTCGGCGACTTCCTCTCAGCAGATTTCTGGCAAAAACTCTGCGAACAAAATAAAATTGCCATGAAAAAGTTTCTCAAAAATCTGTCGTTCGGATACGACTTTAAGCTGTAGGTTCGACCACTCATGTATAAAATTAACACACACAACATAAGTGGTGTGAGAAACTAGGACGTTGTACAATGGGTCAATTCGACCTCCGGGTACTGTACTTGTCTTAATTGACAAGTACACGTCCTCTAACCTAACCTAACCTAACCTAAGTACCCCATGTGTATGAAGATAAATTCGAATTTGAATATACAAGACGCAATCCAGAAATTTTAGCCAGGCCACATTTGGCGTTAACAGAGCAAAATTTCCTCTTAACAGAACAAAATTTGCCCTTAACAGAGCACTGTTAGCTATTTAACAGTATCCATCTGAATAAGCCCACTTGTTTAGGAGCTTATTTTAGGGTATATACTAGGTCCATGAGTACCCTACTATATGCAAAGAAAGGTTCCAAGGCCTCTTAATATAATCAGCAATATAGTTTCGTAAAAAGTGATACGGTATTGAGAAAATAGGCTTTGAAAATGTAAAATTTTTTATTAAAAATTCTCTAGAAAATCAGTGGCCATTTTGGGACATATAAGTAGTACACCATACATACTATATGTAGTCCAGCGGGTCCTATTTCCAACCGTGGTAGTGGGATAGCTGTGCTAATTTTGAGAGTCGAGATTTTGAATTTTGAAAAAATTGATTTTTGGCCAAAAATATATATGACAATTCTCTAGAAGATCAGTGGCCATTTGGGAACATATAAGAAATAGAACACCATACAGACTGTATGCAAATGGTAGTCCAGAGGGTCCTCTTTCGAACCGTGTTAGTGGAATAATTTTGAGAGATGAGAAAAACTTCCGTCCTCCACCCCAACCACGACCAACCATACATTACATCTTTACATTTTAACACTTTTGTTTACAAATAATAATTATCACAATGATAATTATATTTTATGTCAATAGTCTGCAATAATTCCAAAGTAGAAGACTAATCTACTTATTGCCACTGTTAAACAGTTAACAGTGCTCTGTTAATAGCAAAGTTTACCCTGTTAAGAGGCAAGAAGTGGCGCTACTAAAATTTATAGATTGCGTCTTGGATTTTCAAATTCGAATTTATCTTCACACACATGTAATGTGGTCGGGGTGGAGGACGGAAATGTTCTCAACTCTCACAACTATTCCAACTATACCACTATTACGGTTTGAAAGAGGACCCTTTGGACTACCATTTGCATATAGTCTGTATGGTGTACTATTTCTTATATGTTCGCAAATGGCCACTGATCTTCTGGAGAATTTTCACATATTTTTGGGCCAAAAATCGATTTTTTTTAAATTCAAAATCGACTCTCGACTGATTTTCTAGAGAATTTTCAAGCAAAAAATTGATATTTTCAAGGCCAATTTTCTCAATACCATATCACTTTACATATACTAGCTGTACACAGCGCTTGTTGCTGCGCCACCAACTAAAATAAATTTGAAGGAAGGACATTACACAAATGTCCAATTAATTTTGAATCATTTTATTGATTTTGTTTCCCGTTGTCCTGATGATTCAGATGAACGGGCCTGAGTAGTACGCATTCGATCAGTTTCTAATCTCACTTCTCGTTGCTCAAGTGGTTCAAGCGAACGGGTCTCAGCGGCATATACTCGAATATTTTCCAGTCTCAATGCTCTTCTGATTCTAAGGCTCGTAATGCTCTTTTCTTCCATGCTTGCGGTGTAGGTCGACCAATTGCTTGTCATTCATTTTGAATAATTTTCAGTGACACCGTCCATCGGAAATTAATCGCACCAACCTACGTCGACTTATGCGCAATAACTTTGCTAAAGAATGCACAGTTTACGATTGAATTCATTTTAAGTAATTTTCAGTGGCGTCACTTGTCGGAAATTGGTCATACTTACTTAGAAACCTTCGTCGGCTCATGCGCAACAACTTTGCTAAATATCATAACATGATCAAATGCATAGTTTACGATTCTATAAGGTACATACAAACAAACATTCATTTTTACATATGTAGACTATGGGAGGTGACACGCCCACTATAGCCAATCCGCCCATTTTGTTCGTATATACGTCAAAGTCATCCATACAAAATTTTAGGACTCTAGCTGTTATAGTTTATGAGATATGCGACATTAAATAATTAGTGGGTATGTGGGCATGGCACCTCGCCTACTTGAAATTTTAAAATGAAAAGTAGCCGATAACTCCTTCCAGACATACAGGATGTGACTGTGAAAATTTCAAGAAAATCGGTTCAGCCGTTTAGTCGTCTATAAACTTCAAACATACAAACAAAGCCACAAACAAATAAACACACATTCATTTTTATATATAAGAAGAAGAAGAAGAAGAAGATATTGCTGATTAATACGGAGGCCTTGAAACCTTCCTTTGAATATAAAGGGTGTTTTTTTATAGAGGTATAGAACTTTAAGTTGCAATAAAACAACGATGGATTATTCGATTAACATGAATTTTATTTTAAATATGATTTCTGGCATATGACCGCCACGGCTGGCGCGGATGGAGTCCAATCTGGACGTCCAATTTTCGATGACTTTTTCCAACATTTGTGGCCGTATATCGGCAATAATACGGCGAATGTTGTCTTCCAAAATGGTCAAGCGTTAGTGGCTTTACCGCATAGACCAATGACTTTACATAGCCCCACAGAAAGCAGTCTAGCGGTGTTAAATCACAAGATGGACGAATCTCTGATGGACGATTTTGTCGACGATAAAATGGACGTAGTGCGCGATACGTTTTCCGCACAGAACCATTATTTTCGAAATAAAATTGCACTAAAATTGCAAGCGTTGTTCAGGCGTGAGTCTATTCATGATGAATTGCCAAACCAAACTGAGAATAAATCACTTGACAGCTGTTAAATCCGTCGCCATCTTGAAAAGTAATGCCAACTTAAAGTTCTATACCTCTATAAAAAACACCCTTTAGTATGGTACTCATAGACCTAGAGTATTTTCCAAAATTAGCTCCTAAACAAGTGGGCTTCTTCAGCTGGATACTGTTAAACAGCTAACAGTGCTCTGTTAAGGGAAAATTTTGTTCTGTTAACGCCAAATGTGGCCCGGCTAAAATTTATGGATTGCGTCTTGGATTTTCAAATTCGAATTTATCTTCACACACATATTTATAACATGTCTCCTAACATTTTCACAATTTTTTTTATATGAAATTAATTTTGCAGTAAATTTTCATCATGAAATTTTTTCCAAAAATTTTATGCCTATTTTTTTCCTTTTTTCTTTCGAATAATCGATTAAAAGTATATTTTTAAAATGGTACTCACATTGATTCCTGGATAAGTTCGGGATTTAAAAGTTAAATCTAAGATTTAAACACACTCTACACAATGTATGAGAATGATTTCAATTGGTTTTTTGTAATCTGAAAAGAAAGCAAAAAAAGATAAAATAATTAAAAAAAAATTTTTTTTAAGGTAATGAATGCGAGTAATCTCTCCTAGACTAAATGGATTTTAGGCACGAACTTTATTAGACAAAGACAAAGCAAAAAATAAAATGAATCACTTGTTTTAAGTTTGAATTTAATATTAAAATTTGATCAAATACACGTACGTATGTATACAAAGTTTCAATCATAAAAATTCCTTATTGAGTCATTCATTCATTCATTCATTTATTGGCTATTAGCGATACTGATGAGTGAACCTGGGATTTTAAAAAACCACGTTTAAAAACAACAGTTTGAAGCATTATTACCGGATTTATTCGCATTGAAAAATATTGAAAAATATTGAAAAAATTTAAGAACAAAAACTCACGACAATTAAAATTGTAAACGAAACGAAACGGAATAAAACGAAACGAAACGACGTAATATTTATTTGTCTTGTTCTTATTGGTATTGTTGTTGTTGCTGTTTACATAAGAGAATCAACAAAATCAATTCATTTATTCCTTCATACATGTTCGTTCATTCATTTGTAAATCTTATACTCACACACACACATTTGTGTGGCTATTCACAAGTCAAACAAATACTTACTAAAGGGTGTTTTTTATAGAGGTATAGAACTTTAAGTTGACATTACTTTTCAAGATGGCGACCGATTTAACAGCTGTCAAGTGATTTATTCTCAGTTTGGTTTGGCAATTCATCATTAATAGACTCACGCCTGAACAACGCTTGCAATTTTAGTGCAATTTTATTTCGAAAATAATGGTTCTGTGCGGAAAACGTATCGCGTACTACGTCCATTTTATCGTCGACAAAATCGTCCATCAGAGCAGTTAATTCGATTAACCATGGAACGTTTTCGCACCACGTTTACTCTTATTGATAACTCGCATCCCCAGAGACGCTGTACGGTGCGTACAGAAGAAGCTATTGCTGCTGTAGAGAGTAGCAACGTCCAACTCGTGCAAGAGTAAGGCGAGTAAGGCGTAGATTCGTCGAATGGGCCCAAAACGAGATTACCGTTGTTCCCAATTTTCATAAGCGAATTTTGTTCAACGATGAAGCGCACTCCTGGTTGAATGGCTACGTCAGCAAACAAAACTGCCGCATTTGGAGTGAAGGTAATCCTCAAGTGTATGTGGAAACACCGTTACATCCATAAAAACTGACTGTTGGGTGCGCTTTATGGGCCGGTGGAATCATTGGTCCGTACTTTTTCAAAAACGATGGTGGCCAGAACGTTACAGTCAATGGTGATCGGTATAGAGCCATGATTACTAACTTTTCATTCCTGAATCCAGGAGATGCGGTTTCAACAAGACGGCGCAACATGTCACACAGCTCGTGCCACAATAGATTTATTGAAAGACACGTTTGGTGCCCGCCTAATTTCACGGTTTGGACCTGTGAATTGGCCTCCAAGATCTTGTGATTTAACACCGCTAGACTAATTTCTGTGGGGCTATGTAAAGTCATTGGTCTATGCGGTAAAGCCACAAACGCTTGACCATTTGGAAGACAACATTCGCCGTATTATTGCCGATATACGGCCACAAATGTTGGAAAAAGTCATCGAAAATTGGACGTCCAGATTGGACTACATCCGCGCCAGCCTTGGCGGTCATATGCCAGAAATCATATTTAAAATGTAATGCCACAAGATTATCTTTCGGATAAATAAAATTCATTTCAATCGAATAATGCATCGTTGTTTTATTGCAACTTAAAGTTCTATACCTCTATAAAAAAAAACACCCTTTATGTGATTATATTGCTGATTATATTAAGAGGCCTTGGAACCATCCTTTGCATATAGTATGGTACTCATAGACGTAGAGTATTTCCCAAAATTAGCTCCTAAACAAGTGGGGCTTGTTCAGATGGCTACTGTTAATCAGCCAATAGTGCTCTGTTAAGGGCAAACTTTGTTCTGTTAAGAGGAAATTTTGCTCTGTTAACACGAAATATGGCGCTGCTAACATTCATGGATTGCAACTTGGATTTTCAAATTCGAATTTCTCTTCACACACATGAATAAATTTGGAAAAATTATTTCAAAACGGTTTTTGTTTTTATTTGCATATTTAAATTTAAACTTTTAAATGGCCCACCCTATATATACACATACACACTTACTAGTAATTGATTAAAATTTAAATAATCCAACGACCGGTCGTCTAAATAAACGAATGAACAAATAATCAGAAAAAAAAAAGAAGAAAAAAATATGAACCACAATGGACGCCCACATACTAGAAAACAGTCTCCTTATGGAGGTTTTTTTATTTTCTTTTTTGATTTCAATTTCAATGGCCATTGTTGTTGTTGATTTAATAATCATTATAATTTAGATCATAATGATGATCATTTTGTGTTAATCACTTGAAAAACTGGTTTTTTGGATTTTCTTGTTTCCATTATTATTTGGTTTAGAGGATGAGAATAAATTTTTTTTCTTATATTTTCTGTTATAATTTTTATGAATTAAACAACAAAAATACGAGTATATTAACGGATATTAATAAAAGCAGTAATAATAATAAAAACACACGTACACATACACAAAGACATTAAACTTATTATTAATGATAATGGGAGAGAAAAAACTCATTTAACAGATGAATTTAAATAGGAGAGCATTTATACTAATAACAATAACAATAACAATAGCAACATCAACAATAACAGCAACAACAACAACAATGACAACATCCTCAGTAAATGTGAAAAGAAAAGAAGAAAAAAAGAAAAACAAAATTGAGTAATAAAACGTCATTGGGAAGTAAAAACAAAACAAAAATGAAAACAGGTTTTAAAAATTACATTTTAGCCGGAGATGGGGTAACGTGTACATGTATGTAAGTAAACGTTTTGGAAATTAAAACATTACATATGTATGTACATATAATACATATGAAATTTTATTAAGGCTTTTATGGCATTAAAAGTAATTTCTTTTTTAATTTATAATGAAATTACAAACAAATAAAGGAAATAGCGAAATTAGACATGTAGTACATACTCATACTCATTAAATGTGCTTTTTTTTTAACATGTAACACTCTGTACATACAGTTAAGGTCAACAATTTTAAAGTTTTATAAACGTAAAGTATGAAATCGCCATAGTCTAGTAGGTAGTGTGTTGGCTTATTAGACGTAAGGCCACGGTTCAAACCTCAGTGAGACATCTCCAACAAAACGAATTATAAGAAAATATTATGTGTTTGAAGACAAATTAGAATTTGAAAATCCAAGACACAATCCATAAATTTTAGCAGCGTCACATTTGGCGTTAACAGAGCAAAATTTCCTCTTAACAGAACAAAGTTTGCTCATAACAAAGCACTGTTAGCTGTTTAACAGCATCCATCTGAACAAGCCCACTTGTTTAGGAGCATAGTCACATATAAAGTGATATGGTATTGAGAAAATTGGCTTTGAAAATATCAATTTTTTGCTTGAAAATTATCTAGAATATCAGTGGCCATTTTTGGAACATATAAGAAATAGTACGTCATACAGAATATATGCAAATGGTAGTCCAAAGGGTCCTATATTGGACCGTGGTAGTGGGATAGCTGGAATAATTTTGAGAGTGGAGATTTTGAATTTTGAAATAATCTTTTTTTTGGCCAAAAATATGTGAAAATTCTCTAAATCAGTGGCTATTTTGGAACATATAAAAAATATTACACTATATAGACTATATGCAAATGGTAGTCTAAAGGTCCCCTTTCAAACCGTGGTAGTGGGATAGCTGGAATAATTCTGGCCACCACCCCCACCTACCATCCTCTACATTTCAACAATTTTGTTCACAAATAATACTGATCATAATGAGTATAATATTTTATGTCAATAGCCTGCAATAATTGCAAACCAGAAGACTAATCTACTTATTGTCGTTGTTAAACAGTTAACAGTGCTCTGTTAATAGCAAAGTTTACCCTGTTAGAGACAAGAAGTGATGCTGCTAAAAGTGTGGGTTTGCGTCTTTGGTTTTTAAATTCGAATTTATCTTCACACAGATGGAAATATTTCGTCGGCGACTTCCTCTCTGCAGATTTCTGGCAAACACTCTGAGCGTGAAATAAAATTGCCATGAAAAGAATCTTTCGTTCGGAGTCTCGACACTCATGCATAAAATTAACATACGCAACATAAATGGTGTGTGTGAGAAGCTAGATCGTAATCCTAAAGACTAAAGGTTTATAATGACGAATTATATATATATGTACATATGTACAGTTTGTCAAAAAAATCTTTGCACATAGAGAAAAATAAAAAAACTTCGAAAAATTCATTGATTTCTAATATAAATAACCAACTTTTTCATTTTTTTCAAACAGAATTTTATAAACATATGTTTTGTTAATATAATAAATAAAAAGCTTTTATAACAATGAAAATATTCTAATGTAAAATATTAAAAAACAAAAACAATTCAATTTTACTGCTGTCAAAAAAATGTTTGCACACTTGATAAAATATTAAGACTTATGCAATTTTTTTTAAATTATAGTGCTAATATTTTGTGCATCCACCTTGAGCATCAATCACCGATTGCAGACACCTTCTCATGGATTGAATAAGCATCGGAATGTCATATTCTAACGGTATTTTTTCCCATTCTTCTTTGATGAACTTTATCAATTCGTTTTTATTTGTGGGCGGTCTTTTTCCTACCTTTTGCTTTAGATGAACCCACAAATTTTCGATAGGGTTAATATCAGGACTTTGGGCAGGAGTATTAATAACTTTGGAGCAGTTGTAAAGTAACCTGGACTTACACAAATAAGATTTATGATTAGAATCATTATATTCTGATAGTACTTGTAATTAAATTTATTCAGATTAACCGGGTCAATAAAAACAAATTTCTTAATGCTGGCGGTCAGTTCATTTTTTAAAATATCAAGATATACTTCCTTAGTCATTATTTCATCCAAAATCCTAATTACACCAACTCCCTTGCTGGATATACAGCCCCATACCATTACAGACAGTTTCCCAAACTTTACTGTAGGAATAAGATTTTAATTTTCTAGTGCTGTCAGAGGCTTACGCCAAACTCTTTATGGTCCGTCACGATAATAAAGCATTATTTTCGTCTCATCTGAGAAAATAACAGAATCCCAGTACTCCGGAGGAAGTGAAATGCATTCGGTGGCAAATCTTAATCTCTTTTCGACATTTTGTGCTGACAGCAGGGGTTTTTCCTAGCCACTCTTGAAGAATATTTGTGTTTTTGAAGAACATTTCTGATGGTTTCTTGGGAAACACGTAACCCAAAGTCTTTTTGCACTTGAAGAGCTAATCATCTCGTACTGGATTGTGGGCTACCATACACGATTCTAATAATTTTTCTTTCAACTCGCTGCGTCACCTTTTTTGGCCTGCCTGTAAATCCTTTTAAGTCTAGTCCTCCTTCTTTTTCAGCGCGGGATATAATATTATATACAGTCCTGATGTTCAAGGAGAACATATCGGCGATTTCCTTGGCAGATTTGCCTTTGTAGTAGTTGAAATAGACCAATTGTATAATATTTTTTGAAACTCGTTTTCCTGGCATATTTTGTATTCAAATATAAGGACACCTGTTACATAAAAAACGATCACTTCATTAATAAAACGTTGTTTACCCCTTTCACATTCCATCTCATTTGTAAAAAACCCAAAATGCACAACATTTTTGGGAAATTTTTTGGTCATTTTTTTATGATCTTCATTCAATATGCAAAGATTTTTTTGACACCCTTTATTCTGTGTAAAGTTCTTTTATTGTTGTTATTATTGTAATGTGTGTGACTATTAGAAAACTATTGGCGCCTTATGGTCGTAAACAAGTACAGTTATAGAATGTGTGCAAAAATAAAAAAGTAGGTAAAGATTTTGTTGTTGGGATTCTTGAATGAAGATCACATTTTACATTTTTTTGATCTGTGCAAAGATTTTTTTGACAAACTGTATGTATGTAAAGCATGCCAATATTACGAACATTAGGAATTATTATCGATAAACATAGCAACTAGTGCAAGAAAAAGTCATTATACAGCATGGCGTCATGTGTGTCAAGATAGATTTTAAAACCCATTACCCTGGACGCAAACCAATTCAGTTAACAGACCTCAGTTATGCATGTTACTAACAGAACTCTACCATCCCTTTGTACATTCAATATGGTACATCATTTGACTTAGCCAGATTTCAGATTTCTCACAGCAACTGTTATCCAAACGGAGAGCCAAAAAAATTGTCTGCTGATGTCATTTAATTTTCATTTTGTCTTGAAAATATTCAAAAAACTATTCATCAATCAATGAATAAATGTCGTAGAGTTTTTTTTTCGTTGAATGTAATATGTGAGAACTCTGGCCGATTTTCTTTCTTTCTCTTTTTTTTTTGATTTCTTTGTTTTTTCCTTCCGTTTTCCATAATCGAAATTATAGGGAAATACATACATGTGCAGTCATATGTATGCGCACTTTTACTTATTTGCCTCCCATGTTTCTCCTACACACAAAACAACGGGAGCATAAGGCATTAAGGCTCTCACATTATTTATAACGGATATGTACTATGTGTGCACATACACACACACACACATTTATTTTCAATATCATATTTACAAATAAAATAAAAAAAACAGCAAAAGTAATCATGATAATAAAAATAAAATTATATTAACGAATAATGATGACAGCTATAGTACCGGCAACAACAAAAAACTACAAAAAAATTCATTATTTATGATTTAAAGTCAGACAAACAGTCTGTCAAAGTTCTATGCCGTTTTTGTTGTTGTTGTCTTTGTATTTAAATAAATATGAAAATGAATGAAGAAAAAACCAACACAACACAACTGAACGAATTAATTGTTGCGTGCATTTATTTCTTTTTTTTTTATTGTTGGTGTTGTTTTTGTTATTCCGTTTATTATTCAATATTCTTTTTTTTGCTTTTTTGCTCTTTGCATGCATGCAGCTGTGTGTGTGTATTGCTTTTTGTTTTTCGTTGTTTTTTTTTAGTCACCGTTTTAAACACCGCAGACATTTTAGCACCATTAAGAGGGCAAGAGAGTAGTTGTAGTGTCTTATGTTATTATTGTGTTTGTTATTGTATTTGCTGTTGTTGAATAGTTGTAGCAGCTGTTGTTGTTGCTGGTATTGTGCAGGCATAATGTCTAGATTTGTTTTAATTTGTTTTTATTTATTTTTTGTTGTTTCTTCTTTCACAAAATTAACATGCAATTACACCAACAACAATGAAACCGCCAAACAAAGACAAGCAGTCATAAACAGAAATGTATATGAAAACATCACACTCACACACATATACAAACACGAACACACCACTATTCGCATGCTTATTTTGCAAATAGGAATTCATACAAGAGATGATAAGTTGAGTACGATCGTAACTTTTTCCAATACACGGCCAATGCTTAAAGAAAGTACTAAAGTAAGTCTCTATTCAATCTCTGACGTATTGTTATTAGAATTTAAATTAAAACCATTAAAATAGTTCTGCCGAGAACGATACAAACGATAAACTGAAGATGCAACGTCCAGGCTATGTAGTGCATTAAAACTATCCATACGAGCTCCCTTAATTTCTGCGGGATCATCAAAGATGTATGCGGTCTGTCGTACGTTTTCTTGATAGATCAATTCTAGCCGTTTGTATTGAATTGCTTACTTGAATCTGTTTATCAGTAGACAGTAGAGTTCAGAGTCAATCGTTTGTCTACGCTGTAGAAGCTCAGAAAGAACTATTCGGTTTCAATATCCCCAGACACAAAACATAACCTAACTTCGGTGTCAGTCCTTGTCTGCAAGCTTATACTTCAATTTTTCCAAGATATTTTCTTTACATTATGGTCGTGCGTAAAGCACTTTTGATTACAAGTCAAATTGCTGATGATGAATGTTTAGTTCCCTAGCTACGTCCATGCGCTTATGTGCCAGTATTTCTCAAGTATTTCCCTGATTTCATCGACTTTTTTTCAGTGATTGATCGATCAGCGCGAAATACGTCTTTAACACCGAAATTATCGCAACGAAAATTAATAATTCGTTGTTATTTTTCAAGATACAGCATATGTAGCGTGCTCACGTCATCCGTACTTAATTTTAAGATACTTATGGTTCTCTCCTCATTAGGATCGCCCCAAAGTATTTTGGTAATTCATCCTGATATGTCATTATTACACAACAGACGATGTGAGGTTTCCGACCATGTTTTGAGTTTAGTCTTTAATGCAATGAAAGGCATTGGGTTATCCCAGTTTATGGCCAGAATATTGGCTTTCTCCATTCCAATCACTCCGTTATGACTAGGCGCCCATATAATGCGTACCGCTCCATGTGTGGAGTAGTTGTTAATCGCCTTTTTATACTCCAGAACGGTCTTTGATACGATATTACGGGATGTTATTGCCCTAATTGCCGTTTGAATATTCATAGAGATATTTAAATCCTTATGCGTTAAGCTTACCAATTAATTACTAGCCTTATCGCGCTTATCTCCGCTTGAAAACTCGAAAGTTGATCTGGTAGCCATAGACAAAGTTCGATTTGAAATTTTGCTAAATTTATTTTTTTGACGTGCAGTACAATTGTTCCGGTTTGTGAAGTGCAATGTTATTTCATTTATATGGCTGCCGTGACTGGCCTCACAATACCTCATTCGATCGGATCAATTTTCGTGCACTTTTTCGAGTGTAAGGGGTTGTATCTTGGCATTTGCATCACGAATGTTGGCCTTCAATTGCTCATTTGTTTCTTATTTAATGGCATAACACTTTTCTTTAACATCGCCCTACAGAAAATAGTCCAACGGTGTCAAATCACAGCTTCTTGGCCGCAAATTAACGTCACCATTTCGGGTAACTGAATGTCCATCAAACCTTTGGCGCAATAAATCCGGTTGTGGCATGAGATGTGTGCTAAGTTGCAACATCCTGTTGAAACCAAACATCGTTCATATCAATACAGCGAAGACCGGATACAAAATAATCGGTGATCTTGGTGCGATAGGTGTCTCCATTGACCGTAGGGTTTGCGCCCTCCTCTTTTTTAAAGAAATATGGGCCAAAGATGCCTCAGCTCCACAAGCCGCACGTCAAAGTCACTCGTAATGGGGGCGTTGGCTTCTATAAGACCAAGTGTGGGTTTCCTGAGCCCTGAAATACAGCAATTTTGTTTATTAACGTACCCCCACCGTGATGAAAATGCGGTTCATCCGAAAAGATGATTTTTTTTTTTGGCAAAATCGACATTATCGTTCAGTTTCTCCTTGGCCCAATAAATCTCAACGTTGCTCAGCCTAGTAGGTAGTGTGTTGGCCTATTAGACCTAAAGCCAGGGTTCGAGCCCCAGGCCAGACATCAAAACAGAATACAAGTATTTCTTCGGCGACTTCCTCTCAGCAGATTTCTGGCAAAAACTCTGAGAGTGAATAAACCTGCCATGAAAAAGTTTCTCAAAAATCTGTCGTTCGGAGTCGACTTTATACTGTAGATCCCACCACTCACGTATAAAATTAACACACACAACATACAGTGGTGGCCTTATAATTAGAAACGACTTAGCAACATGTTAGTTGTTAATTTGTTTTACAGTTTTCACTGTGTACCTGGGATCAAAGGCTTTGTTTGGAGGACGTCTTACATACGTCTTTTTCCATCAGATTGGGACAAATTAAACTTAGATTCGTCACTCCGTAGAACTCAAAACTTCAAAAACATCGTTTCTAATTATAAGGCCACCACTGTAGGTGTTGTGAGAAACTAGGTCGTAATCCTGACTGAAGGGTTGTAATGACCAATTATTTATTAATGTTGCTCAAGCGTAAATCGATTCATTACGTTCAGAGGAGATCAGATACTGAACTTTGTGACAGAATACAATGACAAGCATTGGCAGATTTTAAATAACCGATGATTTAAATTTAAACCGATAGATGGCCCGCCCCATATAAATAAATATAACATAAAGCATTAGTGGCTTTTAATTCTGTACAACTTAGCAACAAAAAGGTACTTTTGGTCCATCTGTACCATCACTGATTATAACACCCAACACTATTTTTGAATAACAACGGCAGCAATTAAAATAAAAACTGAAATTATTCAAGTTTTTTTGTTTATTTTTTTTGTCTGCTTTTCATTTTAGACCTGATTTAATTCTATTTTTTTTTTTAAATACCAATATTGGTTAAAAAAAAACTGTCTCACCAACCAACCAACCGACTGTGGTAATAAAAATCAATTTTTTATTAAAAAATTATACTGTGGAGCATTTTTCTACGTATTGACGTGTGACACCTTTATTTGGTCATAAAATAACCAGGCCTGCAATAGCAACAACCACAAATGAATGCTTTGAGTGAAACAAAAAACAAAAACAAACACAAAAAGAATGAATGAATTTTTGTTGTGTTCTTTTTTCTTCATCACTACGCCCACATAACATTTTGTTGTAGTTTTATTTTTGTAATCATTTTTGTTAATCTTGCTCTCTTGGAGATTTCCGTTCTCTTTGTAAAATTATTCTCAGTCTCTCTCTCCCTTTCTCTCTCTTCCAACCACCCGTATGGGTGTTCGGTTTATTGAGTTTTTAAGTTCGTAATTAAACTGCAGCAGTGTGGGTAACAGTATGTAACTGTTTTGGCATAAAAATTTAAAAAAAGAGAGAAGTATTCTCAGCACAGCATGCATGCAGACTTTTATTATAAGAAATTGTCCATGTATTGGAAATAGGAAATCACATCATGAAACTAGCCGCCATAGCATATTGATTTGAAATCGCAAATCACTGATGTTTTGCTGAGTGATCTCGTACTAGTGAAAAGCAAACTCAACTAAAATTTAAAACTGTTTTCCATTATTCAAGTTGAAGAGAATAAATCTCTTTTAATAGAAAATATAAAACAAAGCACGACTGCTTTTCCATTACTTTTGGTTTTTATATTTGGCGTGACACTGTGTAACGTTGCCTTGTCTCTGTTGTTGTTGTTGTTTTTAATTTGTTTTGTATTTATGTTCCGACAATTGAAACATATGTTTTCATTTTACGAACAGAACCACAAAAAATTAACAAAGGTTCCCAATACATGCAAAAATCAAATTGCGTTCTGATGCTTTAACTCACAAGTGTTTAAGCAGTTAAAAGTTTTTAGCTTACAAGCGAATAATATTCTTTAAAATCGTCTGACAACTTTAAGTTCCATAGTAGTATAGAATTTTGAAACGTTTGAGTTAAATAGTCTGTTTTTACTTCATTAAAGTCGCCATAGTCTAGTAGGTAGTGTGTTGGCTTTTTAGAATTTCAAAACAGTTTATGTTTCGGTCAGGCGTTATTTGGAACCGCAGGTATAGGCGTCGAAACTTATATAGGCAACAAAACAAATACCTTTTTCATCAAAAAAAAAAAAAAAAAAAAAAAAAAAATATGCTGTTCATCGACCAAAAACTACATGTTATCGGCTAAAAAATGCATGTCATCGACCAAGAAATGCAAGTCATCGGCTAAAAAATGCATGTAATCGACCAAGAAATGCAAGTCATCGTCAAAAGAATGCAAGTCATCATAAAAAATACAAGTCATCGATTAAGAAATGCAAGTCGTTATCCAAAAAAAAAAAAAAAAAATACAGGTCATCAACTAAAAAATTCAAGTCATCGACCAAAAAAAAAAATTAACGTGATCAACCAAAAAATGCATGTTATAGACAAAAAATGCAAGTTATTGATCAAAAATGCAAGTAATCGTCCAAAAAGTCCAAGTCCTCATCCAAAAAATGCAAGTCATCTAACAAGAAATGCAAGTCATGATCCAAAAAAAAGCAGGTTATCAACTTAAAAAATTCAAGTAATCGACCAAAAAAAAATTAACGCGATGAACCAAAAAATGCAAGTTGTAGACAAGTAGTGTGTTTATGTACCTTCGGGGGCACTTATTTCATACAAAATTTGGCTCATGCCTACGCTACAGTCGGTAGTGTCGGTTAGTCGATAGGTTTGTAACATGTAATGTGAACATTTATATACGTATGCATGAATGATTGGACGGACAGAATGAGTGTGTGCGTAACATGTAATGTGTATGATCGTTTTTTAATAGTAAATTCTTGGCACGTATTATCATACTCAATGCTGAAAAAAATAGAAAAGGGATCTGCACCAATATAGTTGTTGTGTGTTTTTTTATTTTTTGTATGATTTAATTAGAAGGATCTTTAATTTTAAATGTGATAAGAAAGGGTAGGTTGGTTGTGCGGTTATTTTTTTATTTTTTGTGTGATTTAATTTGAAGGATCTGTAATTTTAAGATGATAACAAATTCTTGGCACGTATTATCATACTCAATGCTGAAAAAATAGAAAAGAGATCTACACCAATATAGTTGTTGTGTGTTTTTATTTTTTTTTGTATATTTAATTAGAAGGATCTTTAATTTTAAATGTGATAAGAAAGAGATGAACACCTGTGTAAAAATTTTTATTTTTTTTGGGATAATAATTAACATCGTATACCTAAGTAGAAACATGAGTGTACATGTTCATTGTATTTATATTGCTTTTCGAATGATTGGACGGACAGAATGAATGTGTGCATGTTCTTTTGAGATAATAATTGTGAAGAAATAGAAATATAGTTGTACGTGGTGTTGTTGTTGTTGTTGTGTTATAAGGATTTTTAAATTGATAAGAAAGAAATGTATAGTTGTGCCTGTGCGTTTTTTTTTTTCACGTATAAGTATAAGTAATATCTGTTTTCACATAATTGAATTTACTGATTGATCTACAACACCCCAGAGTATAAATATACTTGTTTTTAAGGATTTAGAATTTTTTAGTTTTACTGTTTTAAATAAATGAAATTATACAATAATGAGATTAATTAAAACAAATTAGGTTTTATTTTATTAGATTTTTTTTTTTTTTTTTTTTTTTTTATTCTTAGGTATGTATATTTTATTTTTAGATTTTGTTATTTTGTACAATACAATACATATATCTATTGAATATAATAATAGTTAAACATTCGTTTATACATATTAAATAACTTAAGTGTTAACAAATATTGTGTATAGAATGTTTGACATCTGCAAATGTCAAAAGATTCTGAGTAAATTTTTTCACAGTTAGATCTATGTATAATATTATTAACACATATAAATGGATTACTTATTTTACTAATGTTGCATATTCTTAGTTCATTTATAAGTTTCATAAATAAATCTATATGATCTTTATCAATCTGATTACTATGTTTTATTAATAGTTCTTCCAATTCAGCTGATGTAACCATTTTTCCCCTTCTTTAAAAAGTCAATAGTAGGTTGCGTAAGTGCGGGACGATGTACTCTGAACAAAGAGTAATAATTAACTAAACAAAGATTTCAGATGTGGTTAAGTTTTTTTTTTTTTTTTTTTTTTTTTTTTTTTTGTCATTTATTATATCATTTCTTCGTTTGAATTTATTGAAAATTACAATTTATTGAAAACACAATTTTTACATTTAGTAAGATTATAAAAATTAATTATATTTTTAGCTTCATTTTCAGCTTGATATAGTCTATGTTTATAAAGTATACAGGGGCAGGTGTCAGGACCACATGTACTGTTTTCATTCGACCATTCGCAATCCTCGAAATGTTCACCATGTCTATTTCTTATTCTTTTCAGGTTGTCTACATACTCCAGTTGTGTTTGTATGTTGATGAGTTTAGTTTTATCTATGTCAGAAATTATGTGTGAGAATGATTTTAAAAAGTTGTATATTTCCTTTAAAATCATTGTATGTTAATCTACTGCTATTGCATGCTCATGTGCAGAATATGTGAATAATCTTTAATATTTATATGATTTCAGATCTGTTAATGGACGCTTAGGTAGGTTATCTAATAGTTTTTTGGAGCTGGACTATAGTAGAGACCATATCCAGTTTTATATGGTTTGAGATATAACCCTTTACCCATTGCAATTGATTCCATATATCTATTATGACGGTTAGCTTCAGCCAATTGTTCTTTTCCATTTTTGATAGCATTTACTGCTTTGACAATAGCGGATCCTCCACTTGCCAAACCACCAAGCGCTGACAATGCTGTTAGTACGGGAATAAGTGGAAGAAATCCTCCAATTTTCGGTACAGGTATAACTCTCGGTATTATAATGTCTGCTCGTTTTTTCCCTTTAAAATTTGAATGAATAGCCTTTTGTGATATTTTAACAGCATCATTTATATCAAGGGGTTTCTGTTCTTTCAATTGTTTTAAAGTTTTTCTCACAGTAGCTGTGAATAATTTCTTATTACACTTATTCATTTTTCCTGTTCTCGTTCTTTTCGAATTCTTTCTTTTCTTATGTTTCTGCTCCTTCAAACCTAATCCAAATTTCACTTTAGTTTTCATAGCGTTTGTCACAAACCACGCGTTAGCACGTTCTTTAATATCACTATCTTTAGATTTAACTCGTTGCCAGGCTTTTTCAGCTAATATTTGATCTGCTTGATGTCTTGTGTCTATATCTTTTGATTGTGAATATGCAATATCGTGCTCTCTACAAGCTGCGTCTAACAAATTTATACCCTTATCTCCTCTTGCTAAACGTTTTTCAAGTTTTGTACCAGGTCCACAAAACTGATAACCAGGTAGATGTAATTCAACAGGTACTTTATTTATTACGTTGTTTACAAATCCTCTTCTCATCTTACACTGGCTGAGGTTTTGTTTTGACCCTAGATTATAACAAAATTTTTTTTTTTTTAGTTACTTTTATACCTCTTCGCAAAAATAGCTGAAATCAAGACGATCTCCTATATATACAGCAATTTATATGATTTCAGTATGTTAATTTTTTGATATTGATTTTGATCTGCTTTGTATCTGATCACGATCTACTTTACATCTGATCACGATCTGCTTTGTATCTGATTATGATCTGCTCGCTATCTGATTATGATCTGCTTTGTATCTGATTACGATCTGCTCGCTATCTGATTATGATCTGCTTTGTATCTGATTACGATCTGCTTTATATCTGATCACGAACTGCTTGCTATCTGGTCACGATCTGATTTATACCTGATCACGATCTGCTTGATGGCTTGTGTCTATATCCATTGATTTTGAGTACGCTATATCGTGCTTTCTACAATCTACATCCAATAAATTATTCCTTTATTTCCTTTATTCTTGCTATTCGTTTTGAAGTTTTGTATCAGGTCCACAAAACTGATAAACAGGTGGATGTAATTCAACATATAATTTGTTTATTAAGTTGTCTACAAATCTTCTTCCAATCTTACACTGATTAGGTGTTTTTCTTTTGACTGTAGTTTATAACCATTTTTTTTTTTCATTACTTTCATACCTCTTCGCATGAAACACTACACCAGCTATACCAGCTATATCAGCTATATCAGCTATACCAGCTATACTAGCAAGCTGTACAATCTGTACTAGCTATACTAGCAAGCTGTACTAGCTATACTAGCAAGCTATACAATCTGTACTAGCTATACTAGCAAGCTGTACTAGCTATACAAGCAAGCTGTACAATCTGTACTAGCTATACTAGCAAGCTGTACTAGCTATACTAGCAAGCTGTACAATCTGTACTAGCTATACTAGCAAGCTGTACTAGCTATACTAGCAAGCTATACAATCTGTACTAGCTATACTAGCAAGCTGTACTAGCTATACTAGCAAGCTATACAATCTGTACTAGCTATACTAGCAAGCTGTACTAGCTATACAAGCAAGCTGTACAATCTGTACTAGCTATACTAGCAAGCTGTACTAGCTATACTAGCAAGCTGTACAATCTGTACTAGCTATACTAGCAAGCTGTACTAGCTATACTAGCAAGCTATACAATCTGTACTAGCTATACTAGCAAGCTGTACTAGCTATACTAGCAAGCTATACAATCTGTACTAGCTATACTAGCAAGCTGTAGTAGCTATATCAGCTATACCTGCTATACCAGCTATACCAGCTATACCTGCTATACCAGCTATATCTGCTATACCTGCTATACCAGCTATATCTGCTATACCTGCTATACCTGCTATACCAGCTATATCTGCTATACCTGCTATACCAGCTATACCAGCTATACCTGCTATACCTGCTATACCAGCTATACCAGCTATACCTGCTATACCTGCTATACCAGCTATATCAGCTATATCAGCTATACCTGCTAGACCAGCTATACCAGCTATACCAGCTATACCTGCTATACCAGCTATACCAGCTATACCTGCTATACCTGCTATACCAGCTATACCAGCTATACCAGCTATACCTGCTATACCAGCTATACCAGCTATACCAGCTATATCTGCTATACCAGCTATATCAGCTATATCAGCTATACCAGCTATACCAGCTATACCAGCTATACCAGCTATACCTGCTATACCAGCTATACCAGCTATATCTGCTATACCTGCTATACCAGCTATATCTGCTATACCTGCTATACCTGCTATACCAGCTATATCTGCTATACCTGCTATACCAGCTATACCAGCTATACCTGCTATACCTGCTATACCAGCTATACCAGCTATACCTGCTATACCTGCTATACCAGCTATATCAGCTATATCAGCTATACCTGCTAGACCAGCTATACCAGCTATACCAGCTATACCTGCTATACCAGCTATACCAGCTATACCTGCTATACCTGCTATACCAGCTATATCAGCTATATCAGCTATACCTGCTATACCAGCTATACCAGCTATACCAGCTATATCAGCTATATCAGCTATACCAGCTATACCAGCTATATCAGCTATACCTGCTATACCAGCTATACCAGCTATACCAGCTATACCTGCTATACCTGCTATACCTGCTATACCAGCTATATCAGCTATACCTGCTAGACCAGCTATACCAGCTATACCTGCTATACCTGCTATACCAGCTATATCAGCTATACCTGCTATACCAGCTATACCTGCTATACCAGCTATATCAGCTATACCTGCTATACCAGCTATACCAGCTATACCTGCTATACCAGCTATATCAGCTATATCAGCTATACCAGCTATACCAGCTATACCTGCTATACCTGCTATACCAGCTATATCAGCTATACCTGCTATACCAGCTATACCTGCTATACCAGCTATATCAGCTATACCTGCTATACCAGCTATACCAGCTATACCTGCTATACCTGCTATACCAGCTATACCAGCTATACCTGCTATACCAGCTATATCAGCTATATCAGCTATACCAGCTATATCAGCTATACCTGCTATACCAGCTATATCAGCTATACCTGCTATACCAGCTATACCTGCTATACCTGCTATACCTGCTATACCAGCTATATCAGCTATACCTGCTATACCAGCTATACCTGCTATACCAGCTATATCAGCTATACCTGCTATACCAGCTATACCAGCTATACCTGCTATACCTGCTATACCAGCTATACCAGCTATACCTGCTATACCAGCTATATCAGCTATATCAGCTATACCAGCTATACCAGCTATACCAGCTATATCAGCTATACCTGCTATACCAGCTATATCAGCTATACCTGCTATACCAGCTATACCTGCTATACCTGCTATACCTGCTATACCAGCTATATCAGCTATACCTGCTATACCAGCTATACCTGCTATACCAGCTATATCAGCTATATCAGCTATACCAGCTATACCAGCTATACCTGCTATACCTGCTATACCAGCTATACCAGCTATACCTGCTATACCAGCTATATCAGCTATATCAGCTATACCAGCTATACCAGCTATACCAGCTATATCAGCTATACCTGCTATACCAGCTATACCTGCTATACCAGCTATATCAGCTATACCTGCTATACCAGCTATACCAGCTATACCTGCTATACCTGCTATACCAGCTATACCAGCTATACCTGCTATACCAGCTATAGCAGCTATATCAGCTATACCAGCTATATCAGCTATACCTGCTATACCAGCTATATCAGCTATACCTGCTATACCAGCTATACCTGCTATACCAGCTATATCTGCTATACCTGCTATACCAGCTATACCAGCTATACCTGCTATACCTGCTATACCAGCTATACCAGCTATACCTGCTATACCAGCTATATCAGCTATATCAGCTATACCAGCTATACCAGCTATATCAGCTATACCTGCTATACCTGCTATACCTGCTATACCAGCTATACCAGCTATATCAGCTATACCTGCTATACCAGCTATACCAGCTATATCAGCTATACCTGCTATACCTGCTATACCTGCTATACCAGCTATATCAGCTATACCTGCTATACCAGCTATACCTGCTATACCAGCTATACCAGCTATATCAGCTATACCTGCTATACCAGCTATACCAGCTATACCTGCTATACCAGCTATACCAGCTATATCAGCTATACCTGCTATACCAGCTATACCAGCTATACCAGCTATACCTGCTATACCAGCTATACCTGCTATACCAGCTATACCAGCTATATCAGCTATATCAGCTATACCTGCTATACCAGCTATACCAGCTATACCTGCTATACCAGCTATACCAGCTATACCTGCTATACCAGCTATACCAGCTATATCAGCTATACCTGCTATACCAGCTATACCAGCTATACCAGCTATACCTGCTATACCAGCTATACCTGCTATACCAGCTATATCAGCTATACCTGCTAGACCAGCTATACCAGCTATACCAGCTATATCTGCTATACCTGCTATACCAGCTATATCAGCTATACCTGCTAGACCAGCTATACCAGCTATACCTGCTATACCTGCTATACCAGCTATACCTGCTATACCAGCTATACCTGCTATACCAGCTATATCAGCTATATCAGCTATACCTGCTATACCAGCTATACCAGCTATACCTGCTATACCAGCTATACCTGCTATACCAGCTATATCAGCTATATCAGCTATACCTGCTAGACCAGCTATACCAGCTATACCAGCTATACCTGCTATACCAGCTATACCTGCTATACCAGCTATACCAGCTATATCAGCTATACCTGCTATACCAGCTATACCTGCTATACCAGCTATATCAGCTATATCAGCTATACCTGCTATACCAGCTATATCAGCTATATCAGCTATACCTGCTATACCAGCTATACCAGCTATACCTGCTATACCAGCTATACCAGCTATACCTGCTATACCAGCTATATCAGCTATATCAGCTATACCAGCTATACCAGCTATACCAGCTATATCAGCTATACCTGCTATACCTGCTATACCTGCTATACCAGCTATACCAGCTATATCAGCTATACCTGCTATACCAGCTATACCAGCTATATCAGCTATACCTGCTATACCTGCTATACCTGCTATACCAGCTATATCAGCTATACCTGCTATACCAGCTATACCTGCTATACCAGCTATACCAGCTATATCAGCTATACCTGCTATACCAGCTATACCAGCTATACCTGCTATACCAGCTATACCAGCTATATCAGCTATACCTGCTATACCAGCTATACCAGCTATACCAGCTATACCTGCTATACCAGCTATACCTGCTATACCAGCTATACCAGCTATATCAGCTATATCAGCTATACCTGCTATACCAGCTATACCTGCTATACCAGCTATACCAGCTATATCAGCTATACCTGCTATACCAGCTATACCAGCTATATCAGCTATACCTGCTATACCAGCTATACCTGCTATACCAGCTATATCAGCTATACCTGCTATACCAGCTATACCTGCTATACCAGCTATACCAGCTATATCAGCTATACCTGCTATACCAGCTATACCAGCTATACCTGCTATACCAGCTATACCAGCTATACCAGCTATACCTGCTATACCAGCTATACCAGCTATATCAGCTATATCAGCTATACCTGCTATACCAGCTATACCTGCTATACCAGCTATATCAGCTATACCTGCTATACCAGCTATACCAGCTATACCTGCTATACCAGCTATACCAGCTATACCAGCTATACCTGCTATACCAGCTATACCTGCTATACCAGCTATATCAGCTATACCTGCTAGACCAGCTATACCAGCTATACCAGCTATATCTGCTATACCTGCTATACCAGCTATATCAGCTATACCTGCTAGACCAGCTATACCAGCTATACCTGCTATACCTGCTATACCAGCTATATCAGCTATATCAGCTATACCTGCTATACCAGCTATACCAGCTATACCTGCTATACCAGCTATACCTGCTATACCAGCTATATCAGCTATATCAGCTATACCTGCTATACCAGCTATACCAGCTATACCAGCTATACCTGCTATACCTGCTATACCAGCTATATCAGCTATATCAGCTATACCTGCTATACCAGCTATACCAGCTATACCTGCTATACCAGCTATACCTGCTATACCAGCTATATCAGCTATATCAGCTATACCTGCTATACCAGCTATACCAGCTATATCAGCTATACCTGCTAGACCAGCTATACCAGCTATACCTGCTATACCTGCTATACCAGCTATATCAGCTATATCAGCTATACCTGCTATACCAGCTATACCAGCTATACCTGCTATACCAGCTATACCTGCTATACCAGCTATATCAGCTATATCAGCTATATCAGCTATACCTGCTATACCAGCTATACCAGCTATACCAGCTATACCTGCTATACCTGCTATACCAGCTATATCAGCTATATCAGCTATATCAGCTATACCTGCTATACCAGCTATACCAGCTATACCTGCTATACCAGCTATACCTGCTATACCAGCTATATCAGCTATATCAGCTATATCAGCTATACCTGCTATACCAGCTATACCAGCTATACCTGCTATACCTGCTATACCAGCTATATCAGCTATATCAGCTATACCTGCTATACCAGCTATACCAGCTATACCTGCTATACCAGCTATACCTGCTATACCAGCTATATCAGCTATATCAGCTATATCAGCTATACCTGCTATACCAGCTATACCAGCTATACCAGCTATACCTGCTATACCTGCTATACCAGCTATATCAGCTATATCAGCTATACCTGCTATACCAGCTATACCAGCTATACCTGCTATACCAGCTATACCTGCTATACCAGCTATATCAGCTATATCAGCTATACCTGCTATACCAGCTATACCAGCTATATCAGCTATACCTGCTATACCTGCTATACCTGCTATACCAGCTATATCAGCTATACCTGCTATACCAGCTATACCTGCTATACCAGCTATATCAGCTATACCTGCTAGACCAGCTATACCAGCTATACCTGCTATACCTGCTATACCTGCTATACCAGCTATACCTGCTATACCAGCTATACCAGCTATACCTGCTATACCTGCTATACCAGCTATATCAGCTATATCAGCTATACCAGCTATACCAGCTATACCAGCTATACCTGCTATACCTGCTATACCAGCTATACCAGCTATACCTGCTATACCAGCTATATCAGCTATATCAGCTATACCAGCTATATCAGCTATACCTGCTATACCAGCTATATCAGCTATACCTGCTATACCAGCTATACCTGCTATACCAGCTATATCAGCTATATCAGCTATATCAGCTATACCTGCTATACCAGCTATACCAGCTATACCAGCTATACCTGCTATACCTGCTATACCAGCTATATCAGCTATATCAGCTATACCTGCTATACCAGCTATACCAGCTATACCTGCTATACCAGCTATACCTGCTATACCAGCTATATCAGCTATATCAGCTATACCTGCTATACCAGCTATACCAGCTATATCAGCTATACCTGCTATACCTGCTATACCTGCTATACCAGCTATATCAGCTATACCTGCTATACCAGCTATACCTGCTATACCAGCTATATCAGCTATACCTGCTAGACCAGCTATACCAGCTATACCTGCTATACCTGCTATACCTGCTATACCAGCTATACCTGCTATACCAGCTATACCAGCTATACCTGCTATACCTGCTATACCAGCTATATCAGCTATATCAGCTATACCAGCTATATCAGCTATTCCAGCTATACCTGCAGCAGGTATAGCAGCAGGTATAGCTGGTATAGCTGATATAGCTGGTATAGCTGGTATAGCTGGTATAGCTGGTATAGCAGGTATAGCTGGAATAGCTGATATAGCTGGTATAGCTGATATAGCTGATATAGCTGGTATAGCAGGTATAGCAGGTATAGCAGGTATAGCTGGTATAGCTGGTCTAGCAGGTATAGCTGATATAGCTGGTATAGCAGGTATAGCAGGTATAGCTGGTATAGCTGGTATAGCAGGTATAGCTGGTATAGCAGGTATAGCAGATATAGCTGGTATAGCTGGTATAGCTGGTATAGCTGGTATAGCAGGTATAGCTGATATAGCTGGTATAGCTGGTATAGCTGGTATAGCTGGTATAGCAGGTATAGCTGATATAGCTGATATAGCTGGTATAGCAGATATAGCTGGTATAGCTGGTATAGCTGGTATAGCTGGTATAGCTGGTATAGCAGATATAGCTGGTATAGCTGGTATAGCTGGTCTAGCAGGTATAGCTGGTATAGCAGGTATAGCTGATATAGCTGATATAGCTGGTATAGCAGGTATAGCAGGTATAGCTGGTATAGCTGGTATAGCAGGTATAGCAGGTATAGCTGGTATAGCTGGTATAGCAGGTATAGCAGATATAGCTGGTATAGCAGGTATAGCAGGTATAGCAGATATAGCTGGTATAGCAGGTATAGCAGATATAGCTGGTATAGCAGGTATAGCTGGTATAGCTGGTATAGCAGGTATAGCTGATATAGCTACTACAGCTTGCTAGTATAGCTAGTACAGATTGTATAGCTTGCTAGTATAGCTAGTACAGCTTGCTAGTATAGCTAGTACAGATTGTATAGCTTGCTAGTATAGCTAGTACAGCTTGCTAGTATAGCTAGTACAGATTGTACAGCTTGCTAGTATAGCTAGTACAGCTTGCTAGTATAGCTAGTACAGATTGTACAGCTTGCTTGTATAGCTAGTACAGCTTGCTAGTATAGCTAGTACAGATTGTATAGCTTGCTAGTATAGCTAGTACAGCTTGCTAGTATAGCTAGTACAGATTGTATAGCTTGCTAGTATAGCTAGTACAGCTTGCTAGTATAGCTAGTACAGATTGTACAGCTTGCTAGTATAGCTAGTACAGCTTGCTAGTATAGCTAGTACAGATTGTACAGCTTGCTTGTATAGCTAGTACAGCTTGCTAGTATAGCTAGTACAGATTGTATAGCTTGCTAGTATAGCTAGTACAGCTTGCTAGTATAGCTAGTACAGATTGTACAGCTTGCTAGTATAGCTGGTATAGCTGATATAGCTGATATAGCTGGTATAGCTGGTGTAGTGTTTCATGCGAAGAGGTATGAAAGTAATGAAAAAAAAAAATGGTTATAAACTACAGTCAAAAGAAAAACACCTAATCAGTGTAAGATTGGAAGAAGATTTGTAGACAACTTAATAAACAAATTATATGTTGAATTACATCCACCTGTTTATCAGTTTTGTGGACCTGATACAAAACTTCAAAACGAATAGCAAGAATAAAGGAAATAAAGGAATAATTTATTGGATGTAGATTGTAGAAAGCACGATATAGCGTACTCAAAATCAATGGATATAGACACAAGCCATCAAGCAGATCGTGATCAGGTATAAATCAGATCGTGACCAGATAGCAAGCAGTTCGTGATCAGATATAAAGCAGATCGTAATCAGATACAAAGCAGATCATAATCAGATAGCGAGCAGATCGTAATCAGATACAAAGCAGATCATAATCAGATAGCGAGCAGATCATAATCAGATACAAAGCAGATCGTGATCAGATGTAAAGTAGATCGTGATCAGATACAAAGCAGATCAAAATCAATATCAAAAAATTAACATACTGAAATCATATAAATTGCTGTATATATAGGAGATCGTCTTGATTTCAGCTATTTTTGCGAAGAGGTATAAAAGTAACTAAAAAAAAAAAAATTTTGTTATAATCTAGGGTCAAAACAAAACCTCAGCCAGTGTAAGATGAGAAGAGGATTTGTAAACAACGTAATAAATAAAGTACCTGTTGAATTACATCTACCTGGTTATCAGTTTTGTGGACCTGGTACAAAACTTGAAAAACGTTTAGCAAGAGGAGATAAGGGTATAAATTTGTTAGACGCAGCTTGTAGAGAGCACGATATTGCATATTCACAATCAAAAGATATAGACACAAGACATCAAGCAGATCAAATATTAGCTGAAAAAGCCTGGCAACGAGTTAAATCTAAAGATAGTGATATTAAAGAACGTGCTAACGCGTGGTTTGTGACAAACGCTATGAAAACTAAAGTGAAATTTGGATTAGGTTTGAAGGAGCAGAAACATAAGAAAAGAAAGAATTCGAAAAGAACGAGAACAGGAAAAATGAATAAGTGTAATAAGAAATTATTCACAGCTACTGTGAGAAAAACTTTAAAACAATTGAAAGAACAGAAACCCCTTGATATAAATGATGCTGTTAAAATATCACAAAAGGCTATTCATTCAAATTTTAAAGGGAAAAAACGAGCAGACATTATAATACCGAGAGTTATACCTGTACCGAAAATTGGAGGATTTCTTCCACTTATTCCCGTACTAACAGCATTGTCAGCGCTTGGTGGTTTGGCAAGTGGAGGATCCGCTATTGTCAAAGCAGTAAATGCTATCAAAAATGGAAAAGAACAATTGGCTGAAGCTAACCGTCATAATAGATATATGGAATCAATTGCAATGGGTAAAGGGTTATATCTCAAACCATATAAAACTGGATATGGTCTCTACTATAGTCCAGCTCCAAAAAACTATTAGATAACCTACCTAAGCGTCCATTAACAGATCTGAAATCATATAAATATTAAAGATTATTCACATATTCTGCACATGAGCATGCAATAGCAGTAGATTAACATACAATGATTTTAAAGGAAATATACAACTTTTTAAAATCATTCTCACACATAATTTCTGACATAGATAAAACTAAACTCATCAACATACAAACACAACTGGAGTATGTAGACAACCTGAAAAGAATAAGAAATAGACATGGTGAACATTTCGAGGATTGCGAATGGTCGAATGAAAACAGTACATGTGGTCCTGACACCTGCCCCTGTATACTTTATAAACATAGACTATATCAAGCTGAAAATGAAGCTAAAAATATAATTAATTTTTATAATCTTACTAAATGTAAAAATTGTGTTTTCAATAAATTGTAATTTTCAATAAATTCAAACGAAGAAATGATATAATAAATGACAAAAAAAAAAAAAAAAAAAAAAAAAAAAAAACTTAACCACATCTGAAATCTTTGTTTAGTTAATTATTACTCTTTGTTCAGAGTACATCGTCCCGCACTTACGCAACCTACTATTGACTTTTTAAAGAAGGGGAAAAATGGTTACATCAGCTGAATTGGAAGAACTATTAATAAAACATAGTAATCAGATTGATAAAGATCATATAGATTTATTTATGAAACTTATAAATGAACTAAGAATATGCAACATTAGTAAAATAAGTAATCCATTTATATGTGTTAATAATATTATACATAGATCTAACTGTGAAAAAATTTACTCAGAATCTTTTGACATTTGCAGATGTCAAACATTCTATACACAATATTTGTTAACACTTAAGTTATTTAATATGTATAAACGAATGTTTAACTATTATTATATTCAATAGATATATGTATTGTATTGTACAAAATAACAAAATCTAAAAATAAAATATACATACCTAAGAATAAAAAAAAAAAAAAAAAAAAAAAAATCTAATAAAATAAAACCTAATTTGTTTTAATTAATCTCATTATTGTATAATTTCATTTATTTAAAACAGTAAAACTAAAAAATTCTAAATCCTTAAAAACAAGTATATTTATACTCTGGGGTGTTGTAGATCAATCAGTAAATTCAATTATGTGAAAACAGATATTACTTATACTTATACGTGAAAAAAAAAAACGCACAGGCACAACTATACATTTCTTTCTTATCAATTTAAAAATCCTTATAACACAACAACAACAACAACACCACGTACAACTATATTTCTATTTCTTCACAATTATTATCTCAAAAGAACATGCACACATTCATTCTGTCCGTCCAATCATTCGAAAAGCAATATAAATACAATGAACATGTACACTCATGTTTCTACTTAGGTATACGATGTTAATTATTATCCCAAAAAAAATAAAAATTTTTACACAGGTGTTCATCTCTTTCTTATCACATTTAAAATTAAAGATCCTTCTAATTAAATATACAAAAAAAAATAAAAACACACAACAACTATATTGGTGTAGATCTCTTTTCTATTTTTTCAGCATTGAGTATGATAATACGTGCCAAGAATTTGTTATCATCTTAAAATTACAGATCCTTCAAATTAAATCACACAAAAAATAAAAAAATAACCGCACAACCAACCTACCCTTTCTTATCACATTTAAAATTAAAGATCCTTCTAATTAAATCATACAAAAAATAAAAAAACACACAACAACTATATTGGTGCAGATCCCTTTTCTATTTTTTTCAGCATTGAGTATGATAATACGTGCCAAGAATTTACTATTAAAAAACGATCATACACATTACATGTTACGCACACACTCATTCTGTCCGTCCAATCATTCATGCATACGTATATAAATGTTCACATTACATGTTACAAACCTATCGACTAACCGACACTACCGACTGTAGCGTAGGCATGAGCCAAATTTTGTATGAAATAAGTGCCCCCGAAGGTACATAAACACACTACTTAGACAAAAAATGCAAGTCATTGATCAAGTCATCGTCCAAAAACGCCAAGTGTCATGGTCCAAAAAATACAAGTCATCGAACAAGAAATGCAAGTCGTGATCAAAAAACAGCAGGTCATCGACTAAAAAGTTCAAGTCGAACAAAAAAAATGCAAGTCATCGACCAAAAAAAAAATTAATGTGATCAATCAAAAAATCCATGTCATCGACAAAGAAATGCAAGTCATCGCCCAAAGAATGCAAGTCATCGCCCAGAAAAATTCAAGTTATGATCCAAAAAATCCAAGTCATCGTCCAAAAAATGCAAGTCATCATAAAAAAATACAAGTCATTGATCAAATGCAACTCATGATCCAAAAAAAAGCAGGTCATCAATTAAAAAATTCAAGTTATCGTTCAAAAAAAATGCAAGCCATCGACCAAAAAAAAAAAATTTGCGTGATCAACCAAAAAATGCAAGTTATAAACAACAAATGTAAGTCATTGATCAAAAATGTAAGTCATTGATCAAAAAGTGCATGTCATCATCCAAAAAATCCAAGTCATCGTCCAAAAAATGCAAGTCATCTAAGAGGAAATGTAAGTCATGATCCAAAAAAAGCAGGTCATCGACTAAAAAATTCAAGTCATCGACCAAAAAAAAATTCAAGTGATCAACTAAAAAATTTCAATTTATAGTCAAAAAATGCAAGTCATCAACTACAAAACTGAAGTAATCTACCAAATAATGCAAGTCATCGACTCGGAAATGGAAGCCGTTCACAATAAAGCAAGTCATCAAAAAACAAAACTGCAATACGACAATTTTGTCCCATTTATATAGAAGACCTTATGTTGCTCATTTGAAAGGAAAAATTAAACAATTACCTTCAGCGGCTATATCTCTGGTCCCAAGTAACGCCCGACCGTAAGGAAATCTGTTTTTACAATCCTTGATACGAAACATGGCTATCCAGCCCGTTTCCCCACACAAGTCCATTTTTATCCAATATAGTCCCCTTTATACAGAAAACTTTTTCTCATTTGAAGAAAAGAATTTGCTTCGTTGCCTACATCTACGATCCCAAGTAAAGCCCGACCGGATGGCGGTGTCTTCTATTCTTTCCATGTAAGTTGAATTGAGCACATGTTTCTACGGTATAGTCTTTAATTTGTGTGAAGATAGATTTTAAAATCTATCTTCGTAGACGCAAATCAAGTCAGTTAACAGAGCTCTGTTATGTTACTAAAAGAACTCTCATATATTACTAACAGAACTCTGTTATATTACTAACAGAACTCTGTTATGTTACTAACAGAACTCTGTTATGTTACTAACAGAACTCTGTTAAACAATTAAATTAATTAAAGGAACGTAAAATGCTTTAAAAACAATTTACTTTGTCCGCCCATGTTGTCCTGTTTTCCCGCAAAAGGACACTTAGTGGATGGATATGGTATAAAACGGACTTGAATCCAAAAAAAGCATCACTTCCAGCGCTGCTATATGATAGGCTATATGAACACCCGCTAGCCTCTGTTGCTTGTCAACTTTATTTGAGATGTTTCTAAATTTGTTCTGTCTACCCAAACAATGCACCCATAGCTCACTATGGGACTGAACATCACGGTGTATATCTTGAGTGCTATTCTTGGATTATAAAGGGTGTTTTTTATAGAGGTATAGAACTTTAGGTTGGCATTACTTTTCAAGATGACGACCGATTTAACAGCTGTCAAGTGATTTATTCTCAGTTTGGTTTGGCAATTCATCATGAATAGACTCACGCCTGAACAACGCTTGCAAAAAGTGCAATTTTATTTCGAAAATAATGGTTATGTGCGGAAAACGTGCGTATCGCGCACTACGTCCATTTTATCGTCGACAAAATCGTCCATCAGAGCAGTTAATTCGATTAACCATGGAACGTTTTCGCACCACGTTTACTCTTATTGATAACTCGCATCCCCAGAGACGCTGTACGGTGCGTACAGAAGAAGCTATTGCTGCTGTAGAGCGTAGCATTGAGGAAGACCCGAATGAGTCCATCCGCCATCGAGCACAGGAATTGGATCTGTGTCCATCCACTTTATGGAAGATTTTGCGGAAGGATCTTGATTTGCGTGCTTACAAAATCCAACTCGTGCAAGAATTGAAGCCAAACGATCATCAAGTAAGGCGTAGATTCGTCGAATGGGCCCAAAAACGAGATTACCGTTGTTCCCGATTTTCATAAGCGAATTTTGTTTAGCGATGAAGCGCACTTCTGGTTGAATGGCTACGTCAACAAACAAAACTGCCGCATTTGGAGTGAAGGTAATCCTCAAGTGTATGTGGAAACACCGTTACATCCAGAAAAACTGACTGTTTGGTGCGCTTTATGGGCTGGTGGAATCATTGGTCCGTACTTTTTCAAGAACGATGGTGGCCAGAACGTTACAGTCAATGGTGATCGGTATAGAGCCATGATTACAAACTTTTTCATTCCTGAATTGAATAACCATGATGTCCAGGAGATGTGATTACAACAAGACGGCGCAACATGTCACACAGCTCGTGCCACAATAGATTTATTGAAAGACACGCTTGGTGACCGTCTAATTTCACGTTTTGGAACTGTGAATTGGCCTCCAAGATCTTGTGATTTAACACCGCTAGACTACTTTCTGTGGGGCTATGTGAAGTCATTGTGGGGCTATGCGGTAAAGCCACAAACGCTTGACCATTTGGAAGACAACATTCGCCGTATTATTGCCGATATACGGCCACAACAAATGTTGGAAAAAGTCATCGAAAATTGGACGTCCAGATTGGACTACATCCACGCCAGCCGTGGCGGTCATATGCCTGAAATCATATTTAAAATGTAATGCCACAAGATTATCTTTCGGATAAATAAAATTCATGTCAATCGAATAATCCATCGTTGTTTTATTGCAACTTAAAGTTCTATACCTCTATAAAAAACACCCTTTACATTTCACAGGATACTATGACCCATGTTAGACAATTTCTAGACGGAATAAATCTGATTTAGATATCTGTTACATTCTTGATAAGTATTCTAGCGTAAAACTGTTTTTTGGGGTTTAGGTCAGCTTGTGGAGCGTCTATAAAAAAACACCCTTTACAACCAATATTTTCCTACAAACCTTCCGTATATCATTATGAAATGCTCTCTATGTGAGCCTGCCATGTTAATTTACTATTCAATGACATTCTCAGATATGTTAGCTTCAGTTTCAGTGGTATTATCTCACCCAGGCGGTGAATATTTTTCCCCACTAACACGCACCATCAACGACTTGCAATCCCCCGACCTCTTTTAATGATGTCATAAACAGTTATAAAATGGTGTTATATTCTACAGTCGATAATAATTTACGATTCATTTATTTATTTATTAGCTAGTGACCCTCGCATATTGAAAAATAAAATAAATTTGTTGTACTCGAGGGATATGATAAGAAAAACAATCAAAATGAAAAATACGTTTTAAAAAATATAAAAATAAATTTAAAAAAACATACATATGTATATGTATGTCTGTATGTATGTATTTAAACAATATTTAGAAAATTACGTATTCTCGCAACCGAAAAAAAAAAATCAAAAAGAAACCAAAACAACCACAAAAAAGTCACGCCAAAATCATAAAATTTTTATATCGAAAGACATGCAGACGACAGGTATTAATAAATGAAACGAGAGAAAAACAAAAAGATAGAAATGAAAATAAAACATACGTATGTATGTATTAGAGATCAGCAATGAGTATTCAAAAAGATCAGTAGAATGGAATCATACTCATGATGCGTTTGATACTTATAAATGGTGTTTTTTTTATATAGGTATAGAAGTTTAAGTTGCAATAAAACAACGATGGATTATTCGATTGACATGAATTTTATTTATCCGAAAGATAATCTTGTGGCATTACATTTTAAATATGATTTCTGGCATATGACCGCCACGGCTGGCGCGGATGTAGTCCAATCTGGACGTCCAATTTTCGATGACTTTTTCCAACATTTGTGGCCGTATATCGGCAATAATACGGCGAATGTTGTCTTCCAAATGGTCAAGCGTTTGTGGCTTTACCGCATAGACCAATGACTTTACATAGCCCCACAGAAAGTAGTCTAGCGGTGTTAAATCACAAGATCTTGGATGCCAATTCACAGGTCCAAAACGTGAAATCAGGCGGTCACCAAATGTGTCTTTCAATAAATCTATTGTGGCACGAGCTGTGTGACATGTTGCGCCGTCTTGTTGAAATCACATCTCCTGGACATCATGGTTATTCAATTCAGGAATGAAAAAGTTAGTAATCATGGCTCTATACCGATCACCATTGACTGTAACGTTCTGGCCACCATCGGTTTTGAAAAAGTACGGACCAATGATTCCACGAGCCCATAAAGCGCACCAAACAGTCAGTTTTTCTGGATGTAACGGTGTTTCCACATACACTTGAGGATTACCTTCACTCAAAATGCGGCAGTTTTGTTTGTTGACGTAGCCATTCAACCAGAAGTGCGCTTCATCGCTAAACAAAATTCGCTTATGAAAATCGGGAACAACGGTAATCTCGTTTTGGGCCCATTCGACGAATCTACGCCTCTTGCACGAGTTGGATTTTGTAAGCACGCAAACCAAGATCCTTCCGCAAAATCTTCCATAAAGTGGATGGACACAGATCCAATTCCTGTGCTCGATGGCGGATGGACTCATTCGGGTCTTCCTCAATGCTACGCTCTACAGCAGCAATAGCTTCTTCTGTACGCACCGTACAGCGTCTCTGGGGATGCGAGTTATCAATAAGAGTAAACGTGGTGCGAAAACGTTCCATGGTTAATCGAATTAACTGCTCTGATGGACGATTTTGTCGACGATAAAATGGATGTAGTGCGCGATACGTTTTCCGCACAGAAGCATTATTTTCGAAATAAAATTGCAAGCGGTGTTCAGGCGTGAGTCTGTTCATGATGAATTGCCAAACCAAACTGAGAATAAATTACTTGACAGCTGTTAAATCGGTCGCCATCTTGAAAAGTAATGCCAACTTAAAGTTCTATACCTCTATAAAAAACACCCTTTAATACGCATTTACATTTCTTTTAAGATCATGGAACCTCTCTTTCTACTCATATTCAAAGTTTGAAGTACTCATCATATTCATTCATACTGAACAACACGTATGATATTGTTGTTGATTTCGAGTCTCCATAACTCAACATATTGTTAAGTTTTTACCTTTTTAAGAAACGTTTAGAATATGAGTTCGTTGATTGCGAACCAAGTAAAAACAAATATGTATGTCTGTACGATCGGTCCAATTTTTAAGCACATTATCGATTGTGTGCAGCTGTATTTCACCAATGGCTTCACGAATATTGTCCTTTGAAGCGTCAATTGTCTCTGGCTTGTCGGCGTAACACTTATCTTTGACGGCACCCCACAAATAATAGCCGAACTGGGTCAAATCGCAGCTCCGCGGTGGCCAAACGACATCAGCTCTGCGGCTGATAATGCGATCTTCAAAAACAGGGCGCAAAACATCGAGTGTAGCTTCGGCTGTGTGGCATGTAGCGCCGTCCTGTTGAAACCAAATGTTGCCAATATCCTCCTCTTCAATTTTTGTGAACAAAAATTCGTTCAACATGGCCCGATAACGATCGCCATTGACTGTAACGGCCACTCCTTGCTCATTTTCGAAGAAAAATGGCCCAATTATGCCTCTGGACCAAAATCCGCACCAAACAGTGACTCGTTTTGGGTGCGTCGGCTTTTCAATGTATGTGTGCGGGTTTTCTGTGCCCCAAATGCAACAATTTTGCTTGTGGGCTTCATCTGAAATGATTTTTTTTTTTTGCCAAAATCGGCATCTTCTGGTGTAGGCTACTGCATGGCCAGCCGAGGCAGCCATTTGAATGAAATTATTTTCCATTATTAACCGGAAGGATTGTACTTTCAAATTTGAGAAAATATTCCGTAGTTTTTTTAAAGCGTTTTCAAAAAAAAAAAAAAGTTATTTGGCAGACCCTTTATTTCACACTTCTGTCCACGTAAACACTACAACTCTTCGATAGATCTTCACAACAGCGATCTTCAAACCACGACTGCTTACTTCGAACGCAACGCGTCTTCACACAAGACTAACTGAATTCTTACTGACTGGTTGTCTGCTTTGTCTTGCCTTTTGATATGTCCACAAAATCAGTCTGATGAACATTCTTGAAGCAGAAGGTTCTTGTTTTCACCTTCTCGAGAATTCTATCGCTACGGCGATGTTTGTGTAGGTTGCTTACGTTGTCTGTTGTTGCTTTCGTTTAGTTGTCCATCTCCTTTTCTCACAGTGATATTGTTGTTGGTTTACTTATAACAAGTTCGACGTACTTATGTGTTAGTGTAGCCCTTGTTTATCGTTTTTAATGTTAAGCGATACTACACTGTTTTCATTGTCGTAACAATATACACGAATCACAAAGTAAGTATGAATCGCGTACGAACGCTAAAGTACTTACTAGAAGGTTGTGTGTTTGCTCTGTTTGCTGCTCTGTCTTCTTTGCTTATGCGTTTTTTGTCGAATCACTCGAATCATTTATAAGTACTGGGTATAAGTATTTTTCTAAAGTTATGAATCTAAATGAGTAGGCTGGCTTATGAATCAAACATATTTCGAATGGTATGAGTTTGATGTCAACGTTGCACACATACTCATTGCGACCTGTATTTATAAATCAAGTGAGTGTAGTGAGTGTGAATGTGATTCAGAGTACATAGTTAAATTTCAATATTGTTGACTCACTTGTATTCAAAATTTCTTGAGGGCTTATGAGTAGCGAAAAAACGATTCATTGCTGATCTCTGGTATGTATGTACAGGGGGACGGTGGTTTAAAGGTGTTTAAAAATTTGTCATAATTTTAAAAATTTGTTTAAAAAAAAAAGCAAGAATCAGAACAGAAATTTCTTTATTACATATGGATGTACATATCGACGCCTCCGTTCTATAACATTCTAAGTCGAAAAAGTGTGTTTTGAGTTATGAGCTCTCAGTTTTCGCGCGATATACGACCATATGGGTATTCCAAGAAGATTTTTTCCTATAATTTCGAAACGGATCGGCGCATCTAAACCAAATTTTGACAGTATTTAAGTTAGAGAACGTAGAATTTAAAAATGCAAGAACATTAAAAACGTTCTAAGTAAGTAGAATGGAGGCGTCGATATGTAAAAATGTTTGTATATCTATAGGGTCTTTCTATAAGCGTTTCCTGTCTTTAATTATTTTTATTCATTTTAAAGATCTATTGACGCCATAATAAGTGGAATATAACGTCGTTCAAATATTCGCCATGCCTTCTCTAAGATGAGCGCATCCGTAATGTTCAGTTTACCATAGCTCTGGAGCATAAATCAGGCTGCATTTAAGCGCTGGCATGTTTTATATTGGCTTTGACGACCGTTGTGGTTTCTGGCTTATACGCATACACATGCAACTTAAGAATATCCCACAAGAAAAAGTAAAACCGGGCCAGATTTCACCACATTCTCACAAGATAACCATGCCCACAAAATGCTCGTACAGAATATTCAATTCGTATGGCACGTAGCGCCATCCTCTTGACACCACAAGTTGTTGGTATCCCGGATCATCGAATTCAGTACAAAAGAAGTAATCATCAACCTATAGTGCTAGTTTAATGTGCGCCCTTGCGCTGATCAACTTTTCCCCCCTTGGTTTGGAGGAACTTGGTCAGTACAAAGACTGCGTTCACCTGTGGCGTCACAACGGGCCGCTATGCGTGTGCTCAAGTGAGTTTTTTGGTATGGAAGCTACCACACTGACTTCACCTGACCCCCCCCCCCTTTTTAAAAAAATCCACACCAAAGAGTGACATTTTCGGGTTGCATTAGATGGTCTTGGATCTCATGTAGAACAAAGGAAACATTTTTGTTTGTTAAGGCGGCCATTCATTCAGAAATGGAACTCGTTGCTGAAGATGATTTTTTCGATGAGAATTAGGTTCAGTAGCCAACATGATCGAGAGGCCATTTAGCGTTTACCATACGCTTGTTTGAAGTCCCACGGCGCCCAATTCGTTTTGTTCTACGGAAGGCCGAGTTCTAATGAGCGACGTGAAATAGACTGCCTTAGATTCACTTTCGACAGTTCTTGCGTTCCGTCAACGTACGGAAGTTGATTTACTTAACCATTTAACTTGAATTTTTGTAACACATTGTGGATAGTTTACACGGTAGTACGATAATGACGATCCTAAAAGGGGTGAAGGCCGAACAGAGTACTCATTTTGATAAAAAAAAAAAAAACAATTTCACTATTTAAACGTGTTGTGCAATGCAATATCCGCCCACGGAGGCATTTGCCAAAATATACCGAACAAATGACCAAATAATTTGACGGATGATGTTGCCATACGGAGACTCTGAGAACAGAGATTAAAGTAAAATAAAACAAGCTAAACGAAAATAAACAAACTAGACAAATGTACAACAACAAAATACCCACATCATACGGTAAACAGAATTATACAAACAGATATGTACGTGGAAATTTAAACAATGATTAAAAAACAATGATTAAAAAATCCAACAACAACAATTACATAAAAAGAGATCTCGGAAGTTAAAGTCGTCGTAGTCTAGTAGGTAGTGTGTTGGCTTATTAGACGTAAGGCCAGGCTCTAAGCCCAGGGCAAGATATTAAAACAAAAATATTTCTTAGGCGTCTGCCTCTAAGCAGATTTCTGGCAAAAACTCTCGAGTGTGAAATAAAATTGCCATGAAAAGTTTCTCAAAAAAATCTGTTGTTTGGAGTCGAATTTAAACTGTACTGGCCCGCCTACTCATTTATAAAATTAACACACACAACATAGGTCGTGTGAAAAGCTAAGTCGTAATCCTGATTGACTTATCAACGGTCAAAGATTGAACCACCCTATTGAAAGACCCTTTAATATAATAACACTGAAGGTAAAATCAATATTTCTTAATCGATTTGTTTGTTTTGCAATTGCCTGCGTCTCGAGTCTCTGTCAACATACATACATACATAGATTGTATGTAGGAAATCGAAATGTTCAATGATTTTTCGTATCTGATCCAATATTTTTATTTGTTGTTGTTGTTGTTGAATTTGTATTAAAAATTTAATCAGAATATAATAATTTGATCATAAAATTCCTTATAATAAAATGGTCACAAATAATATCATGGCTATGTGTGCAGTTCGCTGTTCATAACATACAGTGTGTAAAAAAAGTTAATCTTCAAAATGAAATTTGATTTTATTTTTTATTTGCTAATACAGTTGTTATTGATGTTTTGTTTTTTAAATATAAATAAAAAATATATGGAATAACCAAATCTATTTTTATGCGTTATTCTTCTATTTGTATACCCTACACACGTGCCTACGCGTTAATAAAAAAAAAAAGAAATTGAAAATAACATTTTTTTGTTGAATCTTTTCCAAGATAATCCTCATGATATAATGACATATTTATATATCATATACATAATAATGAAAATATATTTCTATAATACACTCAATCAATTAAGTTTTCTCACGCACACGCCTCTACTCATGATATAGAAATAAAAAAATTATTTTTTTTAATCGTTTGGGTCTTGAAATTTAAAAAACGCTTCAGAAAATTTGACAAACTAAATGAAATATTTATTTGGGGGGCCATTGAATCTGAATAAAAAAAATTAGTGTTGATGTATGTGAAGAGAAATTCGAATTTGAAAATCCAAGACGCAATCCATAAATTTTAGCCGGGCCACATTTGGCGTTAACAGAGCAAAATTTCCTCTTTACAGAACAAAATTTGACCTTAACAGAACACTGTTAGCTGTTTAACAGTATCCATCTGAACAAGGTCACTTGTTTAGGAGCTAATTTTGGAAAATGCTCTATGAGTACCATATCACACTCAAAGGAAGGTTCCAAGGCCTCTTAATATAATCAGCAACATAGTTACATATAAAGCCTACTAGACTACAACAACTTATTGTCGTCTAAATACATCGCATAATATTCATGTGCGTGAATATAAATTCGAATTTGAAAATCCAAGACGCAATCCATAAATTTTAGCCGGGCCACATTTGGCGTTAACAGAACAAAATTTCCTCTTAACAGAACATAACGTGCCCTTAACAGAGCATTGTTAGCCTTTTAACAGTATTCATCTGAACAAGGTCACATTTTTAGGAGCTATTTTAGAGCATATACCGGGTCCATGAGTAGCATGCTATATGCAGAGGAAAGTTCCAAGGCCTCTTAATAATAATCAGCAGTATAATCACATATAAAGTGATATGGTATTGAGAAAATTGGATTTGAAAATATCAATTGTTTGCTTGAAATTGCTCTAGAAGATCAGTGGCCATTTTGGAACATATAAGAAATAGTACAGTACAGTACAGTACATGCAGACTATAAGCAAATGGTAGTTCAGAGGATCCTCTTTCGAACCGTGGTAGTGGGATAGCTGAAATAATTTTGTGAGTCGAGAATTAAATCTAGAGAATTCTCATATATTTTTGGCCAAAAATCGATTTTTTAAAATTCAAAATCTCGACTCACAAAATTATTTCAGCTATCCCACTACCACGGTTGGAAAGAGGACCCTCTGGACTATCATTTGCATATAGTCTGTATGGTGTACTATTTATTATATGTTCCCAAATGGCCACTGATCTTCTAGAGAATTTTCAATCAAAAAATATATTTTTGCAAAGCCAATTTCAACAATACCATGCCACTTTATATATGACTTTATTGCTTATTGTATTAGGAGGCCTTGGAACACTCCTTTGAGTATGATATGGTACTCAGAGACCTAGTATATGCCCTAAAATTAGCTTCTAAACAAGTAACCTTGTTCAGATTGATACTGTTAAACAGTTAACAGTGCTCTGTTAAGAGCAATTTTTGCTCTGTTAACAGCAAATTTTGCACTGTTAACGCTAAATGTGGCGCTGCTAAAATTTATGGATTGCGTCTTGGGTTTTCAAATTCGAATTTATCTTCACACACATTAGTTTTTTTTGAGAAACATTTTCATGGCAGTTTTTTTTAATTACTCTCAGAATTTTTGTATGCTGAGAGGAAGTCGCCTAAAGAAATATTATACAGTGGTGGCCTTATAATTAGAAACGACTTAGCAATATGTTAGTTTGTTAATTTGCTTTACAGTTTTCACTGTGTACCTGGAATCAAAGGCTTTGTTTGGAGGACATCTTATATACGTTTTTCCATCAGATTGGGGGACAAATTAAACTTAGATTCGTCACTCCAGAGAACTCTGTTCCAGAAACATCGTTTCTAAATATAAAGCCACCACTGTACGTTCATATGTACACTACAAAAGGTTAGATTCGATTAAATTGACAGTCATCGTAAAAAGCATTGTTTAATTGGGCCCTTAACAGGGTCCATTGTAAGATCAGTGGTAGATATTTCAGCATTCAATTACAACTCGTGACTATGTTGCTGATTATATTAAGAGGCCTTGTAGCCCTCTTTTAAATATGGTATGGTACTCATAAACCTAGAATATTTCCCAAAATTAGCTCCTAAACAAGTGGGCTTAGCTTGTCCAAATGGATACTGTTAAATAGTTAACCGTGCTCTGTTAAGGGCAAATTTTGTTCTGTTGACGCCAAATGTGCCGCTGCTAAAATTTATGGATTGCGTCTTGGATTTTCATATAAGAATTTATTTTCACACACATCTAAACGAAATATGAAGGAAAACATTTTTTCGGCGACTGCCTCTCAGCAGATTTCTGGCAGAAAAAAAACTCTGAAAGTAAAATAAAATTGCCATGAAAATTATCTCAAAAAAAAAAACTGTCCTTCGGAGTTGATCTTAAACTGTAGGTCCCGGCACTTGTGGATAGAATCTGTGCACACAAAATAAGTGGTGAGAGAAGCTAGGTTGTAATATTGACTGATATTTAATGACCAAATATGTATGTATATATATATATATATGTATATATGTATGTATGTATTTTTATTTTTCTTAATATTACTATACGCCTGAGAGTATTTTAATTCGGGCAAGTGATGATCTAAAGAACTCTTGTGATGCTTTGAAGCATGGCCACAGCAGATCATTTAGAATTGTGGTGGCTTATAATGTTTAATGTCCTTAATGATGACCACGTATTACTCCTCACCTTGTTCCCAATTCAAAGAGACATAATAACGCATTTTTTTTTGCTGTGTACTCCTCCTCTATTATTATTCTTCTAATCGTTGTAATAATTTTCAATTGAAATACGATATGTTTGTCAGAATTTTTCCAACAACAAAAAATAAAAAAAAAACCTTGTAACATAAATTTAACATACTTTTTGAAGAAGAAAAAATTTTGTTGTGATGATTTATTGTAAAAAAAAAAAATTTTTTTCATAAAAATATGCTTCAGTTTATTCAAAAAAACGAAAACCATGGAAAAAAAACAAGAACGAAACGAAAAACATTTTAATTCCTTTTGATGGTCACCACCACCACAGTTTTTTTTTTGTCTTCATTTTGTTCATTTTGAATTTGTTGTACAATTTGTTAAAAAAAAATAAAAAAAAAAAAAATTAAAAAAATTTAGAATAAAATGTTGAAATATGACTGACTGACTAAGTGACTGACAGACTAACCACTTGGTGTCAAATTTCACAAATTGCCTCTGCTGTACTGCTGAACTTAATTGCATTATTAGTTATTAAAACTAATTTGCACAAGAAGAAGAAGAAGAAGAAAAAAGGTAGAAAAAAACAATGAAAAACCAAGACTGCAATTATTACATTCACATATGGACTTATGGACAAAATCAGTTCAAGATTTTTAATACAATTGCCTCAGATTGTTTTTTTGTTTTTAATCTTTTAAGTGGAAATTTATACACTGAGCGAATAGCAGAAATCGAAATAGAAACAGAAATACACCGGAATGTGTTGAGGTTGATGGTCTAAAGCAGATTCCAAACAGAGATCAGCAACGAATCGTTTTTTTTTCGCTACTCATAAACACTCATGAAATTTTGAATATAAGCGAGTCAACAATACATATTGAAATTTAACTATGTCCTCTGATTCATTCATACTCACTACACTCACTTGATTTATAAGTACAGGTTGCAATGAGTACAACGTACAACGTTCGACATCAAACTCATACCATTCGAAATATGTTTGATTCATAAGCCAGCCTACTCATATAGTTTCATAACTTTAGAAATTTACGTTCTACCAAAGAATATGGATATAAAGAATACGCATCATGTAGAAGTAAAATTTCTTATGGCGGGTCGTAACATTACGATCCGCTCTCACCAAAATCTTTTTAAAAATCATTTCCTGATGAGAGGGAGGAAGACAGAAGGAAAATGAACACAAACAAAGAGCGTAACAATGTGTTGCTCTCATCGTACGTATGTACATGTGTATGTATTATTGTGTTTTTTGATTTAGTTGTCGATCAGACTGCGACAAGAATACATGTGCTGCGGATGCTTTATCATTTTATTTCAGAATAACACTCGAAGAATATTTTGTGTTAAAAATGTCATTAGCTCGGCGTATTACATTCTTTTATTTTGTCCCGTAGTATATTTTTTTTAAATGCTTTGGAATGCTTGTTTTTTTCTTTTAGTGACAAATGTTTTTTTTATTCTTTTTATTTTTCTAAAAAACATGGCCTAACTTTTAAGCCAAAGATGGATAGCTTCATGTTCTTTTAATAATAAAATCTATGTTTTATTTTATTTTTATTTATCCAAAATTATTAAGCCAAAGATTGACAGCTTTACATATGTATGTTGACGAAATGAAAATAAAAATAGAGTATATTATTACTAACACTTTTATATGGCTGTAAATAAATAAATTCTCTCAACTTATTTTCTCTCTCTCACTCACTAATCCATAACCATAGGCATGTGTTAACCTAGAGGAAAATTGTTAGTAATAATTTCAAGTCTACTTATTAACCCAATGATATGTATATGTGATCGGAAAATATAGAAAAATTGTACTGCATTAAATCCCTAAAGACACCGTATTTAACTTGGCAAGTATTCTTCCAAAAATCGAAATCATTTCTCATTGATATTAGTGAATACTACTGTGATATTTCTTTGGGTGTATCATTGAAGTCTGAAAAAAGCGACATGAACCTTCTTCTTTAAAAGCTGAGAAGATTTTTACGCTCTTTTTAACGAACATTCTTGATGTTCGTGTCCTATGTGTGTAAAAATCCGAAGATGTTCTTCCCCTGAGGGACATTGGTGCCGACGTCTGTTTTTAACACCAGAAAAATAAATAAAAAAGTGGTCAAACAACAAAAACGCACGATGAGAACAACGCATTGTTACGCTCTTGGTTTCTGTATCCTTCCCTTCTATCTTTCCCCCCGCGTCATGAAATATTTTTGAAAAATATTCCAAATATTGCTTATACTTAGTACTTATAAATGATTCGAGTCACTCGACAAAAGACAGAGCTGCAAGCAGAAAGCAAACACACAACCTTCTAGTGAGTATTTTAATGTTCGTACGCGATTCATACTTATCTTGTGATTCGTGTATATGTTGAGTTATGGAGAGTCGAAATCAACAACAACATACGTGTTGTTCAGTATAAATATGATGAGTACTTCAAACTTTGAATATGAGTAGAGAGAGGTTCCATGATATTAAAAGAAGTATGAATGCGTAGTATAAGTATCAGAAATTATGAGTATGATACGATTCTACTCATCTTTTTGAATTCTCATTGCTGATCTCGGATTCCAAATAATAAAATTTGTTTTTCGAATTTCTTTTTTTTTTGTTTCTTCGATAGTATAAATCTCCATACGCTGCTATTTAAGTTTAAACACATTGTATAGGGTGCACGCTGTAGCCATAAAATACTTGGGAGTGATTATCGACGACAGGTTGAACTTCAAGGAGCACGTAAAATTCTAAAATTCGTCGGCAAAAAGGCATCTGTACCGCTGGCAGCCGTGACAAGGATAATGTCAAATATTGCAGATGGAAAACCATTTAAGAGGAGAATAATATCGAACGTTATAACGTCGATAATGTTATGTCGGAAGCACTGTCCATGGGGATGACGCCTAGGAAACTGTTCTCGGTGTATCGCTTAAGCGATACTGGTATTGAACAAAACCGATAGACATATATACGGATTGGTCGAAGTAGTCTAGTAGGTAGTGTATTGGCTTATTAGACGTAAAGCCAGGCTTCGAGCCCCAGGCCAGACATCAAAACGAAATACAAAAAGTATTTCATCGGCGACTTTCTCTCAGCAGATTTCTGGATAAAACTCTAAGAGTAAATAAAAATGCTATGAAAAGTTTCTCAAAAAAATCTGTTGTTCGGAGTCAACTTTAAACTGTAGGTCCCGGTCCCGCCACTCATGTATAAAATTAACACACACAACATAGGTGGTGTGAGAAGCTAGGTCGTAATCCTGACTGAAGGGTTGTAATGACCAATTATGTATGTATGTATATTGGCGGACGAGAAGAGGCGAATACACTTTCGCCGTCTCGTGTACCCAGACCAAACTGCAGCTATAATAGCGGAGTTTGTGAACAAAAGGAAACATGCAAAAATATTTCTTCGGCTACTTCCTCTCAGCAGATTTCTGAAAAAAAAACTCTGAGTTAATACAATTGCAATGAAAAGATTCCCAAAAAGCTGTTATTCGCAGTCTGCTTAAAACTACAGATCCCGCCACTCCCAACATGAGTGGTGTGAGAAGATAGGTTGTAATCTTGACTAAAAGGTGTTGTAATAACCGAAACAGAACTGAATCGAATCAATTATAAAGCGAATAAAGGATTACGAGAAAAATAATGTACAGAAACGCTCATAGACGAATTACAATTTGAAGCTTCGCAAAAGGCGGTACAAGCAGACTTGGCACCAAGAAAGTACCTACATACATACATAATTGGCCATTACATCACCTTCAGTCAGGATTACGGCCTAGCTCCTCACACCACTCATGTTGTGTGTGTTAATTTTATACATGAGTGGTGGGACCTACAGTTTAAAGTCGACTCCGAACGACAGATTTTTGAGAAACTTTTCATGGCAGAGTTTTTGCCAGAAACCTACTGCGAGACAGTCGCCGAAGAAATATTTTTTCATACTTCACTTGGTTAGAGTGTCTGACCTGGAATTTGAACCGTGGCCTTACGTCTTATAAGCCAACACACTACCTACTAGATTACGGTGACTTCAGAAAAGAAAGTAGTGAGAGGAAATTGTTCTTTACGACATACTTTAATCTGATCAAATGACTTTTTCTGGTCTCTTATATCAAGCCCAGGTCAGATATCTCCAATAAACCGAAACGAAACAAAAAATATTTCCTCTCAGCAGATTTCTAACAAAAACTCTGAAGAGTAAATAAAAAAATTGCCATGAAAAGTTTCTCAAAAAAAATCTGTTGTTCGGAGTCGACTTTAAACTGTAGGTCCCAACATTCATATAAAAAATTAACACACACAACATAAGTGGTGTAGGAAGTTAGATTGTAATCCTGATCCTAAGGGTTGTAATGACCAACTATGCATGTATGTTAGTTAGCGAATAAAACAATACCTATGTATGTACATATTGGGTTTAAATAAACCTTGTTTTTATTATTAATCATTACCAATCATTACCTTACATTCGTTTATAATCCTTTTAAGTTTTCTTCTGGATTTTTTTTTTTTGTAAATATTATGTCATATGAATATTGCTGTGAAATGGCAACACTATTTTATAATAACGGTTTATAGCACTAACAGGATACCAGCATCAGCTGATGTTTCATTGCCATTCCATTCCATTCAAATTAAAATAAAAACTTAAAAACTTTAAATTATTTAAAGCTGAAGCTGAATGGCTGTTGTTAGTCTATTAAGTCCTTAAGTCCTTTAGGCACTTTGAAACAAGAAAAACTCCATTTAAATCCTTAATTTTTATCTTTTATTTTTTCACAACACTTTACAAAATTTGTTTTTTTTTTGTATTTCCTTTTAGGTTTCTGTATTTATTTCGTATTTTCTTTCTATATTTTCCTTTATTCGAAAGGCATAAATTAAAAATTTGATTTTTCTTTTCTTTTTTATTTAAGAAAACACCAACAAGAAAAGGAACGAAACTGAATTAAAATAAAAAACACACGAAGAATAAAATTCATATGTTGCCGTCGTTGCCGTTGCTGGTGTTGCTCAATGAAAATAAACGCGCCAACTGTTTTCGGTCAAAGTGTTAAAATTACGTTCAAGTCAAGAAAGAAACAAATCAAGAGACCCAAACAAATACTCACACACACACACTTACTTGCACAGGCATCATACAATTCAAAGAGACAAATCTCAACGTAATGAAAACACATTTAAAGAAAAAAAAAACAAAAACAAAAAAACACACGTAAAGAATAAAAAAACACAACAACAACAAAATAGAAAAATAAAACAGAAAGAAAAATGAAAAAGAAAAACAATTTAGAAATGTTATGTGATGTGTATGTGATGTATCACACATGAAATGTATAAACAAATGCATATGGTTTGTAAGCAAAAGAAACAACAACAACTACAACTACCACTACAATTACAATGGATGGCAAAAACATTTGACAAGAAGAAGAAGAAAAAAACCCTTTTTATTTTCATTTTGCATCATTGCAGTACCATCGACACTGTTAACGACACCAGCAAACTAAAGAGATCAACAACAGCAACAGCAACCAACACCACCTATACAACAGCACGACATAAACATAAAAAGAGAAGGAGACAGAAAAAAGTAAAACACCAACAATAGCTAGAAGAACAATAATAGCAGCGGCAGCAGCAGCAACAACAACAACAGCAACATATGAGTAAAGCACCAGGCAAACAGAAATGTACGACAATGACTTGTGTGTACAAGTTTTTCTGTTTTATTTTTTATGTTTACGTGACTCTACTGTGGGTATTGTTTAGCCTCGGTTAGCCAAACGTCCAAGGAACGTATGTACGTTGACATATGAAAAGCAATGTAAATGCTTACCGAAATAACATTACGGTTCGGTAATCGCTCTCTTTTTCTCATTTTCGATTTTATTCTAAAAATGAACGTACGTTTCGTGAACGTTTGGCCAACTGGGTCTTTATACTAAACGATCTGTATGTAAAATACCAGGCGTACGGGTATGAATTGAGCGCCAGAATACAAATGTCTCCATAGGAAACATTTATTGTAATGGAGTCTTTTGTTTACAGGGACAATCCGCCAAAATTCTAGCCGGTGAAGAAAATATTTCAGCTACCATTGTGAGGATACCCACTAAAATACTTTAAAAATATATCAAAATTGGATCTCACGGATAAACCTACACCTACGGCGTAGATTCAATATTCATGTTGCATGATATAATCTTTGAAGTCGCGTAGTTTCATAGGTAATGTATTGGCTTTTTAGGTGTGAGGCCTCAGTTCACACGCCAGGTCGTCAGACATTTCCCACAAAACGAAGTATGAAAAAATATTTCTTCGGCGACTTCCTCTCAGGAGTTTTCTGGCAAAAACTCTGAGAGTAAATAAAAATTGTTGCCATGAAAAGTTTCTTAAAAATCTTATCCTTCGAAATCGGCTATAAACTGCAGTTTCCGCCACTCATGCATAAAGTGGTGTGAGAAGCTAGATCGTAATCCTGACTGAAGAGTTGTAATGACCAATTATGTAAGACGCAAACCCATCCTTTTAGCAGCGACTCTTTCTACCTTTAACAGGGCAAAATTTGCCATTAACAGAACGATGATAACAGTTTAACAGTGGCAACAAGTAGACATAAAATGCAATTCTCATTATTCTTCGTGAATAACAGAATTGAAATGTAGGAGAGGGTAATTTTCTCGAGTTGTACTATTAGTCCAGATATCCCACTATCACGATTCAAAAGAGGTGGGTGTAGTATTTTTCATATGTTCCAAACTGATATTCTAGAAAAGTTTCAAGCAAAAAATTGATAGTTTAAATGTCAATTTGCTCAATACCATGTCACTTTATATGTGATTATATTGCTGATTATATTAAGAGGCCTTGTAACGTTCCTTTGAGTATGATAGACCTAGTGTATACCCTAAAATTAGCTCCTAAACAAGGGGGCTTGTTCAGAGGGACACTGTTAAACAGATAACAGTGCTCTGTTGACATCAAATGTGGCGCTGCTAAAATTTATGGGTTTTGTCTTGGATTTTTTTTCGAATTTAACTTCACACACATTTTTTAAGCAATGTTTCATGACACCCGCCAGTTGAAAAATCTATCGAACACTAATAAAACTAAAGTCGAACTTCAAAGACCATGTACAATAGCGTACAGTGTTTGTAGACTGCTGTAGAGTACTAACAATTGTCCATAAGCACACGTATTGTGTAAATTTCGATCCCAGTGTACCTTTATTTATTTTATTTTCATAGAAAATTTGTTTTAAGAAAAATCAAATCCAATCCTATGCATTTAAAAACTCAAAGAATTATGGATATCCATTCAAATAATGATTCTTACAATCCTGCAATATCAGTCAGTGATCTTTCTCTATTACAATTAAAAAGAAAAAGGAAGGAAGACAAAAAAAGTACCAAAGCAGCAAACAATTTATTTACACTCATATGCAACACTGGAAGAAATACTGAGAAAAAATACTGAAAATAATAAATAACACAACAACAACAATAATAAGAGTGAAATATAAAAATAAAAAATTACTCTGAGAGTAGAAATAACAACAACAACAATATCAAGCGGAATTACATTAGCAATAATAACAAAACCCAATAACACATACAGCATACACAACATACAACATACATACATAAATACATACGTACGTACGTGTCTTTAAAAGAAATCAAGATTAATGTTTAACTTTTTTAACACTCATACTCAAACACTCACTCACAAATCCACAAAGCCGAACACATATGTAAACGAAACAAATACTGTCAGTGAAATGCATACAGGCAGACAGCATAAGAAGCATGAAAACATATTCTTTTTTTTTAGAAAATCCAATGCAACGTTATCTGAGTATCAAAAACGAAAATAAAAAAACCAACAGCAGCAGCAGCAGCAATAACAACAACACGAACAACAACGGCAATGATGATGATAAATGAAAAAGAATTCTTTTCTTCACACCTCAAGTGATGGTTTAAATGCAACAACAAGAACACTAACAACACATAACATTCACACAACCAACAGAGAGAGTATAGAGAGTATGTACACATGGATGATATAAAGGAGACAAAACAAAACAAAACAAAAGAAAAGAAAAAAATGAAAACAATTCTACACCAATATGCTGTGTAAGCAACAAACATTATACAATACAGCAACACCAACAACAACACCACCATCATCATCCAAAATCGTTACGTTACTTAAAAACGTCCATTACATTCTCCTCGTACCTTTTTTTTTCTGCAGGAGAACAATACAAAAAAAAAACACTCACAAAAACCCAAAGCAGTGAGTAATAAGAAAGAGCGCAAAAAGATATTCAAACGTATGTATGTAACAACACAGTCATGACCAACATATGGGGGTACAGAACAAGACAGAATGAAGAAACAAAGAAGGAAAGAACCAAAAACATTTCATTTAAATTGACTTTGAAATGCCGAAATTGAAATGAAGTGTGGAATTAAAGGTGAAGGATTGATGCGAGTGTCACTTTAAAACTTAAACAAAAAAATACTGGAGAAAAAAGTACAAAATGAAGGAAATAAAAGGAAAATATTTAAAGAACGTGCAAAGGAATAATGATTTAAAGAAAAACGAAAAAAAAAACGAAATACTTGCAAATCAATCGTTCAATAAATAAAAAAAAAACGGAAACCTAATTTACCAATACAGTGGAAACCCTCTTAAGCGAACATCGACAACTGGTGTGTGCAATATGTACGGAATGAAATTCTTAGTCATTTAAAGAAAACGCCTCTTGATCCTTTCAGACACTTTTTCGTACATATCGGAAGGTACATATGTGCATCTGCAATAACTTGACAAATGTTGGCTTCTAAAAGGCTCCTACGTAAGAGGATTTCCCGTGACCCTAAAAAAGTCGGACACTACAAAGTCGTATAATTTGAGGCCAATTAACGCTGCCAAAACGAAGACGCCATAGTCTAGTAGGTAGTGTTTTGGCTTATTAGACATAAGGCCCCGGTTAAGACATCTCCAACAAAACGAAATGCGAAAAAATATTTCTGCGGCGACTTCCTCTCAACAGATTTCTAAAAAAAACTCTGAGAGTAAAGTAAAAGTAAAGCAAAGGTATGCACATGAGTAGTTTCCATGTCAGAAATTCATGAACTGGGCTACGAATTACTTTCTCATTTGCCCTCTTCAGCCGATTGTGCAAAGAGTAACTCCAACGATCAAATCATTTCGCAAACAAATTTGGTTTTGATGACCTAGACAAATCGGTATTTCTTCTTATAAATTCACGGACTTATTGACCCATCCTCTTACATATGTGTTGAAAAGCAAATATGCCTACTCTATCATGACATCAACTGTTTACCATTTACGTGGAATGTGTCATCACGGCTCTGAATTTGGTCATTCGGATTACATTTGGTTTGGTGACCTAACAAATTGCTGCTCAGCAAGATGGTCACTTTTAACATGCAAACAAAGCTCTAAAGAGATAATGTACCCTTGACGATGACATCTCTTGCAATGCTAGTGCTTGGAACCCGAAAGACAATGGAAGAAGAGAATGAACGAGGACAAAAGATGCTAAGATTGGAAACAAGAATATTGCATCAAATATAAATTGACTTAAGGTAAGTATGAGCAAAGAATATGGATATAAAGAATACGCATTATGTAGAAGTAAAATTTCTTATGGCGGGTTGTAACATTACGACCCGCTCTCACCAAAATCTTTTTAAAAATCATTTCATGATGAGAGGGAGGCAAACAGAAGGAAAATTAACACAAACAAAGAGCGTAACAATGTGTTGCTCTCATCGTACGTATGTACATGTGTATGTATTCCTGTGTTTTTTGATTTAGTTGTCGATCAGACTGCGACAAGAATACATGTGCTGCGGATGCTTTATCATTTTATTTCAGAATAACACTCGAAGAATATTTTGTGTTACAAATGTTCTATGCATGTCATTAGCTGGGTGTATTTTATTTCGTCCCATATTATAATTTTTTTTAAATGCTTTGGAATGCTCGCTTCTTTTTCTTTTAATAAAAAATTGTTTTTTTTTATTCTTTATCTAAAAAACATGGCCTAATTTTTAAGCCAAAGATGGATAGCTTTATGTTCTTTTAATAATAAAATCGATGTTTTATTTTATTTTTATTTATCTAAAATTTTTAAGCCAAAGATAGACAGCTTTACATATGTATGTTGATGAAATGAAAGTAAAAAAAGAGTATATTACTAACACTTTTATATGGCTGTAAATAAATAAATTCTCTCAACTTATTTTCTCTCTCTCACTCACTAATCCATAACCATAGGCATGTGTTAACCTAGAGGAAAATTGTTAGTAATAATGTCAAGTCTACTTATTAACCCAATGATATGTATATGTGATCGGAAAATATAGAAAAATTGTACTGCACTAAATCCCTAAAGACACCGTATTTAACTTGGCAAGTATTCTTCCAAAAATCGAAATCATTTCTCATTGATATTAGTGAATACTACTGTGATATTTCTTTGGGTGTATCATTGAAGTCTGAAAAAAGCGACATGAACCTTGTTCTTTAAAAACTGACAAGATTTTTACGCTCTTTTTAACGAACATTCTTGATGTTTGTGTCATATGTGTGTAAAAAGCCGAAGATGTTCTTCCCCTGAGGGACATTGGTGCCGACGTCTGTTATTAACACCAGAAAAATAAATAAAAAAAAGTGGTCAAACAACAAAAACGCACGATGAGAATAACGCATTGTTACGCTCTTGGTTTCTGTATCCTTCCCTTCTATCTTTCCCCCCGCGTCCTTTAATATTTTTGAAAAATATTCCAAAATATGTTAAAATGCACATTCTTTATACTTTATTTTCTTTGGTTTGAGGCATTATTCCCCTTGTATTGCCTACAAGTGACGACTCATCTGAGGCTCTTAGAGCTATCATCTTACCTCGAGAGATCTTACTTCATGGAAGAGATAAAAGTGTAAACTAACTATAGACGAAGCGCAGCAGACTATTTTGATGATAATAAAATGATGTGTTGCTTTCTGAAAGTCATGAACTTACTGACCTGCATTCCAATGAGTAGGTGATGTGGTGTAGTGTGTTATATGCTCGATTGCAAACTCATGCTAACCAGGTTAGAATCCGGTAGCATCCATTGAATTGAATTTCAATGGTTAAGAGGCTACAAACCTCCTAAGAAATGCCAAGAAGGACAGAGCACTTCATTTCTAGGTAAAGACAGATGGCAACCCTATTATGCTGGAACATATTTGCTTCAAATTTGTTGTGGAAGACGAAAAATGTTGTGATATTTTGCCTGGTCGAATTACATATATATGTACATAATTGGTCATTACAACGCTTCAGTTAGGACCGAACTTCTCAAACCACATATACTGTGTGTGTTAATTTTATACATGAATGGTAGGACACCTACAGTTTAAAGTCAACTCCTAATGATGGATTATTGAAAAACTTTTTCATGGCAATTTTATTTACTTTCAGAGTTTTTCCCAGACGAAAAACCAAAGAAATTTTTCTTTTCATATTTGGTTTGGTGTTCGAGATGTCTGAGCCAGGGGTGGAACCTCGGGCTCTCACCTAAAAATATAATGTGCTACCTGCTAGACTAAGGCGACTTTCCAATACTTGTTTACGAAAAAATTATTTTCAGATAACGACAGATGGCAACCCTATGATGCTAGAATTTGCTATAATACACAAATTATCTCATCTGCTTAGCTCTTTATGTTTCTGTAATGAACGAACGAAAAATAAGAAACTAAATCTGAGAGGTAGTACTTTAAACAAGGTCTTGGCAGAGGTAAAGTAAGATTTTTTCAGAAAATTTAAGTCATATTTGTGAACAGAACCCACATTTGCTTTAAATTTGTTGTGAAAGACGAAATTTAAGATATTCTGCCTTGATGTGTGTGAAGATAAATTCAAATTTAAAAACCAAAGACACAAACCCATACTTAAGGTAAGCGCATTAGGAGGTTAAAGAAAGCTATTCATTACGGCGCACAGCCAGAAATCTTAAAAGACCTCTTAATTAAAGCTTGCTTTGCGCAACTACATCTCTGATTGGTTGGGCGAGAAATGATGCTGAGAACGGTAATCCGATTATTTAAACACTGTCTTTATCGCCAACAACAAAGCCTTTGAAAAATTATGTTTCATTTAAGAACTCTCAGACATATTGACACCAACTTCTTCCCCAGAGAAGCTGGGGAAAACGGTCTGAAGCTCTGCTCGATGTGGGATAGAAAAAAAGAAGTTTAAATCCAAGTTTAATTATACAATATTTCATCGGTTCTTTCTGTTATGTGTGTGAAGATAAATTCGAATTTAAAAACCAAAGACGCAAACCCATACTTTTAGCAGCGCCACATCTTGCCTCTAACAGGGTGAACTTTGCTATTAACAGAGCCCTGATAACTGTTTAACAGTGGCAATAAGTAGATTGGTCTTCTACTTTCCAATTATTGCAGACTATTAACATAAAATATAAATCTCATTACGATCAGTATTATTTTTGAACAAAAGTGTTGAAATGTGAAGGATGGTTGGTCGAGGTGGAAAACGGAAATTTTCTCAACTCTCAAAATTATTCCAGCTATCCAACTACCACGGTTCGAAAGAGGAACCTTTGGACTACCATTTGCATATAGTCTATATGGTGTACTATTTTTTATATGTTCCAAAATGGCCACTGATCTTCTAGAGAATTTTCAAGCAAAAAATTTGATATTTTCAAAGCCAATTTTCACAATACCATATCACTTTATATGTGACTATGTTGCTGATTATATTCAGAGGCATTGGATCCTTCCTTTGAGTATGATATGGTGCTCATAGACCTAGTGTATATCCTAAAATTAGCTCATAAACAAGCAGGGTTGTTCAGATGAATGCTGTTAAACAGTTAACAGTATTAACGTTAAATGTGGCGCTGATAAAATTTATGGATTGCATTTTGGATTTTCAAATTCGAATTTATCTTTAAGCACATCCTGCATACTGATCCAGGAATTTTATGTATGTACCTATAACGACATATTGACTGATGAGAAAATTTATGACTCCCGATTTCATTAACCTGCATTCGGCCTAGAATTTTTTAAGGGTTTTTTTTTTGCTTTCTTTAGAACTTAAAACTGTTGCGGGGTTGATGAGGAAGTGTGGCTTAAAAATCTTAGTTTTCTAAGCGATATTGTACTATAGAGCTTGTATTTACGAGCGGAGTTCTTTCCCTGGCCCTAGGCATCCCGTTTGGGTCCAAGATTTGACAGCTAATCACTCAAATGTATTGAAGTTTACAGTTTTGCTTTGGATTGGAGGCCACACTTTATGGCTTATTATAGGATTTGCGATTTGTGGCGCTGCTAAAATTTATGGATTGCATCTTGGATTTTTACATTCTGCCTTGTCCAGTTAGAAAATAGAATTAAAAAAAAGGGAATTCATAACGCAAGATATTCCTTTAATTCTTGACTTTTTTGCCTGTCATTCAAGATTTTCTTGTAAAGCGTTTTTAGAATTTTTTTTCGTATTTCTTTTTAAAACTACAAAAAAAAACAGGGAAAATAAAAACAAAATAAATTCTTAAAATTACTTAAAAAAACTTATTTTTTTATTCTGTTTATGAATTTTATAAAGAACTTTAAACCGAAAGAAAAAAAAAAAATAAGATAATGCCGCGTCCTGTAAACGCTAAAACGTTCATAATCTTCTTTTACATCTGATAAATGGTGTGTGTGTTTTTTTTCTCTCTCTCTCTTATTTGTTGTTGTCTTTCTGTTCAATTCTTAATTCCTAAAAGACGGGGGGAAAAAAAGAAAAAAATGTGAAATTTTTCTTGTGATTGCGGCGATATTGTAACGAATGGAAAATAATGCCAACATTCGTTACTCTTCATGGCCCATTCTCGTACTCGTAGTGGTGTTGTAATGGTGCTGGTACACACACACAGAGACAGATACTTGCACTATTACACTTGTTTTGAAGTTCATGACAAACCATGCCATTCCGTACCATAGCATATGCTGTGTAGAGGACTAATGTGTCCTCTACCTTTGAAATGTACCAGCAAGCAGCAACAGCAACCGGCAGCAGCATACTAGCATCACTTTTGCTTCATCATTCAAGAAACTACAAAACATTCATTGTCAGTTGGTTGGTGGTGGCTTAATGCAACATATTTATCCCATAACTGTGCTGCTTGTCATGCATGCATGCAAGTGCATTTTATTAAATCTTCCATTCCATCTCGCTCTCTCTTCTAAACATTCAAGATGAGCATGCTGATGATAATGATGCTGACTGATGCCGATACTGTTGATGATGATTGTTTTGGTGTAACATCGTTTAATATTTTGCAAAATTTTTACGTACGTACGATACGTGATTTACAATTCGTTACCGGCCACAGAAAATTGTCTTCCTTTCGTTGTGCTTGGCTTTGAAGCCGAAGCAGAGAATGAGGAAAAAATCTTTTATAGCTGCCGCATCACATCAAGTACTTCACACTGGCACTCTTCATCGCTGCAACAATACAATACGAATTTTACACTCTTCCTCCCGTTGCAGCAATGTCTGGCATCATGACAAATCAAGAATATGAGCTTCAACTCCGCAGATAATTTTTGTAATTAAATACAATGGAACTTGAACAAATTCATTCAAAATTGATTTCTTTTGAAACCATAAAGCGTGGACTCAAACCCAAAACAAAACTACATATAAACTTCAATACATTTCATTTCAATACAAATCTTGGAACTTGAACAAATTCATTCAAAATTGATTTCTTTTCACCATGATTTCCAAGCAAATCCTATAGCAAGGCTAGCAAATCCTATAATAAACCATAAAGCGTGGCCACCAATCCAAAACAAAACTATTAACTTCAATACATTTGAGTGATTAGCTGTCAAATCTTGGATCCAAACGGTATGTCTAGGATTAGGGAAAGAACTCCGCTCGTAAAGACAAGCTCTATAGTACAATATTGGTTAGAAAACCAAGATTTTTAAGCCTTACTTCCTCATCACTCCCGAACCAATTTTAAGTTCTAAAGAAAGCAGAAAAAAACCATGAAAAATTCTAGGCAGAATGCAGGTTAATGAACGCTAAGTCATAACTTTTCTCATCAGCCAATATGTCGTTATAGGTTAGGTTAGGTTAGATTAGAGGACGTGTACTTGTGAATTAAGACAAGTACAGTACCCGGAGGTCGAATTGACCCATTGTACAACGACCTAGTTTTTCACACAACTTATGTTGTGTGTGTTAATTTTATACATGAATGGTGGGACCTACAGTTTAAAGTCGACTCTGAACGACAGATATTTGAGAAACTTTTCATGGCAATTTTATTTCACTCTCAGAGTTTTTGCTAGAAATCTGCTGAGAGGGGAAGTCGCCGATAAAATATTTTTTGTATTTTGTTTTGATGTCTGGCCTGGAGCTCGAACCCTCGCTTTACGTCTAATAAGCCAACACACTACCTACTAGACTACGGCGACTTCAATATGTCGTTATAGATACAGAAAATTCCTGGATCAGTATGGAGGATGTACTTGAAGATAAATTCGAATTTGAAAATCCAAGACGCAATCCATAAATTTTAGCAGCGCCACATTTAGCGGTAACAGAACATAATTTGCCCTTAACAGAGCACTTTTAGCTGTTTAACAGTATCCATCTAAGCAAGCCCACTTGTTTAGGAGCTAATTTTAGGGTATATACTAGGTCTATGAGTACCATATCATACTCAAAGGAAGGTTCCAAGGCCTCTTAATATAATCAGAAAAAAATAGTTCCATATAAAATGATATGGTATTGAGAAAATTGGCTTTGAAAATATCAAATTTTTGCTTGAAAATTCTCTAGGAGATAAGTGGTCATTTTGAGACATACACTCAGCCACAAAAGTATACATACGGTTAACAAATTCCAGAAATTTTTTAAACAATCCGTTTTCGTTGAAAATCTTTATAGTTTCTTTCCTCGATTTTAAGACGGTCTTTTGCATTGGTTCAGAAATTTGTGAAATTTGTAAATCGGATGTATACTTTTGTGGGCCTGTGCAGGGCAAGAATTCAGTTCAATTTCAGAAATTTTTTAACCAATGCAAAAGACCATCTTAAAATCAAGGAAACTATAAAGATTTTCAACGAAAACGGATTGATTAAAAAATTTCTGAAATTTGTTAACCGTATGTATACTTTAGTAACTGTGTGTATAAGAAATAATACACCATACAGACTATATGCAAATAATCGTCCAGAGGATCCTCTTTCGAAACGTGGTAGTGGGATAGCCGGAATAATTTTGAAAGTTGAGATTTTGAATTTTGAAAAAATCGATTTTTGGCCAAAAATATATTAAAATTCTCTAGAAGATCAGTGGCCATTTTGGAACATATATATTTTGAAGTAGTACACGATACAGACTATATGCAAATGGTAGTCCAGAGGGTCCTCTTTCGAACCGTGATAGTGGGATAGCTGGAATAATTTTGAAAGTTGAGATTTTGAATTTTGAAAAAATCGATTTTTGGCCAAAAATATATTAAAATTCTCTAGAAGATCAGTGGCCATTTTGGAACATATATATTTTGAAGTAGTACACGATACAGACTATATGCAAATGGTAGTCCAGAGGGTCCTCTTTCGAACCATGGTAGTGGGATAACTGGACTAATTTCGTACTCCACCCCAACCAACCATCCTTTACATTTCAAAACTTTTATTCACAAATAATAATGATCATAACTAAAAGACTACTATTTTGCCACGGTTAAACAATTAACAGTGCTCTGTTAATAGCAAAGTTCAACCTGTTAGAGGCAAGAAATGGCGCTGCTAAAAGTTTGGGTTTAAATCTTTGGTTTTTAAATTCGAATTTATCTTCACACACATAATAAAATTTCGTACAATTTCGTTTTTACTTTCTATTAAATGAAAAGAAAAAACACTGTACACCATACAGACTATATGTAAATAGTAGTCCAGAGAGTGCTCTTTCCAACAGTGGTGGTGAAATAGCAGGAATAAATTTGAGAGCTGAGAAAATTTCCGTCCTACGCCCTCACTAACCATCCTTCACATTTCAACACTTTTGTTCACAAATAATAATGATCATAAGTAGAAGACTACTATTTTGCCACTGTTAAACAGTTAACAGTGCTCTGTTAATGGAAAAGTCTATCCCGCTGGCGGCAAGAAGCGAAGCTGCCAAAAGTGTGGGTTTGCGTCTTTGGTTTTTACATTTGAATTTATCTTCACATACATACATTTGTTTTATTGAATTTGTAAATTCAAACTTTTAAATGGTCCACCCTTTATAATAGATTAGTAAAGAATATCTCGAAAATCAAAAACCGAATTATTTCAAGAAATTCGAAAATACCAAACAAAAAAAAAAGAAGAAGACAGTGGTGAGGTGAGGTACACTGAGATCAATCTAAAATACTTTGTACGTGGTGGTTGGTGTCTGATCGCAAATGAAATAAAACAGAAAAAAAAAAGAAATAAAATCTTGAAATACTTTCAAGTAGAGTTAGTTGTACTCGCTCACTTATTATTTTAAATTTAAGTTGGCATTTTATTTTAAATTTAATTTGAACCATTAATCACTTCTTATAAGATCTCCTATCCAGTTAAACTGAACAATAATAAATAAAAAAAATACACGAAACAAAAAAACCAAACAAAAAAAAACGATTTTTAAAAGTGGGAAAGAAAACTTCGCACTAAAAACTGCAAAAGAAAATGAGAAAAAAACAAAACAAGTCACTATTGCTTGACCATATACATATGCCGCTGTGTTGTATACGAACAGAGGAGTATAATAATCGTTCGTTATCATGATCGTATGTGGATACACGTTGGCTACGTTGTTTACGTTGGCTTGCTTGGGCATGGGATGGCTGACTGAATGTATCCAATTAAAAACCAAAAACAAAAAAAACGACGCGAAACGAAACGAAAACGAAAAAAACCCTTTTAAAGCCAGAGTAAGACTAAATATGGTTCATTTCGTCATACACACACAATACAACACACATGGATATTATTTTAAATGGCAGACAATAAAATACGGAATATATTTGATTCGTACGTTGGTCAACGTATGTCTGTATGTATGTGCATGTGCAGAGGAATACATAATAATAATAAGAAGACAGAAGAACGAATAAAAAAACAAAAAAAAAAAAGATTTGCAGTTAAAAATCAAGAAGTGATGCCGTGAGGTGTCAAAAACGCAATTGTTATAATTTAACGTCCTTAACTTTTAACAGCCGAATGAGTTCGTTTCAAAAACCCAGCGTAATATTTAACCATTTAATTCCAATGGGTATCATCATGTGTACGAATGAATATATGTTTGTGTGTACATGTGTTTAAATGAGAATAATCATTATGATCATGACTATAATATGATTACCATGATGATGGTGATCTATAATGGTGTTGACGATAATGATGTTGGTTACTAAAATACCTATGAGGGCATTGATAACCCCAGTGGGAAATTTTTTAAAATTTTTCTGCATTTTTTTTCTTTCTGAGGATTCGAGAATTGTTAACTGTATCGTTTGTTATTACATACTTACATACATACATATGTACATAATTAATTGGTCATTACGACCCTTTAGTCGTGATTACAGCCTAGTTTCCTACATGTGTGTGAAGATAAATTCGAATTTGAAAATCCAAGACGCAATCCATAAATTTTAGGTTAGGTTAGCTTAGAGGACGTGTACTTGTCAATTAAGAGAAGTGCAGTACCCGGGGGTCGAATTGGCCCATTGTACAACGTCCTAGTTTCTCACACCACTTATGTTGTGTGTGTTAATTTTATACATGAGTGGTGGGACCTACAGTTTAGAGTCGACTCCGAACGACAGATTTTTGAGAAACTTTTCATGGCAATTTTATTTACTTTCAGAGTTTTTGCCAGAACTCTACTGAGAGGAAGTAGCCGAAGAATTACTTTTTGTATTTTGTCTTTGATGTCTGGCCTGGGGCTCGTACCCTGGCTTTGCGTCTAATAAGCCAACACACTACCTACTAAACTACGACGACTTCTTCAATTCATTAACAACAAACTTTTATGGAAAACACTGCGCTGCAATACATAACGGGCATATTTTGCGCGTTTTTTATACAACTGCACTGGCAACCTAACTTTCTCTCTATTTATACTACTTTTACTTTGGGTATGGCAACTTCCAGAATCAGATGAGGCTAATTCTTGATATTCTTGAAACAGCTGTAGTTTTTCCTTACATTTTCCATTGGGCACTGGGCTCAACACTCTACCACCTTTCTTCACATGAAAGAAACGAAAGAAAAAAACACACACACTGATTTGCCGTGGTGTGCAGCTTGTGTAGGTCGATGTTGGAATTATCCACGGAAAGATGTTTCTGTTGGCTGCTATACAAACCAACAAACAAACACACAGTAAATCCTAACCTACAATCAGCCAAAGAGTTAAACAGTTAACGAACCATCGAAATAGTCAACAAAAAAACAATAACTTCGGCTATCATTTCCAAACCAACGTAAAGAACCAAAAGAACTAAGAACCAAGAGAAAACAATCAAACCAACAATGGAAGAGAAACAAAACAAAGGTATATGAAAGAAGAAGAAAAAAAGCAGGAAAAACAACAACAAAAATTATGAAAAAAAGAAGAAGAAAAAAATTCTATTTGTTGGTTACTTAACAATTGGTCAGGTTTCAGAATCAACAGCAAACCAAAAAAAAAACTGAAAAACTGAGTCCAGGCAAACAACAAACTGAGCTGAATAAAGCTGAATTGCTTGGCTTTTGTTTTATTATTGTTGGATGATGATTTGGATGTACGTAGGTACGTACGTACGGTCGGCCGGTTTATTTCATTTGTTTTGTTTTGTTTTTTTTTTTTGTTTTCGGAATCTGTTGTGTTGTGCCCATGATCAAGCAAAAGTGAGAAATTTTCACGCCAACACCAACACCAATTTATAATGCAACACGGCAATACCATACCTGACTGACAATGAATACCAAAAAAACCAAAAAAAACGGCCAGCAACAGGCTACAACACTAAAAAGAACAAGAAGAAGAACAGGAAAATTAAAACAAAAAACCAAAAAAAAACGAGCAGAAAACCCAAAATTCCACAACAACAAAGTATGAACGAAAGCCTTTGAAAAAACGAGTCTTTTAACGAAGCTCTTGAAAAAATGCCGTGAAAGAGAGAGGGAAGGGAAAGAATACATGCAAGGGAATCAAAACAATTGAATTCAATTCAATTTCAAAAAGATTTGTTTTTCTCGCATGTTGTTGCTGTTTTTATTACTTGTATATGTATGTGTGTTCTTTTTTTTATTCAACCATTTTTGAAGGTGTCAAGAAAACGTAGAGAGGTTATTGTTGTTATTGTTATTCAATATAGAATCCAGCATATATTTATATACGTGTATGTGTTTGTATTCTTATAAGAGGCTTTCATGCTTCATTTTCTGATTTTTATTTTCATTTCAAATTTCCTTTCAAAAAACTGTTTTTTTTTTTGTTTTTCTTACCCAAAGGAATAAAAAAAGGTGTCTGCTGCCTAAAGAATAAATGTATGCAACAACAACAACAAAACAGAAAACAGAAAAACAGAATAATAACCAAAGCGAAACGAATTGAAAAACTGGATTTGTTTTTTTATACGATATTTGACTGAATTTTTGTTTTTTGTTTCATTTTGTGTCGCTTAGAATGTGCAACGAATTGATTTTATTTAGGGCTTCATTGGTTTCTGAACAACGCCAACGATAATAATTATAAGCAACATAAGGAATCGAAAAATCATTGAGAATATCACACCAGGCTATGGCCGGTATATGAGTTCTTAAAAAAATTTACAACCGATTTTACTGTGCGCAAAACAGTGTTGCCAGCTTATTATGTAGATCGTAACGTTTTTAAACTGTCGATCAAGAAAATGTTTTGACGTTTGATTTTGACTTGAGTGTAAAAGAAATGAAGTTTCTGAAAAATCTGTCGTTCGGAGTCGACCGTAAACTGTGTAGGTACCACCACTCATTTATAAAATTAACACACACAACATAAGTGCTGTGAGAAGCTAGGTCGTAATCCTGACTGAAGGGTTATAATGTCCAACCCAACAAATATGCAGTTTAACTTGAGCTTATCCATGATTGGCGGGGTCTACAGTTTAAAGTTGACTACGAATAAATGATCTGAAAAACTTCATAAAATTTTATTTACTCTCAGAGTTTTGCCAGAAGGATGCTGAGAGGAAACCGCTTGAAGGAAGGAAGGTAGAAAGATAGGAGGAGAGTAAGCGCTTAAATAAATATTGTTTTCATGTTCCGTTTTATTCCAAATGTCTGAGCTTGGTTTTGAACTACAACAAACTATCTACTGGACTACGACGATTTTAAAAGTTTTTAACTCTTTCGCAACGGTACATCTGTACCACACATTTTGCAACTTTTCATGGCGACGTGACTGACCATACTATTCTATCTTTCACGAAAACGCATGTGAACCATAAACAAATAAATAACTGCCGTGTATTTGCAACAACAGCCTCTGTGGATAAGGAACTGCCATATTTACCCAAAGTCAGCTGCTGTGATGCACCAAGTGGCTGTCATATGAACAACGTAGCCATCACGAAATGGTTGGAAATTATTTCCCGTAAATGTTGCATGCGGCTAAGTCGCCGTGGTGTAGTAGGTAGTGTGTTGGCTTATTAGACGTGAGACCACGGTTCAAACCCCAGGTCAATATGAAAAAATATTTCTTTGGCGACTTCCTCTCAGCAGATTTCTGGCAAAAACTCTGAGGATGAAATAAAATGGCCATGAAAAGCTTCTCAAAAATTTGTCGCTCGGAGTCGAATTAAAACTGTAGGTCCCACCACTTAATGTATAAAAATTAACGCACACAATATAAGTGGTGTGAGCAACTAGGTCGTAATCCTGACTAAAGAGTTGTAATGACCAATTATGTATGTTGCACGCGGCTATGGTCCATCCGATAGCAACAAGTTTAGTATCCTTTTTACAGCATTTCTGCAGAAAAACTGTACGGTCCAGGGCTGTATTTCGTTGTATTTCACTTAAACGTTACACGCGGCTATGGTCCATCCGTTAGCAACAAGTTTAGTACACTTTTTAAGCATTTCAGCCGAAAAACTGTACGGTCCAGGGCTGTATTTCGTTGTATTTCGCTTAAATGCTGTACGCCGCTATGGTCCATACGATTGCAACAAGTCTAGTATACTTTTTACAGCATTTCAGGCAAAAAACTGTACGGTCTAGGGCTGGAAATGAGATTGGCTTGGCCTTGTATACGAGAGGTTTTGCGCACAGTCCCGTGGTGTTGTTTAAAACGTATGATCTTGGCGGCCTATAGTCTACTACAGGACGTGAGTTTAATTGATTGCTAATGTTTAGGTGTAGGTTGGCGGGTAGCTTGCCATTCACAGACAACATGGCACATTGTGTTACTCAGTTTGAGGTAAGCCCTCTTGTCATGATCCGTTAGTGGAGGGTTTGAACTAACCCAAGCTTCGGATTAATTCGGCCGGTTCCCAGATCTTCCAACGTTCTGTCACCAAAAAACCGATCATGTCTCTCCTGAAGTGTAGAGCACTTGCTTGCTAAACTCGAGTCCCAATAGCTTCATGGTGCACTATGGCATGTGTCACCGTCTAGTTGAAACCACTTGTCAATCAAGTACAGTTCTTGCATTTTGAGCAAAACAAAACTCGCTAATATTCTTCAAGTATTTTGCTGCATTGATTGTAACGTTACGATTTTCATTGTTCATAAACAAATACGATGCAGTGTGGCCGCTATTTACATTCAAATATAAATGTCAGGGGTATCGTTAAACGCCCTAAGTTCCCTTTTCAAAAATTCTTAAGTCCTAAACGAATAAAAAAAAAAATTAACAAACAACCCAAGTCTACAATACATGTAGCTTGTGTAGGGCATAGCATAATATACTGTCGCTAATACTGTAGGATGTTGTGTGAATATTTTGATGCACACAAACAAACATATACACACGGTCAACGTCTCGTTCATATGTGAAAGTATGTTGAAAATGTGGAGGCTGCCTGCTGGTGGTGGTGATGCTGCTGCAGCATTGTTGTGTTCAGCAATACTCGTTGATACGAGTACCATAGGTACATATGTACATGGCTTTGGCAGCACTTATGAATATATTCATATAAACAACAACAACAATAATAATAAAAATATATTCATACTTATGCTGTGTATACTATTTCCTATACTTGTTGTGAAGGACTCTTGAAAAAGAATATCAAAAAAAGTGAAAAACAAATGAAAGAAGGAATAAAAAACACAAACAATGCATGCATACAGGCATCGTTAAGGCGTTAACTTGTCTCTTACTAAAGCTGGGGGACATTATGCTGTCAAAATTTTAACACTTTTAAACTGTTATTAAAACCTTTTAAGATTAGATAGTTAGTTGCCAGGCGAGGCCAACAAAAACAACAACAACAACCAACAGTATGGTATGAAAATCATCTTGCTTTGGTTGCTTTTTAGATGAAAAAAAAAAGAATTTCAATTTAATTGAATGAAATGCAATAAAACGGAATGCAATTCATGGTAAGGTTGGTGGTGGGGCTTTGCTATCTTAAATGGTTTTCATTTCTCTGTCTGTCTGTCTTTTGTTGCTGAAATATATGAAGAAAAATTAAAAAAAAATTCTGACAGCTTAAAATGCTCTAGAAATTGTAGAAGAAATCAAGAAAGAAAGAAGAAAAAAACGAAAACTTGAACTTGTTCTCTGTGAAGTTAAAGACAAATTAAAGAGATTCTTAGTTGTTGCTGCTGTCACTTCCTTAATGACATGTTTGGGAACAGAACACACTACATGGGATTATAAATTATTCATGACGAATGTAAAATGAGCTTCATGAGAGGATGACATGTTAGCGGAGCACAAACTCCCGAAACACAAACAAGCAAACCAAACAAATACGGTCTCGTAATTGTAACGGATAATTTTAATGCAAAATTTAATTGAATGTGTTGAAAACTTTCAAATGAAATGACAAAATAAATTAAAATTCCATCACGTTATATAACATCGCAGCAAAAAAAATCAAAAAAAAGGGAACTGAACAGAAAGAACCGATGAAACTATGTGTGTGAAGATAAATTCGAATTTGAAAATCCAAGACGCAATCCATAAATTTTAGCCGTGCATCATTGGTCCGTACTTTTTCAAAAACGATGGTGGCCAGAACGTTACAGTCAATGATGATCGGTATAGAGCCATGATTACTAACTTTTTCATTCCTGAATTGAATAACCATGATGTCCAGGAGATGTGGTTTCAACAAGACGGCGCAACATGTCACACAGCTCGTGCCACAATAGATTTATTGAAAGACACGTTTGGTGACCGCCTAATAATCACGTTTTGGACCTATGAATTGGCCTCCAAGATCTTGTGTTTTAACACCGCTAGACTACTTTCTGTGGGGCTATGTAAAGTCATTGGTCTATGCAGTAAAGCCACAAACGCTTAACCATTTGGAAGACAACATTCGCCGTATTATTGCCGATATACGGCCACAAATGTTGGAAAAAGTCATCGAAAATTGGACGTCCAGATTGGACTACATCCGCGCCAGCCGTGGCGGTCATATGCCAGAAATCATATTTAAAATGTAATGCCACAAGATTATCTTTCGGATAAATAAAATTCATGTCAATCGAATAATCCATCGTTGTTTTATTGCAACTTAAAGTTCTATATCTCTATAAAAAACACCCTTTATTTGATGTCAATAGTCTGCAATAATTGCAAAGTAGAAGACTAATCTACTTATTTTCGCGGTTAAACAGTTAACAGTGCTCTGTTAATAGTAAAATTTACCCCACTAGAGGCAAAAAGTGGCGCTGCTAAAAATGTGGGTTTGCGTCTTAGGTTTTTAAATTCGAATTTATCTTCACACACATAACAGAAAGAACCCGTGAAACATTATATAATTAAACTTGATTTTAAACTTCTTTTTTATCCTACATCGAGCTGCTGCAGACCGTTTTCCCCAGCTTCTTTGGGGTAGAAGTTGGTGTCAATATGTCTAAGAGTTCTTAAATGAAACTTAATTCTTGAAAGGCTTTGTTGTTGGCGATAAAGACATACATAACATAATACATAATTGGTCATTATGGTCATATATTCAGTCAGGGTTACGACCTAGTTTCTCACACCACTTATGTTGTGTGTGTTAATTTTATACATGAGTAGTGGGACCTACAGTTTAAAGTCGACTCCGAACGACAGATTTTTGAGAAGCTTCTTCGTGGCAATTTTATATTTATTCTCAGAGCTTTTGCCAGAAATCTGCTGAGAGGAAGTCACCGAAGAAATACTTTTTGTATTTTGTTTTGATGTCTGGTCTGTGGCTCGAACCCTGGCTTTACGTCTAATAAGCCAACACACTACCTACTATACCACGGCGACTTCTGGCGATAAAGACAGTGTTTCAATAATCGGATTACCTTTCTCATCATAATTTCTCGCCCAAAGCAAGCTTAAATCAACAGGCCTTTTAAGATTTCTGGCTGTGCGCCATAATGAATAGCTTTCTTTACCCTCCTAATTTGCTTAACTTAAGCCTGATCTGCATTAATGATACTCTCCATGACTTTTTCTTTTTGAAGAATTAAGCCCTCACACGTTTATTAAAATCACTCTATTATATCTCTCCTTCTGCCTGTTAAGAGATCTTTATTTAGATCCGAAATCTACGCATCCACATTCTAAGATATACTTAGTCTAACGTATTTGCTCATATTCTTATATTTGTGGGTGTGTGCATGCTAAATAAAAACTTAAGCACGTTTGTTTTAAAAACAAATCAAGTGAAGCCTAAACTGGAAAACACTCTCTGGCCATATTTTACTCTAAAGTCGATCACATTTGGACTTTTCTTCCTGTTCAGTTAGTTCATCAAAAATCATATCCATTCTCGAATCTTTTGGTTGGCTGACTTGCATTTTTTGGCCGATAACTTGCATTTTTTTCATCGATGACTTGCATTTGTAAAGGGTGTTTTTTATAGAGGTATAGAACTTAAAGTTGCAATAAAACAACGATGGATTATTCGATTGAAATGAATTTTATTTATCCGAAAGATAATCTTGTGGCATTACATTTTAAATATGATTTCTGGCATATGACCGCCACGGCTGGCGCGGATGTAGTCCAATCTGGACGTCCAATTTTCGATGACTTTTTCCAACATTTGTGGCCGTATATCGGCAATAATACGGCGAATGTTGTCTTCCAAATGGTCAAGCGTTTGTGGCTTTACCGCATAGACCAATGGCTTTACATAGCCCCACAGAAAGTAGTCTAGCGGTGTTAAATCACAAGATATTGGAGGCCAATTCACAGGTCCAAAACGTGAAATTAGGCGGTCACCAAACGTGTCTTTCAATAAATCTATTGTGGCACGACCTGTGTGACATGTTGCGCCGTCTTTTTGAAACTTCATCTCCTGGACATCATGGTTATTCAATTCAGAAATGAAAAAGTTTGTAATCATGGCTCTATACCGATCACCATTGACTGTAACGTTCTGGCCACCATCGATTTTGAAAAAGTACGGACCAATGATTCCACCAGCCCATAAAGCGCACCAAACAGTCAGTTTTTCTGGATATAACGGTGTTTCCACATACACTTGAGGATTACCTTCACTCCAAATGCGGCAGTTTTGTTTGTTGACGTAGCCATTCAACCAGAAGTGCGCTTCATCGCTAAACAAAATTCGCTTATGAAAATCGGGAACAACGGTAATCTCGTTTTGGGCCTATTCGACGAATCTACGCCTTACTTGATGATCGTTTGGCTTCAAATCTTGCACGAGTTGGATTTTGTAAGCACGCAAACCAAGATCCTTCCGCAAAATCGTCCATAAAGTGGATGGACACAGATCCAATTCCTGTGCTCGATGGCGAATGGACTCATTCGGGTCTCCCTCAATGCTACGCTCTACAGCAGCAATAGCTTCTTCTGTACGCACCGTACAGCGTCTCTGGGGATGCGAGTTATCAATAAGAGTAAACGTGGTGCGAAAACGTTCCATGGTTAATCGAATTAACTGCTCTGATGGACGATTTTGTCGAGGATAAAATGGACGTAGTGCGCGATACGTTTTCCGCACATAACCATTATTTTCGAAATAAAATTGCACTATTTGCAAGCGTTGTTTAGGCGTGAGTCTATTCATGATGAATTGCCAAACCAAACTGAGAATAAATCACTTGACAGCTGTTAAATCGGTCGCCATCTTGAAAAGTAATGCCAACTTAAAGTTCTATACCTCTATAAAAAACACCCTTTATATGCACTATAATGACATCAATATGACTTACAAACGAGTACAAATTTTCAAAATCTCACACATACTTTCTTTTAATTTCCATAAATTTAAAGATAAGAAGCGCTTAATGAAAATGAATCGATGGTGTTTCCGAACAGGGAGCAATGGCGCGGTGTAGGGAGTTTATTGCGCAATCATGTGATTTCTACAGGTGGCTGTAATCGTAGACATCACTGATGCGGGATCCAATTATAGTATTTCACGCTTAGGTATTTGCATGGGAATGCTTAGTTATCTATATAAACTCTTGAAAGACGCTCAAGAGAATCTTGGAAGTGAATAATTTGATACCATGCTAGGGTTACGGGGGATTCCAGCTTATGGGGCAACGATATTGCGGATAAGTTGACAAAGGATGGAGCAGCGAAGTGCCTAAACTCGGTGGTGTAGTCAATTAGATTTCTCTTGGGAGGCGTCTTTGGACTACTTCAAGACCGTGTAGAGAAGATTGTACATTTCTCAGGTTACTGTGACCCATGTTAGACAATTTCTAGACGGAATAAATCTGATTTAGATATCTGTTACATTCTTGATATGTATTCTAGCGTTTAACTGCTTTTAAAGGGCAAGGACCAGCTTGTGGAGCGTACATACATATATACGCCTTATTTACGTAGGATTTGCGATAACCTTTATGTGTGTGAAGATAAGTTCGAACTTAAAAACCAAAGATACAAACCCAAACTTTTAGCAGCGCCACTTCTTGCCTATTCCACTACCACGGTTCCAAAGAGGACCCTCTGTACTACCATTTGCATATAGTCTGCATGGTGTACCAGTATTTCCCAAAATTAGCTCCTAAACAAGCGGACTTGTACAGATGGATACCGCTAAATAACTAACAGTGCTCTGTTAAGGGCAAATTTTGTTCTGTTAAGAGGAAATTTTGCTCTGTTAACGCCAAAAGTGGCTCGGCTAAAATTTATGGATTGCGTCTTGGATTTTCAAATTCGAATTTATCTTTACACACATGTAATCTTTACGGGATTCTATAAGCGTTTTCTTCAATGGCGTTGGAAAATTAGTCTCTTTTAGGACTTCTGGCATTAAGGTGACTCTGTTTCTACCCCGTTTTACTTTTCTTTTCATTAGTTTGGATGACCTGAGAAATTAATGGCACCCTCTTTTCTACTTTCCGCCTTCGCAAACTAACCTAACTTAACCTAACCAATTACTTGGAGACAAATGGCCTCAGACAACCGATAATATGTATAAAAACAACTCAAAAAGCTACTCAAATCTTTTTGAGTACGTTTAACGGTAAGTTTGTCCTACTAAAACAATGGTGGGTATAAGCTCTATACATACTTCCATTTCAACCTGCATTACCCTGTAAGCGATTACAAATTTATTATAAATTTATGAGTAAAAAATTGCAAATTCTATCTAAGAATTCTTCCATTATTGGGTAAAACCCTCTTTAAATATTATGAAACCAAGTATGAAAAAAAATTCGTAAAATTTATTATGATATCAGCATGATTTGACACGAATTGTTAGAAGAGCAAAAAAAAATAAATTAAAAATAAAAAGATCAATTAACGATAATTGACGTTTAAATTTTATAATTCCCCTTGATTATAGCAAAAAAAAAACATTGTATTTTACAATAAAATGCAGATAAAAAAAACCAAACAAGAGAAACAATTTCAAATAAAATATTTCACATTGAAAAACTTACCTCTCGTACCAAAAAAAAATCAAAATAAGTGGAGTACTGATAGCACAACAATAACTGAATTATTGCTTGGTTTTCAATTTGTTTGCAATTGTTATTGTTGATGATATTGATGTTGTTGTTGATGTTCGTGGTTTGTGACAAATACTCAGTCAAGCAAACTAAGAAAATTGAGATCAAAACAAATAGAAAAGCATAAAAAACATACAGAGAGACACGCAAGAGAGAGAGAGAGAGAGAGAGAACAAGAAAAAAAATTAAAACAATTTTTTTTTGCTTGACTAATGTTCCTTGTATTTGTATTTAAATGTTCTTGTTGTTGTTGTAGTTATAATCATACTTAGTATAACAGAACAAGCAGCCGACACCGTCTAAATGTCTGCGTCGTATGTTTTATTTATTTATTGTATTTGTTTGTTTATCTTTATAAACCGCTCCACTTGCTGCTGCGCTGCTGTTAAATAATATTTTTTTTTTCGTTGTTGTTTTTAGTTTATGATTTTCTTTTAACACGAATTTTCTTTCGTTTTATGTTTTTTCTTGCTTTGGCTTGCCTTTTGATTCTAACAGAACGTAACTATTGACTGATTGTCACATTGACGGTTATGCTATGGAGCGAAGCGAGGAAAATAAAAAGAAAAACAAAAAAACAACATGTAAAGAAAGATCAACGTCACTCAAAATTATATGCCATAGACACGGCACAATACAACGCTTTATAGAGTATAGCACATACACACGCTCGCACGGGTACGTATTTAATAGGAAAACTCACTCACATACTACGTTACGAAAACAATAATAAAAAAAACACTCAATCAAACGCACGCACTCATTTATACATACATAAGAATGAAGATAAATCTCTGCTTGCTCTTTGTATACACTAATGTAGCATGAATAAATCACATAAAAAACAAACACAGAGATTTGTGAAATAAAGGGTGTTTATAAAAACAAAAATTAATTTTTTTTTGTTATTTTCTATTGTGTAAGCACGTATTATGTATGTTGTGTATATAGAATACTGTTGTTACTATTTTTGTTTTCATTATGGTTTCCCTGTTTTTCATTTATCCACTATCTGGTAGAGTCTCTCTCTCACTCTCAGTAAAATAAAATTATAAAGGAAACTCCAAAAGAAGAAAAAAAATAAAACTCCATATGAAAATAACAACACACACGAATTTAAGGAAATGAAGTAACAAAACTTTCAATGCAAAACACTCCTTCTTTTTTCGTCTACTTTTCCGTTTTTTAATTCATTTAATTTATTTATTACTTAAAATTTCATGTTATTTACCCGCTGATTTATTAAATTTAATTCAATATTTTGTGTTTTATTTTTGTTTTTTTACTTCTTCTCTTTAATTTTATTTAAATAATCCGCTTGCTTGCAACATTTGTTTTTCTATGCATTCTTTTTAATTAATTTTTCGTTACGAATTTTATTTATTTCCACCGATTTCCCGTTTATTCATTCGATATTTTGTTTATATTAATTGAATTTGAAAACATTTCCTTATTATTTTAATAGTTTAATTAATTTTTTCATAACAGATTTTCATTTTAATTGATTAAAATTGAAAAAAAATTTATTTTGTCACAACACCGCCGCGTTATACACATAAACTTGACGAGAGCACAAATTAGACATGAATAAAGAAGAGTAGAATAAGAAAAACAATAAAAACTCTTCTCTTTTCTTAGACAGAGTTGTTGTTTATGGCATGAAATGCAGTCAGAAAAGAGTAGGTTGCGTATAACAGTAAGAGTTATAACATCGGTTAATGTTAAATAATAAAAAAAATTAAAGCAATAATTTAAAAATTTTTTATTTTGAAAATTAATTTTATAATAAAAATGAAACATAAAAAAATTATAACATTTTAATATTTAATTCGTAAAGAATATTTAGCAATATTTTACGAAACAAAGAATGTTTCCAAGAGAATCAGAAGTGTTCTTGGCGCTCTCGACATAAATAAAGAAGAACGTCAAAGTACTCTTTATGTAGGCCGAGTCACATAGAATCCTTCATACGTTAAACCTTGAATTTATTAACTCTTTAACAATGCTCTGCGCAAGTGGGAGCCATCCTCTGCGTTATGGCTTTGTGTATGTAGGGTCATTCTGTGAAGGTAATAAACTGTGATGGATTATATAATCAGAAAAATTGGCTTTTGTGACATACCGAGTGTAATAATATCTGATAGAGATCACTGGATAACACTTCGACGGCTGGATCATTTTCACGGACACGTTCAAATAGAAATGGATCAGAAGCAGATGTCCTTACGAAACCAATGTCAGGGAATCGATTAGCATTATAGCGGAATGTAGTTTACCGATGAATCAGCAGTAGCAGGACTAGGTTTGGAAGTAATGACAGAAGAGATGTCTGTGAAACCATCAATAGGGTTTTTAGGACTAGGGTTAGGTTTCTGTAGAATTATGATTAGTCTCGATTGATTCAAAAATTATGTGTGTAGGATCGTTAAAACCTTAAGGACAAAGTTCAACCCTACAGAAGGCTAGACAGTCAATTTATTGAGAAACTGGTAAACCTGAGGGAATTTAAACTTGAGGATGTAATAGGATTTGTGAACGGGATTGACTGGCTGGGGAATACCTATTACATAACATAGTATTTATCTAGGGAGCATTATGTCACCTTATGCTTGATGAACGTATAATATCTATATCACTGTTCTTTTTTCCTTCACGTTCTTTTTAATTTTTCGATTTCTTTACTATTCTTTCCCAAACTTACTATTACTTGTCACGTCCATGCTTACAAAATTGAATATAATTTCCATAAATTCCTTTTTAGAAAGAAGAAAAATTCCTAATAACCGAATAATTCCCCGTTTATATGCTGAATATGTCTGTATACTTACCATATTCCTAAATAAAATCTCCCCTTTATTCGTCAGCTGACGTTTGTTTACTAACAAAGAAGAATAGAAGGAAAGAGAACAAATCATAACCGAAAATTTGCGAATTTTTTTGATTTTATTTTATTTGCCGACATTCATTCTCGTAACACTTAAAAATAGAAATCAAATGTGAAGACTGTTAAAAGGACTTGAAATTTTTATACAAAAAATATGACAATTTTACAAAAATTTAACAATTTAAGCAGAAATATTTTAAAATATTTACCGAGAAATGAAGTAAATCAACAAAAATCCCTATGGGGCTATGTGGCCATTGCATTTAATAGAGTAGACGCTGACCGCCTGAAGCAAGTGGGAGCAGATCGCCTTTGTGCCGAATGGCTTATGAAAAATGGTGGCGCCATACGCACCGCAGAGGCACCTCAACGCATTCACAAAGACTACAATTCATTGCCGCCCGAAAATATTCGTTTCCGCATTAAAGTTGTTGATGCAACGGGCTCTTCCATTATGAAAATTGGCTTGGACCACTTTAAAGGCTGCCATTTGATCGATACAGTGATTTTTCATCAATGCAAACATTTGGAAGGCGACAGCCTTAAGGGCTTGATTCATCTCAGGAACTCATTAAAAGTCCTGCAAGTTTCCGCTTGTGATAATATTAGTGATGAGGGTCTAATGGTTCTAGGAGAGCTAAGCAAACTGGAATTGCTGAAGATTTTTGAGATGCGCTACGTTAAGGACTTAAATAAAGTGAAGCAGCATTTGATAACAAAGTTACCCAACTGTATAATGGATATGCATTAAGTGGTTTGCATTTGTCTTTCCATGTAGAAACTGTGAAATATTAAAAAATTTTCTTTTTATTTATTATTAAAAATGCATGAACTGAGAAATGTCAATTGTGTTATTTGGGGAGAAGAGAGCGTCGGTGTAGCGTGAAATGGTAAGCAAAAATCAATTTAGAAGCTAGGTCCGGCATAATATTTATTTGTCAATCAAAGTTCTTTTTTTTTGTAGCTAACAATAGATACTCCAGTAGCCTTTATTGGCTTTTTTAGATTTATAACCTTGCAGATTTCTTTTACTAGACGAAGCAGTCCTCTAAGTGGTATGATTAACTAGCCGACTTGTGTTCAAAGTCTATTTCAACAGCAGCATCTCGTCCATGTCACTTTTTTCAAATAAGATCTCGCTGATCATAAGCATTTGATGTCAACTGAATAGTGATTCCTTTAACCAAACGTTAACTAAATAGTGAGTCTGCATTCCTCATGACCCCATTTGGTTGGTTATTAAACGCACAAAACCAAGAAGGTAGACCGTACAACAAATGACCGCTTCCAGTCTAGGACCACAGACTATTGGGAATATTTTCTTATCTTTTTTTTTGGCCAATTTTGCAGAGATTTTTTTCCTCGTATATCTTCAGTACGTAGGTGTTTTCCTTCAATAGATGGTACAGTAATATTGCCTTCAGTACAGTTCATCCACACTGTTCATCTACCGCGGGCTAGACAGTCAATTTATTGAGAAACTGGTACATCTGAGGGAATTTAAGCTTGAGGGTGTTCTGGGATTTGAAAACACGATCGGCTGGCTAAGGTAGTATTATGTCACCTTATGTATTATGTCCTTCTCGTCCATTTTTTCTTTCCTTTTTAATTTTTTTATGCGGACTCATGGTAAGGCTGCCATAGATTGCGTCATCATACGTGAGTACCAATTCAAAGCATTTGGACATAATTTCCCTCTTGGTTAGGGGACAGAGAAATCGTCAGTCAGGTATTGAAATCCAGTGAATCCGTGTTCACCAAATATGTTCTGAAATAAGAAATTACTCCTGACTTTTCGTCCTTCTTTCCTTTGTCAACATTTGGTTCTATTTTTCATCTTTAGTATTTTCCTTTTTCTTCTGAGACGGTTTATATCTTCGATTGAAGGAGCACTACTACTAATGCCTTTGTATGCTATCCTTCCTAACCTAACTTATTATAAATAAAAAAAAACTTGAGCTTGGAACACTGTGTGCAATGCAATTCAAAGCACAATGTACATTCAAAGCTCCATGTGTTGCAATCTTGGTGAAATTTAAATCAGCAATTATTGACGTTTTTTAATCAGGAAATAGATTTCCCGAGTTTACTAGTACTTGTCACGTTCATGTTTACAAAATTGAATATAATTTCCATAAATTCCTTTTAAGAACGAAGAAAAATTCCCAATAACTGAATAGTTCCCCGTTTATATGCTGAATATGTCTGTACTCTTACCGTTATTCCTCAATAAAATCTCTCCTATATTCGGCAGCTGACGATTGTTTACTAACAAAGAAGAATAGAAGGACAAAGAACAATCATAACGAAAAATTCGCAGACGTTTTTGATTTCATTTTATTTGCCGGCATTCATATAACATTAGTAATCGAATGTGAAGACTGCTGGAAGGACTTGAAATTTTTATACAAAAATATGACAATCTTACAAAAATTTAACATTTTAAGCAGAAATATTTTAAAATATTTACCGAGAAATGGCGTCAATCAACAAAGATCCTTATGGGGTTCTGTGGACATTGCATTTAATAGAGTAGACACCGACCGCTTGCAGCAAGTGGGAGCAGATCGCCTTTGTGCCGAATGGCTTATGAAAAATGGTGGCGCCATACGCACTGCAGAGGAACCTGAACTCATTCACAGAGACTACAATTCATTGCCGCCCGAAGATATTCATTTCCATATTAAAGTTGTTGATGCAACGGGCTCTTCCATTATGAAAATTGGCTTTGAACACTTTAAAGGCTGCCGTTTGATCGATACAGTGATTCTTCATAAATGCAATCACTTGGAAGACGACAGCCTAAAGGGCTTGATCGATGTCAAGAACACATTAAAAGTATTGGAGGTTTCCGCTTGCGATAATATTAGCGATGAGGGTCTAATGGTTCTAGGAGAGCTAAGCAAATTGGAATTGTTGAAGATTTTTGAGATGCGCTATGTTAAGGACTTAAATAAAGTGAAGGAGCATTTGGTAACAAAGTTACCCAATTGTAAAATGGATATGCATTAAGAGGTTTGCATTTGTCCCTTTCCATGTTGAAGCTGTAACATTATAACATTGTATTTATTATAACATTGTATTCATTATAACTATTCAATAAGATTATATGCTTGTATGTATAACCAATAAATAAATAAAGTATTAAAAAATGTCTTTTTATTATTAATAATTCATGAACTAATAAATGTTGAGTTATTTGTGGAGGGAGGGCATTAGTGTTGCGTGAAATGGTAAGCAAAAATCAATTTTAGAAGATTGAGTTTCTATTTGTAAACTTGAGCCGGCATTATATTTATTTCTTAATCAAAGTTCTTTTTTTGTAGCTAACAATAGATACTCTTGTAGCCTTTATTGGTTTTTTTTTAGATTTATTTAACCCTGCAGATTTCTTTTACTAGACGAAGCAGTCCTCCGAAGTGGTATGATTAACTAGCCTACTGTGTTCAACAGCAGCATCTCGTCCATGTCACTTTTTTCAAACAAGATCTTGCTGATCATAAGCATTTGGTGTCAACTGAATAGTGAGTCCTTTAACCAAACGTCAACTAAATAGTGAGTCGTTTAATCAAACGTCTCCTGCATTCCCCATGTCCCCATTTGGTTGTATATACAAATTTGGAAAGGTACATACATAACATACATACATAAATGGTCATTACAACCCTTCAGTCAGGATTACGACCTAGTGTCTCACATTTGGAAAAGTGTCACCTACAAAACAAAGAAGCTAGACCGTACAACAAATGACCGCTCCCAGTTTGGGACCACGGACTATTAAGAATATTTTCTCATCTTTCTTCCCAAGTTTGCAGAGATTTTTTCCTCGTATATTTTCAGTACGCACGTGTATTCCTTTAACAGATAGTACAGATATATTGCCTCCAATACTGTTGATCCATACAGTTCGTTACTCTTGACCAAAATAATTTTTTTTATTTCTGCATAAGTCTACTTACAATTCTCTCCCTATAGCAGTTTAGTTGGACCTCAGCCGGGCTAGGATAACTCTAGTTCTCATGTGTAGCTGTCTTTCGCTATCAAATATCGAGATTGGATGGAAAGAGTGGAAACAATGCGTCTACCAACGGCTCCACGCGCAATAATGCAGCCTCATGGTAAGCTATAGCAGTTTAGTCGGACCTCAGCTGCGCTAGGATAACTCTAGTTCTCATGTGTAGCTGTCTTTCGCTATCAAATATCGAGGTTGGATGGAAAGAGTGGAAACAATGCGTCTACCAACGGCTCCACGCGCAATAATGCAGCCTCATGGTAAGCTATAGCAGTTTAGTCGGACCTCAGCTGCGCTAGGATAACTCTAGTTCTCATGTGTAGCTGTCTTTCGCCATCAAATATCGATATTGGATGGAAAGCGTGGAAACAATGCGTCTACTAACAGCCCCACATGCAATAATGCAGCCTCATGGTAAGGCTGCCATAGATTGCATCATTATACGTGGGTACCAATTCGAAGCCATGCATTTGGACATGATTTCCCTTCTGGTTAGGGAACAGAGAAATCGACAGTCAATTATCGAAATGAATAAACCGTATTCTGAAAATAGGTTCTGTGCTACAAATCACTTCTGAAACGTCCTGTTATTTACGTCATAAGCAAAATTCAGAACCATTAATTATTATTAATCAGATAACCAGTAGTGAGTCCTTATAGGATTCCCATGTCATTATAGGCTTCCAACTTCCATTTTAAATAGCGTTTGCTTAAATTATATTTGGTTTCAAATTAAATTTGCTTAATAATAAATAAAAAATAATAAATTTCGTTTAAATAAATAAATAAAAATTAAAATACTAACAAAATTGAGATAATTCGAGTGGGTATGATTAAACAATTCATAAATTTACTAAGAAGAAGCCAATATATAGGGACGTATGTCTTCAACATCCAAGAGATTTTGTGGATTCACATGCTCCTCACACATGGGGCATTCATTCAGTTCGGATAATATGCTGCCAAAGTCAATCAAAATCAAAATTTTTAATTTGAAAACTTTTTTTAAGTGATTGTTGCGTTTGTAAAACTTACTTTTCCATTTCGGCTCTAAAACAGGGAAAATCACATGAAGGACATGAGGTCATGTGATGTTTAATGATATGTTGACCGGTGGCTATACAAATGGGTAGAGTAGTTTTACAACTAAAGCAAGTGACTTCCATATTGGGTAGATTTGTATCGCATATAGGACACTCCATTGTTTCATCATCGATTTCATCACGAAAGTTTTTAATGCCCTTCGGTGCTTTACGTACAATGGATTCGATCTTTTTCGCATAGCGTGAATCGAGATTGTTACGATATTCCGGCCTCATTAGCATAGAGGCATACATAAAGGCTGACTTTTTCAAACCCGATCGATTGCATTCAATAACGGTGGACGTTAAAATAGGAACAACATCTGAAATCGGATGTACGATGATAGAATTTTAAATATTTTGTTTTTTACAATTACAAACTTACGCAATGGGAATTGTGATATATTGGCAGCCACCTGCACGAGTAACTTAGCGGCTAGCAAATGATTACCTAGCTTAACGTGTATCCTTACTAAAGTATAACGATGTAATAGAATTAAATTGTGCCGCATTTCAGCCGTTATCGATAGATTATTACGCCTCAGTTCCTGGTACATGGAGTATAAGAGATCCCTGGCTGCTTTATAATTCCCTGATAATTGCTCCTGATTAGCTATAATCACGGCAGTTTTGGCTGCATCTTTATAGTGCCTTCGTGCCATATACAGTCGAAACAAATAGCGTGGATCCTTGGGAGAACCATCTACTTCACCGAGCAGAAATTCTATAAGCTGTGTAGCCAATTGTTCATTATTGGATGTGGCTACACAATCAATGGCCATGGAAAGGGCCTGAGATTCTTCGTTGCTAAAAGCCGAGGCTTTTAAAAGAAACCGTAATGCTTTGGTAAACTCGCGTGCCAAAAAGTAATATTTTCCCGCCAATAGTGTATATTTTTCGCCCTCAAAGTACTGAGCCAAAGCTAAATAATCACTAGATTTAGCATTTTCATAGCGCTCCAACAGTTCGCCATGTCGTTTTAATTTATTGTGCCGCTGAGCCAATGAGAAAGCCTCTTCTACACAGCCACACATGACCAAAAATTGTAGGGCTTGATCAATGTCGCCTATTTTTTGATAAAATTTCGCCAACAGCTTAGCACTTTCCATTGAACGTGACTCTAAAACAATTTCAGAGGCCGAATGTGGATCACACAAGTGATCCAAATAAATACGCACACATGCATCGAGATCGCCAGCTATGCGATAGCTATTGATAGCCTCCTCAAATTGACCATCCGATTCTTTGGCTTTAGCATATAAAGCATGTAATTTGGTTGATTTAACATTTGGTAGTATTTGATTCGCTTTATTCCACATTTTTAAGGATATATAATGGGAACATGCCTCATCGTAATATTCACCACGTTCGTAAAGTCCTGCTGCCTCGGTTATATGGCCAACGGTGGCCAGGAGTTCGGCGCAATCGTATAGCAATTGCTTATCGTTGAGTTCAATGGCATATTGGATCTGAAATGAATACGTAGTTATAGAGAGTCGTTTGATTTTGTTAAAATTCCTTACGTACCCCTCTTCTAAAGTCTCCTGCCCGTATCGATGTTCGCGCAATACCCATTTTACAGAGACGTACATGCTCCTCGTACTCTGGTGAAGTGTTCACTAATTGTTGAATTTCACTGTTATCGATCAGATCCTCTTTGTAGCCTTTTTCATAATGGTATAGAGCATCAGCATAGTTCCCACTGAAAATGTAATACAATAGGTGAACTCAATAACAAAATGGAATTACAACTTCTGTGAAATTGTGCAAATTGGGTTATAACTGCATTGAACAGGGTCGTTAGGTTACGTTTGGTTTGAGGACGGGTACTTGTCCCAATGCCAAGTACTACAATATCCAGAGGTTGTGATACGTCCAAGAAGAGAGCATAGTAAAGGATATAGGGAAATTGGAAAAGGGGATAAGGAGACGGAGGAAAAAACAGACCACAAACACACAAGAGAGCGCGACTACAACCTTGCAGCCCTAGCACTTCTCAACCAGCTCAAGCTATTTATGTACCTATAGAGAGCCTTAATGTCAAAGAGTTCAAACCTTCGAAGAAGCTCCTGCACAGGGTCCTCAAACTACTAAGGACTTGAGAGTTGTAGAGAAAGTGTTCGATAGTTTCCAACTCCTTATCGCAACATACCCCGCAATAATCCGGCTGGAATCTGATTAAGAACCTTGTCAGCGATTAAATCTCGCAGTGCCTTGTAATGAAACCTATAACTAACCGCAGGCTAGCCTTATCTAATCCAAGCAGCAAACCTGTTCAACCACTGTATTTAGCAGGTCATAGACACCTAGATACATAACATCTCAATCCACCCCACCAAAGCCTTTGCTCTTCTTCTCTGACCCATCCAGTGATGAGGCCGCAGGGGTGGCAGATTGGGGGATCAAGATCAACTATCAAATTGCCCTCAGAAAGTGAACCTAATCTAACGATAGCATCCGCCGTCTCATTACCAAGTATACCGCTATGTCTCGGAACATAGCTCCAACAAAAAGGTAAACGACTATCAGCGACATCTACAAGCGATTAATTTTAACAAATAATATTGGAAGGTCTCTAGTACCTATGGTATATCAATTACTTTTCCTCGATAGTATAGTGGTTAGTAACTCTCCGTTAACTTACTTGAATTCCAATTGTTGGGCATACTCTCGTGCTATAAAAGGTACTTCATCTGGTTCATATTTATGTGCCAGTAGTAAAGCCTGCTCCCATTGCAAAAGATCACGGCAAATATCTAACGCATCTTTGGTATATGATCCTTTTAGGAAAAATTCTTTGGCTTCTTCATATTTGTGCAACAAGAGGCAACAGAAACCACTTAACAGGTGCACATCTTCCAAGTAACGAATATCCTCCAAGACATTGACCATGGCGACATCACCGATTTTGCGATATGCACGCACAGCTATAAATAAAAAGTTCTTCGTGAAATTCAATAAAGCAAAGAAAAGACAATTAATTACCTATGGAAGGTTCCAAATCAGCTAAAGCTTGTTCGGCAAATTCCAGCCAGGAGCCTCTTAAATTAATTTTCTCACAAACTTTAAAAGCCTCTGAGTATTTCCTTAAATTTAAAAGATTCTTTAAATTACTATTTTGACTAGTACCGGGTAACACTAAATGGGTGCTCAACGATTGTATAGCGTATTGGCCACCATCAATGTGTAGAACCATTTCACCATCACACAACATTAAAGGAATTTGAGAAATATTTAGTTTGGTTTCGCCAGCTTTTAATGTGTGCTTGCCATTAACGGAATAGCGTACGAATACATGAGTATAAACCATTTTGCCATCGTAGGTAATAAAATGATTTGGTTGACCTAAATCCCATAAACAAATCAAAAAGTTTTTGGGAAAGTCGATTATAATTATAGCTTCCTCTAAGGCAGGCAAGAAGACATAGCCCTGGCCATGGTCATCGATAAATATTAGCTTAGTGCCATCGTTATCGGAAAACATTTTCGTTATGCCCATATTATGGCGATACATGGTACAGATTTCCCATTTCTCTAAGGAAAAACACACCAAGTGGCCGATCTAAAAGACAAAAGTTTTCATTAAAAGCAATGAAAAAGGATCGTTTAAAAACTTACATCGGTAGCGAAAATTAAATACTCCTGAGTCAGGGCAAAACATGTTATAACAGCGTCATTTAATGTTGGCACGGCACTAGGAAACGTATGCATTAGTTTATCCTTGACATTTGGATTATCGGTAACAATGGCCTGCAGCATCAATTGCGGGGGACAGAGGACAGCACAATAGTCCGCATTTAATTTAATGTCCACTATGCTTTGGGAAAAATCTCTTTCACTCAAGAGTTGAGGTTGATCACCGAGAGTTTTGCCCAAATCATAAAACCACACATGACGATCAACACATGAAGCCATATGATAAGGACCAATTGCCAAAACATTGGGTTCGGTTTCAAGGCTCTGGCGATATGGTAACGGTTTAGGCTAGAAAAGAGGTTAAAATTTTAATTTTAAGCACTTAAACTCACATTTTGTGATTTGTTATGTTACCTTATCCGGCGAATAAACATAAATGGAAACCTCTGCCAAACTGCTTAAAATTGCTATTCTCGGTGCTGATACTGCATACAGACACGGTAATTTCGTTACATAGATAAACACTGAGCCAGACATAGTGGTGACCGATAACAGTTGGCCATCCGATGACCAATCGATCATTTGCACGCCCGAGTGATCAGGCACTGTAATGATTTTTTCTGTTTCATGGAGATTTGTAATCGAATGGATTTTAATGCTAAAAGAAACCCCACACAACAAGAATAAATGAAAAATTGTTATTCGACTTACAGTTCCACTACCAACTTACTTGTCATCACCACAGGAGGCAACAATTTCCAATGGAGGACAATAGGCCAAGCCTGTAAGCAGTTCTTTATGGTTTTTAACCTGCCATAATTCTTGGCCAATATCTTTGGGATGCGTTGAAATCGCTACTACATGACCATTGGAAAATCCCAATAAAATATAGCCATCGCCAAACCATTTATGCTGCAACAAGGAACCATAACGACTTTGAAATCCCAATTCTGTGGGTGTATCCGGCTCGGGCAAATAATATAAATACAAGGTACGCTTGCCTATTATCATGCTTATGGCATTATCACCACTAATGCGATCATCATTAGCCATTTCGGCAAAATACATATCACTGGGCACATCTCTTAGCTGTACCACACGCATGGAATCGCCCTCTTCGTTGCTTAGTGAAAAAGTCTTATCATCTGAACCTAAAGCTAAAAGATTTTGTGCTGACCAGGCACCACAATTAATGCGTTTGGAATGTTTCCCCAATACAGGTATTCTTTTGTTGGTCTTGTGATTATAGATGGCCAAATTGCCTCTGGCCGTGCCTACAGCCATGATTTGTTCCTGTTTCGACCATATAATGCACGATAAAGGATCCCTTAAGCCTGATTCTATTGGAATTTTCTGTTGAGTGGTGGCATTCCATAACGTAATAACCGGTGAAGTTGCCGTTATAATGCCCAACAATTCGCCTTCATTGTCCCAAGCAAAACCGGAACATAAGCTGCATAAAAACAGCAACAACAACAACAAATTAATTAATTTCTTCATACAATAAAAACATTTCATGTATTATTACCCTTGCAATAGAATTCTCTCCACCAGCTGGCCTTGTCTATTGAATACGGCCACCGTGCCATCGGAACCGGTAGTGGCCAGTAGGGCACCTTGTTGGCCCTTCTGCCATATAAAATACACATCTCCCGGTCCATGGGGCTCCTCGTATTTGTAGAGCACCTTCTCAAAAGACATACTCCACCAAGCTGCGTCTTTGTTTCACACACTTTTTTCTTTCTTTGTTTTTCTTGTCTTCCGTTGTTTCTTACAATCTAATGTTTTGCAATTGCACGAAATTTTCCATAAAAGAATCCACTTTCTTTCATTGAAATTTTATTCGTTTGTCTTCTTCATTGCTGTTTGGAAAAAATGTTTTCTTAGGAAAATGCAAAAGAAATGAAAATTCTTTAATTGGCTTTTCTTTTGCGGTGTTGTGTTTTTGTTTTGTTTCTTTCTCGTCTGTTGTTTTGTTTTCGTCTCCATAACAACAGGTGGTTCATGGTTGCCTGCCTCAATTCATTTATGGGTTCTAAGCGATTGTAAGTGAGAAGTATGAGCGCTTTTACACCATTTCTGCGCGCATTGTTTGTAACCACCCTGCAGTTATAATCCTCTGAAGGATAGGTCCTTTGCAAAGGATTTTGACAAACTCTTGAAAATTTTGTTGTTGTGTAAATTCATTACTTTTTCAGTAAGCCCCGTTATGCTTTCAGCACTTTTTATTATTACATACATATGCTTTTCAACTATTAATGCATTATCAACACGTTCAATGCAATGCTATAAAGTTTCTTCCTGGCAATACTGGTGAAAAATTAGTTTTTGTTGTGGTGAGCTTCTCCGGTGTGGCAAACAAAAATGAAATTCTTCGCTATACCGTTTACTCCAAAAATACACGGCACTACCAGCATGTAGTTATTGCCATTTGCTACTACATTACTAACTGTATGGTTTATGTCTGGTTTAAGAATAATTAAACTCGATTAGTAGAGTCACATACATAAAATAACTGTGCACTAAAAGAGTACCAAATATTTCTTTGTCCCTACTACTTACCGTTGTTGCAATTTTGAATTACAAAATGAAAATTTGTTTAATTCCCATTAATTCGGAATTGATTTTCGGTACTGGTTAACCACAATTAAAACGTTTTCATGCGACATCATATTTAACAACATTGGGCATTAATACTCCCTGTTTGAGAACCAAAATAAACACTGATTTATAGTATTGCCAGACCTGAACTAAAGTAAGTTAAATATGACTTTGCAAACACCGGAAATGAAAACTAGTGGAGTTCAGCGATACGTTTGCGTCATTGCCAGCTTTTTTAAAAAGGGTAGGCTTTTAAAGGATGATCTATAATTGCTTAAAAAGAACGAATTTATGAAGGAGTTTAATTGAGCATCGGGTATTGCAATAGGGATTTTTGAAATTTGACAGTTGAAAATGGCCATCAACGCTCACGTCACGTTGCATACTATGCACGAGCGATTTGAGAACATGGTTGTCTCATTTGTGCCCGTTAGTTTTTTTCTTGTTGAGGTGAATGAGCTACAAATTACAGTGGTTCTCAAAGCCAACATAATCCATGGCATCGGTAAAAGACAGCCTAATTTATGCTTCAGAGTTAGGGTAGTGTAAGGCCTCGGTTTAAACCCCAGGTCAGACATCTCCATTTAAACGAAATATGACGAACATTTCTTTGGCGACTTCCTCTCAGCAGATTTCTGACAAAAACTCTGAATATAAATAAAAATTGCCATGAAAAGTTTTTCAAAAATCTGTCGTTCGAAATCGACTTTAAACTGTAGGTCCCAACACTCATGTAAAAAATTAAAACACAACATAAGTGGTGTGAGAAGCTAGCTTGTAATCCTGACTAAAGGGTTGTAATCCCCAATTATGTAAGTAAGCTGATATGAGTAAACGCAACGCAGCAAACCCGGCAATCCATTAAAAATAAAATATATGGGTGTAGATGGAAGCGATTATTTTAATCTAAGATTCTGTTGCTTTGCTTTAGGAGAATTAATGCTCACAGTAGGAGCATTTGTGTTGACGATGAGAGAGATTAATGCCGTTTATACAATAATATGCGGAAGTAGAGGTTTTAAAGCGAGAAAAAACGCTTTAGTGGCACATATTTCATAAAGCAAACTTTGCTGCTGCTGCCTTGTTTATGCTGCTTAGCTTAGGCTACAGTTACCAAATTCTCGTGCTTGTTGCGTTGCCTTTATTGTGTTTACAGCATTACTGTGTATAATTCTTTGCCCCAATAAAATAAAATATTTACTTCGATTTAAATGAAATTAAAAAACAGTGTTACTTTTTATGTTATCCAGTGTAATAAGGTGTTCGTTTTAAATAAAAGAAATTTAATGAATTATTTTTTATTTATTTTTTTATTCTTTTATTTTTATTTTTATTTTTATTTATAAAAATTATTTCTAATAAATTATACTAAGACTGATATATTAACAATGAAGATAATGCCGTTCTATGTAATATTTTATGAGAGTGTGTGTGTGAATTATAGATCAGCAATGAATTGTTTTTTCGCTACTCATAAGCACTCATGAAATTTTCAATATAAGTGAGTCAATAATATTGAAATTTAACTATGTACTCTGATTCATTCATACTCACTACACTCACTCACTTGATTTATAAGTACAGGTTGCAATGAGTATGAATACAACGTTTGACATCAAACTCATATCATTCGAAATATGTTTGATTCATAAGCCTACTCATTTAGATTCATAACTTTAGAAAAATACTTATACTTGGAACTTATAAATGATTCGAGTGACTCGAAAACGACAGAGCAGCAAGCTGAGCAGACACACAACCATTTAGTGAGTATTTTAATGTTCGTATGCGATTCATACTTATTTTGTGATTCGTGTATATTTTGAGTTGAGGGAGATTCGAAGTCAACAACAACCTCATACGTGTTGTTAAGTATGAATATTGTTACGAAACGAAACAAAATACACAAACAGCAATGAAGTTGCGATAAAGTTCTCGAGAAAGCGAGAACACGAACATTCTACTTCAAGAACGTTCGTTAGACTGTTTGCTTAGGACTATAAAAAGGCAAGACAAAGCCGACGAATAGTCAGTAAGAATTCAGTAAGTCTTGTGTGAAGACGCGTTGCGTGCGAAGTAAACAATCGTGGTTTGAGGAAGATCTATCAAAGTTAGTGTTAGTGTTTGTGCGGACAGAAGTATAAAGTAGAATAGTGAACAAGTAATTATTTGTTGAAGTTGTAACAGTGGCACATAAAAGTAGTGCGAACAATAAAGAGTTTAATTGAAACAAAACACATATTTTTGTTTGCAATCAACGAACTCATATTCTAAACGTTTTTAAAAAGGTAAAAACATAACAATATGATGAGTACTTCAAACTTTGAATATGAGTAAGAGGAGGTTCCATGATATTAAAAGAAGTATGAATGCGTATGTAAAGGGTGTTTTTTATAGAGGTATAGAACTTTAAGTTGGCATTACTTTTCAAGATGGCGACCGATTTAACAGCTGTCAAGTGATTTATTATCAGAATGAGTCCATCCGCCATCGAGCACAGGAATTGGATCTGTGTCCATCCACTTTATGGAAGATTTTGCGGAAGGATCTTGGTTTGCGTGCTTACAAAATCCAACTCGTGCAAGATTTGAAGCCAAACGATCATCAAGTAAGGCGTAGATTCGTCGAATGGGCCCAAAACGAGATTACCGTTCTTCCCGATTTTCATAAGCAGAGAATTTTGTTTATCGATGAAGCGCCCTTCTGGTTGAATGGCTACGTCAACAAACAAAACTGCCGCATTTGGAGTGAAGGTAATCCTCAAGTGTATGTGGAAACACCGTTACATCCAGAAAAACTGACTGTTTGGTGCGCTTTATGGGCTGGTGGAATCATTGGTCCGTACTTTTTCAAAAACGATGGTGGCCAGAACGTTACAGTCAATGGTGATCGGTATAGAGCCATTCCTGAATTGAATAACCATGATGTCCAGGAGATGTGGTTTCAACAAGACGGCGCAACATGTCACACAGCTCGTGCCACAATAGATTTATTGAAAGACACGTTTGGTGACCGCCTAATTTCACGTTTTGGACCTGTGAATTGGCCTCCAAGATCTTGTGATTTAACACCGCTAGACTACTTTCTGTGGGGCTATGTAAAGTCATTGGTCTATGCGGTAATGCCACAAACGCTTGACCATTTGGAAGACAACATTCGCCGTATTATTGCCGATATACGGCCACAAATGTTGGAAAAAGTCATCGAAAATTGGACGTCCAGATTGGACTACATCCGCGTCAGCCGTGGCGGTCATATGCCAGAAATCATATTTAAAATGTAATGCCACAAGATTATCTTTCGGATAAATAAAATTCATGTCAATCGAATAATCCATCGTTGTTTTATTGCAACTTAAAGTTCTATACCTCTATAAAAAACACCCTTTATAAGTATCAGAAATTATGACTATGATTCGATTCTACTCATCTTTTTGAATACTCTTTGCTGATCTACTTCAAACTTTGACTATGAGTAGAGGTTCAATGATAATAAAAGAAGTATGAATGCATAGTATAGGTATCAGAAATTATGAGCATAATTCGATTATACTCATCTTTTTGAATGAATACTCATTGCTGAGTGGATGTAACTTAAAATATGACTTTTTTTCATGATAGAAAAAGAAAATAAAAATTATTAAATTTTTTTTTAAGGAATTTAAATTACATTTTTCTAAATATAAACTTAATACTAAAATGCTTAAATATAAAACAAATGAAAAAAAAAATTAGAAAAAATAAAAAATTTATAAATTATTGTTGAAATACATTTTCTAATTAGAAAAAGAAATGAAGAAGAAGAAAATTATCACATAATTAATATAATTAAACCTGATGTGTAAGTAATTATAATTAAATTCAATTAAATAAATTAAACTATTTTAATAAAGAAGAAGAAAAAAGGTTTGTTTGAAAAACAATTCATGTGTTGTCTAGGAGTCTATAGAGGAGGATTTCTTACCAAACAATGTTAGCTTAGAGAGAGTCCATTACTAACTATCCATAGCCCATTAAATACTTGGGCAAATAGGCAATCGATGTTAACAAACTGTAGCTAAAATTTGAAGGGGAAATCAAGAGAAAAAAGTAATTTTTTTTAAATTGCCATTAAAAATCCTTTATTTAAACGAAATTATTTGTTGTAACCTTAACCAAGTGTTTTAAATATGTTTCAGTAAGTGAGACTGTGCGTGTGTGTGTGTGTATAAGCTTAGACATAAGAAACAATAACATCCGGCACCTGCCATTGTGTAGTTGTAGTTTCAATACCATTGTCTTGCTGGCTTGTTGTTTGTGTATCATAACGGAATTTGTTATTATTGCTGTTGTCAGTGTCCAAAGCCAGTAGCAGACCACTGTTAAGTTAGCAGTTGTAAAATTTATTAAAAAATTAATTGTTAATTGTCACAAATGAAACCTTTTTACCAAATGCCTTAATAAATACAAAAAAGAATTTTTTTTTATTTTTTTTAAAATCATGCCAATTAGAAAACAAAAAAATAATTAAAAATGTTATAAAAAAAATTAAAAAATTTTGTGTGCCATACTTAAGGTGGTACCAACGCTAAAAAATGAAATGAAAAGAATTTGTTTTTTTAAAAAAAATTTTTTTTAATTAAAAAATTTTGTCTCTTATTTTCTCTCTTAAATGTTTAATAAATGATTTCATCATGAATTTCAAACACCATTTTAACTAATAAAATGAAAAACTATTTTAAAATGAAACATCAACCACAAATGAAATTAAAAATAAAAAAAAACAACAACGAACACAAACAATTATTATGTGAAGAGTACGTACGAATTGCTAAGTCCCCGATACAGCCAAGATTTCCATGATTTTCCCGATTCATCATCGACTTTGGCTTCTAAAGCTGAACAGAAGTGGCGACGATCATGTGAGCGGCCACTTTTCGCATCACACAAGATACGTTTTCGACACTCCGAATCACAGGACGGCTTCACGGGTGAGTTTTTCCAATAGTTTCTGTAGAACAAAAGTGACATTGAAATAAATTCTTTAAATTAAATTCTAAAATTAAACTCAAACGTTAAATGAAAATTTTAAGCCCCAAAAATGTAACAAGCGCCCCCTACATTTTCATAATTGGTCCTTTTAACCATTCAGTCAGGATTACAACCTGGTTTCTCATACCACTTTTGCTGGGTGTATTAATTTTATCCATAAGCGGCGGGACCTACAGTTTTTAGAAGCTTAATCCTGGCAATTTTATTTACTCTTAGAGTTTTTGCCAGAAATCTGATGAGAGGAAGTCGCCGAACACATATTTTTTCATATTTCGCCTTGTTGGCGATGTCTAACCTGGCGTTCAAACCGAGGCCTCATGTCTAATAGGTTAGGTTAGGTTAGAGGACGTGTACTTGTCAATTAAGACAAGTACAGTACCCGGAGGTCCAATTGACCCATTGAACAACGTCCTAGTTTCTCATACCACTTATGCTGTTTTTCTTAATTTTATCCATGAGTGTCGGGGATATACAGTTTAAAGTCGACTCCCAACGCCACATTTTTGAGAAGTTTTCAGAGTTTTTGCCAGAAATCTGCTGAGGGGAAAAGTCCCCGAAGAATTTTTTTTTCATATTTCGCCTTGTTGTTGTCTAACCCGGTGTTCAAACCGAGGCCTCATGTCTAATAAGCCAACACACTACCTACTAGACTAGGGCGCCTAAAGTCAAAGTTTAAATTACCTAAAATCCAATTAATTTGAGAAAAATTAATGGTTCTCCTCCATTCTGCAAATATACTCTTCTAAATCCCTCTTATTGCTCCCTAGTTTTGGCCTTATCAGCTACTTGTTGGCTTTCCTACTCTCAATCTGATCTGTTTGCTTATTGCTAAAAAATTCCTACGTGATCTGGGATCCAGTACTGTATTGTTGAATTAGTTTTCCATTCTAATCTCCTGTAAACCTCTGAGGAGTTCAGGAGGAAGCCGCCAAAAAAATATTTTTCTTCATATTTCGCCTTGTTGAAGATGTCTGACCTGGGGTTTAAACAGAGGCTTCATGTCTAATAAGCCAACGACTACCTACTCGACTAGACTAGTCCCAGTCGGACTATTGCAGGGTATGTTGCGATGAGGAGGAGTTGGAGACTGTCGAACACCTCCTCTGTAGCTATCCAGCCCTTAGGAGGTTGAGGTTGAAGACCCTTGGCAGAGGCTTCTTTGAGAGTTTGAATTCTGTGCCGAGAGCCGACATCAAGTGTCTCCATAGATTCATTATTAGTTTGAGCTGATTGAGTAGTGCTGGGGTTTCAATAGTGCAGTCGCGCTCTCTTGTGTGTTTCTTAGTCTGTATAATTCCTCCGCTTCCTTATTCTCCCTTTCCTACTTCCTCTCCTTTTTCCTTATCCCCTCTATTATCCTTTCTCTATTAGAACGTTTGTACAATGGGTCAACTTGACCTCCGGGTACTGTACTTATCTCAATGGCAAGTACATGTCCTCTAACTTAAACCTACTAGACTATGGTCTTAATTAAGTAGTACAGACCTCTCTAGTGCGATGAAATTAATGCGCTGTACAAGGAGCTCATCCTCTTAGAGCTTCTGCAAGGCGCAAAAGCACTGATGCTGGTTTCTAACGATGCAGAAACCTACTCCCAAGGCCCCAGTAAGAAAGATATTGTATAAAGGAATTAGCGCAACTAAGGGATTGGTTTATTGTATGAATATATTTTCCAGGAAGCGTAATTAAATGCTATCATGACGAATTTACCATCGAGAACATAAGATTTGACCTCGCTAGAGATTAGATCAGTACCCACGCTAATAATTTCCTAACGTTGGAGCATTTAAAAACCAACATTCATCAAAGTTATTGGAGGAGATAAATATTGCAAAAAATATGGCCGAAAACTACCACAAAATAATCGTCGGCTTTAACCACAATAGAGGCGGTCTTTGCCATTGCAGAACCTAAACAAAATGGCGTGTTCCCACTCTAAGGAATTCTAAGGAATCCTCTACTAAAACTTAGAAGCATTAATTCTAACAAAACTTACTTGTAATACAAATCAAAGAGCTCTTGATTGTATGTCAACTCATTGATGAGATTATCCCAATCAGCTGGCCTGAGAGCCTTCATATTATAGGCGGCTCTGGCCGTATACAATTTATACCAAATCGGATAATCATACAAGTTGGCCTCTTTCAAATTCATAATCCATGATTCATGATCAACAACTAAGCGTGTGGTGGTATCATGATCGCCATCAACATAATAAATCCGATAGCCAGGATTTAAGTCATAATAGGGAGAGACCGAAGGACCAATATAGGCAATATTGTTCGCATGACCTAAATTAGATTAGAAAAATTAGAAAAAAAAAACTTTTGATTTTCATTGTTTGTTCCTCAACTCACTCAAATCATTTGGATCGTAGAACATTTCGAATTCATCATAATGCGTATGACCATAAAACTGGGCCATGATGGTGTTCTCATAGCGTGAAATGATTTTATAGAAATTACGTGACCATACTTTCAAGCAATCCGAATGTCCGGGTGGTATATGGCCAATGACATGAACTTTTTCATTCGAGAATTCTGCACTCTGGAGTTCATAAATAAACCATTGCAGCTCGGTGGCAGGATCAGTGGAATTTAAGAGCAGCCACCTAAAAGAGAAAACATTACGTAAGTGCTTTAAAAAATCCCCCCAAAAACATTGACTTACCAGTTCTTGTTGTTGCAATAATTCATATTCAAAGATATGATACGAAAGCCGGGTCGTACTAACACCGAATAGAAGGCACCTCTGCGTATGGTATGTGATACACTTTGCGGCAGCCAACGACGCCATTGTACATCCAGTTCATCGTAAAGCCAGGATATAGAATTTTCCACTTGATTAACGTAGGGCGGAGGAAAACTATTGACCGGAGCACTTTCATGATTACCCAAAGCCGGAAATATTGGTACGCCGGGAAACTTTTCAATCATTTGCTTCACGGTTTCCTTGATAATTTCCAAATTCTCTTGCTTAGTTTGATTCCATACATCGTGTGGTGGCAAGTCCCCCGTCCACAATATATAATCGATGTCATTATGGGTATCGGCTATGTGCGTTAGCATGTTATCCACCGTTCTCTTGGGTGTATCACACTTACGATAATCACCCCATTTACCAGCCGCTGCATTGGGATTGGAGGGTCTACCACTGCTTAAACGACAGCATAAAGGCTCATTACAATCGGCATTCGAGCCTTCAACATAGTGGGGATCATAATGGGTATCGGATATGTGTAGAACCTTAAAGAATGGTGCTCCCTCTTTAGGTACGGGCAGTTCTAAGACCGGTGGCTTAGGCACTGGCGGAAAGATCACTTCCCATTCATGATACGGATTGTAAATGTCCTCACAACCATCGCCAATAACAAAACTACATATCTCATCCGGACTCAATGTAGTGCGCTGCAGAACATAGATCACCTCTGTGCCAAAGAGACTCGATACGCCTTCACATACACGGGGACTTTGTATTTTTAAATTGGCACAGAACTGATAAATTATTTTGATAATCTCTTGCTCCGATTTGCCCGTGTGTATGTAGTGCAACAGTAGGCCAGCCCCAGCTTTACACGCTGTACACGATACTTTCGATAGAAGACTATTTTCGATTTCATATGAGACCTGCTTTAGATTCAGCAATCGTAAGGCTTTGTCCACAAATGGCGGATAGGCTAGACCATCGGGTGTATTGTCACCATACCATAGCATACGGGAAGTGGATGAATTATTTTTTAATCTACGAAAACGTTCGAGCAGTTCCTCATCATCAGTTTCCGATGGTTCGGCATTGGTGCGATTTGAAAAGTATTTCAGTTCAATATGCGGTGTTATGCTGCGTGGCAGCGTAAGAATTTCCCAATCATCGTGCGGCTGAGTCCAATTGACCACTTGACGTCGGAAGTTGTGAAAAGTTGGATAACCTAAGAGGAAAATTAAAAAGAAATAGGAAAACAAACATGAATTCAGTGTGAATGTAATAAAATTTATTGGGAATTACAATCTTTTAGTGAGGATTACAACCTAGCTTCATACCACCAGTGTTGTATGTGCGTTCATTTTATCCCGGAGTGAAGGGAGCTAAAGTTTAAAATAGTTACGGACAAGTAGTTACGTTTGATATGGTCAGGATGTCATCTTGTTGATGCAAAATCTGCCGAATTAATTTTCATTAGGGCTCTCGAGCATCCAATGAATGCCGCTTTAATCTTTAGTATGAATTTTGGATAGCCGGAGTCATCCGTCGATATTTCTTTGAGAACAACACTGGCCAGGCCATCATTGTCAATGGCGAGGACTATAGATTGATGGCTACCGACTTCTTTGGGTCTGAATTGGATAATCTGGACACCAATGGCACGTGATTGTTGGTGCTGCAGAGCATATGCCGCATTGAATACTCTGCACGAACAATTTGAGGGCATAGTCATCTAACGTGGAGGTGATATGAACCGTGATCTCTGAGGGATGGGGTTTTCTAAAGCCAGAAATCAGAGCGGTCCGCAACTCATGCTATCAGTCTAATTCAGCGGGATTTATGCGTCAAAGTCATGGAAAATTTGACATTTCAAATCCATTTTATTCAGAGAATTTTTGGCGGACATTTGAACGACGCTATATTCCAAACATAATGACTTCACGACCTAGCTTCTCATACCACCTATGTTGTGTGTGCTCATTTTATACATGAGACGCGGAACATACAGTTTAAAATCGACTCCGGACGACATGTTTTTTGAGAACTTTTGATGGCAATTTTATTATGTATTCTCAGAGTTTTTGCTAGAAATCTGCTGAGAGGAAGTCGCCGAAGACATATTTCGTTTGGCTTTAAACTGTGGCCTCACGTCTTATAAGCCAATCTCTTAGAATACGACCACTCCTTGTTTTATTTAAATTTAAAGGTTGGAAGCGCTTCATGAAAGACCCGAGACAAAATAAAATTTACGAACGACTGAATAGTGGATTTTGTCAACAGAATTAGTCTTTGCTTGCGCCTACTGGTCGGATATATACGGAAATTAGTGTCGTCTCTGAAGGCCTGTGGATTTCTGAGCCAATAATTCCGTCAGATTATTTTTCTGACTTTCAAGCGTTGAAAAACTAGATACACTATGAGTCTAGAATAAATGGGAACTGAGATGTTGAATCCTCATTTAAATTTAAGTAAATTGACTATAACCCTACTTGTCGGAGTTTGGATAGGACAGGGTTGTGAACAAATAAATGAGGCAAGAGTCCTCAAGCGGGTAATTTGGTTTAGTTGGAGAGAAATTGTGTTGCATCTTGATAAGGAAAGCTTAAATGCACTTTGACTTGAAATCAACTTAGAGTTTGGTTACTTAGCTTGAAGGCTGTACTGACTTCAAGTTTGAAACTGATACCAAAAGTTTGGCTCAGTAAAAATTTGTGAAAATAAAAAATTGCTACAGATTTGTATGCCAAATAATAGGTTCAAGGTCGGAAAGAGCACGAAAAAAAAACAAAATTCATCACATGGTGATCACATTTTACAACTGGAGAGGCTTAAATTCATTAGCGGTGATAACATCATATAAAGCACATCGTAGGAAATTGGGGCGTACCACCCCTTTAAGAAAGAGTAAACCCAACACTACATATCAACTTATTAGATAGAGAGCGTTGTTTCTAGGCAACAAAAGCCGATTGGACTGTATTTCTGGAATCTGCTACAAAATTTGATTAATATTGGTTGGGCCTTCTATAGGTTTAAATTTGAATCATCGGTTATTTTAAATCTGGCAATACTTATGCTATTCTATTCTGTCACGACATTCAGAAGATTACCTCCACGATTTACGCTTGAACAACGTTGGGATTTATTGGACCAACAAGAAACTGTACGATGATGTAGCTTTTCCCAAAAAAAAATCATCTTTTCGAATGAAGCTCATCTTCATCTTGGTGGAGGTACGTTAATAAGTAAAATTGCCGTATTTGGGACTCAGAAAACCACACACGTGGTCTTACAGAAGCCAATGCACCCATTACGACTGACTGTTTGGTGCGGCTTGTGGAGCGCAGGCATCATTGACCCATATTTCTTTGAAAATGAGGACATCGCAACCATTACAGTCAATGAAGACACCTATCGCACGATGATAAGCGATTTGTTTGTACCCGCTCTTCATGGCATTGATGTGAACAATGTTTTGGATTCAACAGGATAATGCAACTTGTCACACATCTCATGCCACAATTACTTTATTGCGTCAAACGTTTGATGACCATTTGAACAGCCGATATGGGAATATCAATTTGCTTGCCAAGAAACGGCGATTTGATGCCGTTGAACTATTTACTCGGGGGCGGCGTTAAATAAAAGTCTTATGCCGACAAGCCAGAGACAATCGGGCATTTGAAGTCCGACATTTTTGATGCTATTGTCGAGATACAACCCCTTGCACTTGAAAACGGTTGCGAAAATTAATTCGATCAAATGAGGCACTGTGAGGCCAGCCGTAGCAGCCATTTGAATGAAATAATATTCCATTTACCAATCGAAAAAATTGTACTTTACAACAACAAAAAATAATTTGTTTTGTATAAACATTTCTAAATTAAAACATTTATAGGGTCCACCCTATAAAACAAAGAAAAAGCATTGAAAAAATGAAAACATGGTATAGAAGCTATTTTTGAAGGACTTTGACAAACCAGAGACCATCGGGCATTTGAAGGCCAACATTTGTGATGCCATTGCCGAGATACGACCTTACACACTCCCAAACGGGTGCGAAAATTGATTCGATCAAATGAGGTATTGTGAGGGCAGCCGTGGCAGCCATGTGAATGAAATAATATTTCATTTACCAACCGAAACAAAAAAAATTTGTTTTGTATTGCATTTTCAAATTAAAATTTTTATAGGGTCCAAACCAAGAAAAAGCATTGAAAAAATATGAACAAGTTGTAGAAGCTAATTTTGAAGGACTTTGATGGAACTAGATTCGGAATGTGAAGATAAATTCGAATTTAAAAATCCAAGACGCAATCCATAAATTTTAGCAGCGCCACATCTGGCGTTAACAGAGCAAAATTTCCTCTTAACAGAACATTACTTGCCCATAACAGAGCATTGCTAGCTATTTAACAGTATCAATCTGAACAAGCTCACTTGTTTAGAAGCTAATTTTGGGAAATACTCTTGGTCCATGAGTACCATACTATTTGCAAAGGAAGGTTCCAAGGCCTCTTAATACAATCAGCATTATAGTCACATATAAAGTGATATGAAATTGAGAAAATTGGCTTTAAAAATATAAATTTTTTGTTTGAAAATTCTCTAGAAGATCGGTGGCCATTTTGGAACATATAAGAAATAGTACATCATACAGACTATATGTATTTGGTAGTCCAGAGGGTCCTCTTTCGAATTGTGGTAGTGGGATAACTGGAAGAATTTTGAGAGTTGAGAAAATTTGCTGCTCCATTCCAGACCAACCATCCTTTACATTTCAACACTAGTTTACAAATAATAAGGATCGTGATGAGAATTATATTTTATGGCAATAATCTGCAATAATTGCAAAGTAGAAGAATAATCTAGGCTGCCTTCCAAAATGTTAGTTGCTTTGTGTTTGAACAAAGTATCGTGTTTCATAATGCCGCTGTACAAAATATAAACAATGTATTCTATTTCAAAACGTCGTCAATGTGTATTTTTAACGCAGTCAAAAAGCAATGAGGCATTGGATTTATAGTTGATGCATTGTTTGGTTACCTTGCATATCTACATAGTTCATATACAGTTGTAGAACTGCATACAAACTTTGTATTGATACATTATTGCCACTGTTAAACAGTTGACAGTGCTCTGTTAGTAGCTAAGTTTATCCTGTTAGAGGCAAAAAGTGGCTCTGCTAAAAGTGTGGGTTCGCGTCTTTGGTTTTTATATTCGAATTGAACTTCACACACATCCGGAATAGTGTGGGGTTTTTTCCTATGTACTTACCTAAGACTGCATTCTGGTAGGAGCCTATATAAGCAATTAAGATGACCATCCATATTGTGATGGTCTTTGGTGGGGTCATAATGTTGTTGTGCAATACTTTAGTCGAGAAGCCGTTATGATTTCGTTTTGTGCATACAAATCCCCGGGAAGAAAACAAAAAGAACTGCAAAGAAAAAGAAAAAAAAATTATTTCGTATTAAAAAATCATTAAAAAAAAATTAAAAGTGTTTTGTAACGGAGTCCCTTCCTAACTGCTTAAATAACTGCAAATGCTAGTGATGCTGAGAGTATTGTTTTATTTTCAAGATTTTTTTGTTCTGTTGTTTGGTTTGGGGTAACCAAACCGACAATAATTACAAAAGTTTAATTAGAAGTCAAAACTTGAGACAAAAAGAAGCCAAAAACAACCACAGGGAAATAAAGAAACTTAAACCTGAACTCAACTCTACTTGACTCAACTCAACTCTGAGCAAATACGGGGGGCGAGTAGTAATCAAAAGCGTTTGAAGAAATTGAAATAATTTCTTACGATAATGGCAAGTACTCCAGGGGTTTTTTTGGGAATAAACATTTTCAAGTTGGCCAGGCAAACGAACGAAGCACCAACAAAATAGTTGCATAAGACACTTGAGATTTGTGCCCCTAAAACCAAACGACCTACGAAGAGTTGCATGAGAGGCAGCTTTTATTTGGAAAAATAATGGAAAAACAAAACAAGAGAGGAGAGGAAAAGAGTGAAAGAAAAACTGTTTTTTTAGAAAGTGTTTAGTCATCAGAAATCCAAATTTCTTTTTGGCTTCAAAAACGTTACGAAAAATGAAGTAAAAAAAAAAAACGAAATGAAATGAAAGCAATCCGAACGTAATTAGAAATTTTTTTTTTAATTTTATTTTATGGTCAAGAAATCCAATGATAGTGAGTGAATTGCATAATATTTGTTATCTGATTGAAATAAAATTAAAAAAAAAATTGATTTTCAAATAAAAATTTGAAGAACTTAATGTTGTTCTGTTGTTCGAAAGCCTATTGACCCAATTTCTTTGGAATTTAAAAGTAAAAATCACTAACTATGGTGGGAAAGGCAATCAGGCGATGGAAAATGTTTTAATCAAACAATTTAATTTCGATTTTAATGTGTACAGAACAGAGATCAGCAATGAGTATTCAAAAAGATAAGTAAAATCGAATCATACTCATAATTTCTGATACTTATAACGGGTGATTTTTTTTAGCAATTATCTTTTTGGCATCACTGGTTTAAACAGCTCACGCACGTTTCGTGTTTTGTTTCACTGTCAAACATCTTCAGTTTGGTCTATAATTTAACCATGAATCGTCTTAAAAACGAACAACGCTTGCAAATCATTGCATTTTATTATCAAAATGCGTGCTCTGTTAAGAAAGTTCTTCGCGCGCTTCTTCCATTTTATGGTCAGTTTAATCGACCCACTGAAGCGGCTGCTATTCGGGCTATTGTGACTAAATTTCGCACCAAATTTACATTGTTGGACATTAAGCCACCAACACGCAGAGTGCACGTAGAGTGCGAACTGAAGAATATATCGCAGCTGTATCAGCCAGTGTTAATGATGACCATCAATTATCGATTCGTCGCCGTTCGCAGCAATTGGGCCTCTGTTACTCAACAGCGTGGAAAATTTTGCGGAAGGATTTAGGTGTGAAGCCTTTCAGAATACAGCTGGTGCAAGAATTGAAGCCGAACGACCTACCGCAACGAAGAATTTTTGGTGAATGGGCGCTCTTGGAAAGTTGGCCGAAGATCCACTTCTTTATCGAAAAATTGTGTTCAGCGACGAAGCTCATTTTTGGCTCAATGGATACGTAAATAAGCAGAAGTGTCAATTTTGGAGTGAAGATCAGCCGGAAGCATCACAAAAGCTACCAATGCATCCAGAAAAAGTCACAGTTTGGTGCGGTTTATGGGCTGGTGGCATCATTGGAACGTACTTCTTCAAAGATGCTACGAATCGTAACGTGACTGTGAATGGTAAGCGCTACCGTGAGATGATATCCAACTTTTGTTCCCCCCAAAATGCAAGAGCTTGACTTGCATGACATGTGGTTTCAACAAGACGGTGCCACATGCCACACAGCACGCGTAACAATGGACTTATTGAGAGGCGAGTTCGGTGAACATTTTATTTCACATTCGGGACCGGTCAATTGGCCGCCTAGATCATGCGATTTAACGCCTTTAGACTATTTTTTGTGCGGCTATGTTAAAGCTCATGTCTATACAGACTAGCCCGCTTCAATTGACGCATTGGAAGACAACAGTGAAGCATTTATTCGTGAGATACTGGCCGAAATGTTGGAAAGAGTATGCCAAAATTGGACTAAGCGGATGGAGCATTTGAGGCGCAGTCGCGGTCATCATTTGCATGAAATAATCTTCAAACATTAAATTATATGGACCGTACTATCGATTCAAATAAAGATTTCATGCATTTTTCTGAATTTTATGTGTTTTTTTTTGAAAAATGTTCCTATAGCTCTTAAAAAATCACCCGTTACATACGTATTCATATTTCTTTTAATATCATGGAAGCTCTCTCTCTACTTATAATCAAAGTTTGAAGTACTCATCCTATTGTTACGTTTTTACCTTTTTAAAGACGTTTAGAATATGAGTTCGTTGATTGCAAACAAAAATATGTGTTTTGTTTCAATTAAACTCTTTATTGTTCGCACTACTTTTATGTGCCACTGTGACAACGTCAACAAATAATTACTTGTTCACTATTCTACTTTATACTTGTGTCCGCACAAAAACTAACACTAACTTTGATAGATCTTCACAACTGCGATCTTCAAACCACGACTGTTTACTTTGCACGCAACGCGTCTTTACACAAGACTGACTGAATTCTTACTGACTCATCGTCTGCTTTGTCTTGCCTTTTTATAGTCCTAAGTAAACAGTCTAACGAACGTTCTTGAAGTAGAATGTTCGTGTTCTTGCTTTCTCGAGAACTCTATCGCGACTTCATTGCTGTTTGTGTACTTTGTTTCGTTTCGTAACAATATTCATACTTAACAACAGGTATGACGTTGTTGTTGATTTCGACTCTCCCTCAACTCAACATATACACGAATCACAAAATAAGTATGAATCGCGTACGAACACTACAGTACTTAATAGAAGGTTATGTGTTTGCTCAGCTTGCTGCTCTGTCCTTTTCGGGTCACTCGAATCATTTATGAGTACTAAGTATATAATTTTTCTAAATGTATGATTCTAAATGAGTAGGCTTATGAATCAAACATATTTCGAATGGTATGGGTTTGATGTCAATGCATACTCATGCATGATGTATGCGTACTCATTGCAACCTGTACTTCTAAATCAAGTGAGTGTAGTGAGTACGAATGATTCAGAGTACATAGTTAAATTTCAATATTGTCGACTCATTTACATTCAAAATTTCATGAGTGCTTATGAGTAGCGAGAAAACGATTCATTGCTGACCTCTGGTGTGTACAGAACGCCTACAGGAATCATGTTACTGTGGAAGCAGAGTGAAAGTGTGGCATCCTTGTAAAATATGCGATTTCTAGGCGCCAAGTTATTTCTGAATTTTATTGGTGCCATCATATCGTGGTTTAAAGCACGGCTCATAAAAGAAACTATCCACTGTGCTGTAGTTCAATGCTATTATTTCAAGGGTCCCAACGCAATCGAAGTAGAGCTTGTTATACGAAAGGAGCAAGGATACAACCCTTCAGACAGGATTACAACCTAGCTTCTCACATCACTTATGGTGTGTGTGTTAATTTTATTCATCAGTGCCGGGGACCTACAGTTTAAAGCCGACTCCGAGCGACATATTTTTTATGAAACTTTTCATTGCAATTCAATTAAGAGTTTTTGCCAGAAATCTGCTGAGAGCTGCCATCAGAACATAGTTGGTGCCATGGTTAAAATGTCTTCACTGTCATACAATTCAATACATTTATTTCAAGGGTCTCAACGGAATCAAAGTAGAACTTGTTATACGAAAGGATAGGTGGTGATCGCCTGAAAATGTGTGAACTACAAATAACATGCATAATTACTCGTTACATCCCTACATCAACCTAGCTTTCACATCACTTATGGCGTGTGTGTTAATTTTATACATGAATGCCGTGAACTACAGTTTACAGTGGACTCTGAACGACAGATTTTTTAAGAAAATTTTCATGGCAATTCAATTAACTCTAAGAAATATTGCCAGAAATCTGCTAAGAGCTACCATCAGAACATAGTTGGCGCCATGGTTTCAAGCATGGCTCATAAAAAATGTCTTCACTGTCATACAAATCAATACTTTTATTTCAAACGTCCCAACGCAATCAAAGTCGAACTTCATTATACTCTGAGTGAGTCCTGAGAAGCAGGAAGAGCCTGTAGTTTATCTCATGTGACAGTGCCCAGCTTTGATTATGAAAAGACGGTGGTTGTGACCTCTCATTTCCTGATATCCCTGAACGAACTCTCAAACATAAAGGTTGCTGTAATAGTAAGCGTTATTTTGAACTCGTATTCGTTTCCTCTAGGGAATGTTTGATCCCCGGGTAGAACGTTTGTTGTGATATTACAATGAGCCTAAATGCTGGCCTAAGGGCGACTTCTTTCTTTAAGTGGTGCCTGACTCCTTACCTAATCTAACCTAACTTTACCTAGCCTAACCTAAATAATAGGCATTCCGAAGAGTGCCAAGCTTTGCTTATTGACAGAAAATTCGTAAATGAGCAAGAACAATAGAAAAGAATGCTTTTTAATGAAGCAAAAGCCTTCAAACTGTGCTTATTAGACGTAAAACCACGGTTCGAGCCCCAGGCCAGACATCAAAACAAAATACAAAAAGTATTTCTACGGCGACTTCCTCTCAGCAGATTTCTGGGAAAAACTCTGAGGATAAAATAAAAATTGCCATGAAAAAGTTTCAGAAAAAATCTGTCGTTCGGAGTCGACTTTAAACTGTAGGTCCCACCACTCATGTATAAAATTAACACACACAACATAAGTGGTGTGGACGTTGTACAACGGGTCAATTCGACCTCCGGGTACTGTACTTGTCTTAATTGACAAGTACACGTCCTCTAACCTAACCTAACCTAGGAGAAAAAGAATCATGGTGGGGAATGACATTCGCCAAGACATTGTTCAGTATCCTGAATTGGTTAACACCAGACATGTCGGAGAATAGAAGTAGCAGTGCAGGCTGTACATTTGTCAGAGAACATCGTCCAAGTAGACGGGCAAGTGACGGATACAGATCACGCGCTAAAGTCGGTTACGATTTGTTTTCAGTTGAGCTTTAGATTGTCCCTTGAAATACCCGATTTCTGTGTTTATTTTACTTGTTTTTAAATGCGCATATATTTACCATAACTACAAGTGCCAAATGTATTCTAATAAGTCGCATCTTACCACCTTACTTATCATCCTTACTCACCACCCTTACTCCTCACTTACATTTATTGAAGGTTAAATTGCGTCACTTACAACAATTGTGACAATGTGTGTAGTGTGTAGTTTTCTTACACTCGCTCGTAAATCGACTAACACACTTAAACCACACTTATATATACCCGCATACAATTACAACAACAACGATTTATATTCATGAAGTCATTTATTTAATATGGGAACCCCAATAAAAACCAGGTGGCGTTTAAAATAAAATACGCGATCATAAATCAAAAGATTTACAAGATGATTATGGTTATGTATGCATGTGCGCATACATATGTACAGGGTGAACCTTTATTCACAGTGAAATGGTTTCCTACTATAGTAGCCATACTGATAAAACTTGACTCAATTTTTGAGGGACTCATAGCGCTTCCAAAGAAGATTGAAGTGATTCCGACAAAATAGTTCATCGCTTGGCATACCCTTTATATTGATTATGTAAATAAAATATTTGATTAACGATATTAAAATCCTTTCAACTTTTCTTTTTTACTCCAATGACAAGTTTTTTCTTAAAAAATAAAAAAGAAAACCAAAACAAAAAAAAAATTAAAATGACACGATGACTTTTAAAAAGAGTGAATGAATGATTTAATCTTTTGCATGAAATTAATTAATTGGACTTTCATTTACTCAACAACAATCGTGTAATCGTGTAAATCATGAATATTATTCATGTGTGTGAAGACAAATTCGAATTTAAAAACCAAACACGCAAACCCACACTTTTAGCAGCGCCACTTTTTGCCTTTAACAGGGTAAACTATGATATTAACAGAGCACTGTTAACTGTTTAACAGAGGCAATAAGTAGATTAATACATAAAAAGTTTAATTTTCGATTCAAAAGTGTTGAAATGTAAAGAATGGTTGGAGGGGATGAAAGGCGGAAATTTTTCTCAATTCTCAAAATTATTTCAGCTATACCACTACCACTGTTCGAAAGAGGACCCTCTGGACTACCATTTGCCTATAGTCGGGTTGGTGTACTACTTCTTATATGTATGTTCCAAAATTGCCACTGATCTAGAGTATTTTGAAGCAAAAAAATGAGCAAATTTTCTCAATACCATATCACTTTATATGTGACTATGTTGCTGATTAAGATTAAGAGGCCTTGGATCCTTCCTTTGAGTATGATATGGTACTCATAGACCTAGTATATGCCCTAAAATTAGCTCGTAAACAAGTGAGCTTGTTCAGAGAGGCCTTGGAACCTTCCTTTGAGCATGATATGGTACTCATAGACCTAGTATAGGCCCTAAAATTAGCTCGTAAGCAAGTGAGCTTGTTCAGATGAAAACTGTTAAACAGTTAACAGTGCTCTGTTAAGGGCAAATTTTACGCTGCTAAGGGGAAATTTTGCTCTGTTAACGCCAAATGTGGCGCTGCTAAAATTTATGGACTGCGTCTTGGATTTTAAAATTCGAATTTATCTTCACACACATAAATATTATTAGACATGAGGACACGGTTCAAATCCCAGGTCAGACATCTCTAATAAAGGGTCCGCCAAATAATTTTTTTTTTAAAATGCTTTAAAAAAAAAACTACTGAATATTTTCTTAAATTTCTTTTTTTTATTTGAAAGTACAATCGTTCCGGTTAATAATGGAAAATAATTTCATTCAAATAGCTGCCTCGGCTGACCATGCAGTAGCATACACGATCGGTCTAATTTTTAAGCACATTATCGATTGTGTACAGCTGTATTTCACTAATGGGGTCACGAATATTGTCCTTTAAAGCGTCAATTGTCTCTGGCTTGTCGGCGTAACACTTATCTTTGACGGCACCCCACAAGTAATAATCCAACGGTGTCAAATCGCAACTCCGAGGTGGTCAAACGACATCAGCTCTGCGGCTGATAATGCGATCTTCAAAAACAGGGTGCAAAACATCGAGTGTAACTTCGGCTGTGTGGCACGTAGCGCCGTCCTGTTGAAACCGAGTGTTGCCAATATCCTCCTCTTCAATTTTTGTGAACAAAAATGTGAGAAAATATTCAGTAGTTTTTTTAAAGCATTTAAAAAAAAAAAGTTATTTGGTGGACCCTTTAAAACGAAATTTGAAAAAAAAAATATTTCTTTGACAGAAAATCTCAGCAGAATCTGTCGTTCGGAGTCGACTTTGCACTGTAGGTGGCGCCATTCATGGATAAAATTAACACACTTAACATGGTTGGTGTGCGAAGGTAGGTTGAAATTCTATTTAAAAGGTTGTAATGACTATGTATGTATGTATTCATCTTTAATTAATTTTAAAATTTAAAATTCTTCCATATTATTCAAGTTTTAAAATGAAATTTTTATTTGTTTTTTTTTTTCGATTGTAAATTGAAATTCTGTTTATTGTGCATTTAATCTAATTTTCTATCGGAAATTATTTAATAATTACGACATTAATTTAGTCAGGGTTAATTAAATTGTTGTTGTTTTCATTTTAATTTAAAAGATTATTTTCGAAATAAATAAAAACATAAACATAAAAATAAAAGCATCGCGCAAAAAAAAAATTAAAAGAGGAAATGCAGACAAAATCGAATATAAAAATATAAGCTAGAAATTATTAGAAAAAAAGAAACAATAAGATTAGTCACCGTTGTATGCAGACTTTTTTCTATGACTGTAAACTAAGAATAGCACAAATCTAGGTTTCGTCAACTAAATTCCTCTACCGATAAGGGCTAATATTCTAATTTAACAAAAATTCTTTGCATGGAGTGCATGTTTTTGAAATTGTTTTTATTTTTTGAATTGATAAGGCGTTAAAAATTTTTCAAAAATATTTTTATAAATCGACATGAATTTATAATTAATAGTTCGTGTATTTGAAAATTAAAACAGTATTTGCATTAAAAAAAAAATATCAAAAAAATATGAATATTCGACAACAAACATACAGTAAGCATCAAAAGACACTGTACACTATGGATAAAATTCTAACAATCAACAAACTCAACTTTTACTACTTAAGGAGAGTGCCCGAATAAATTTGACAATATTTCGAAATTTTTTGTAATTTTTTTATTTCAATTTTAAAAACCAATGAAAACAATTTTAAAATTTTCTTTAATGCACAGTTTCTTTTGACGCTCACTGTATATGGTAATAAGGAAACAAGAGGAACTTATATATAGAGGGCAGTATTGTATAATAAAACTTACTCATGACTAATGAAATTTTTACGAAATATTTTATACATACACATATACATACATACATAATTGGTCATCACAATCCTTTAGTCAGGATTACAATCTAGCTTCTCCTACCACCTATGTTATGTATGTTTATTTTATATGTACATGAGTGGCGGCGGGACCTATAGTTTAAAGTCGACTCCGTATGACAGATTTTTGAATAACTTTTCATAGCAATTTTATTTCACGTTCAGAGTTTTTGCCAGAAGTCTGCTGAGGAGAAGTCGCCGATGAAATATTTTTTCAGATTTTGGTTTCTTGGAAATGTCTGACATGTGGTTGGAATCGCGGCCTCACGTCTAATAAACTAACACACTACTTACTAGACTACGGCGACTTCAAAGCTCTACCACAGTAATTAAAACTATTTTCCGTTTTTCTTTCATTATTTTTGTATTCAGAGTCATTGATTGATAATCAGAATTGTGTTGTCTTACTTTACCCCACCAACAATTTTGTAAATTTTTAGCCCTTAATCGCTAACGAACGATTAAAATTCTCTCGAACTCTTAGCTGTTTAGATTTCATCAACTTTTAAAAACCTCTAAAATATAAGCTCGTAGAGTGTCACTGTTCACAACTTTATGTAAACAACAATAATTGCTTTGTTTGTTATTCTTCTGTTTCCATCCTTTACATAAACAATAACAATTACTAGACAATTATACGACAGATCTTTGTAACGGAGATCTTCAAACCACGATTACTCTCTTCAAACATACTGCGTCTTCACACAAGACTGATTGAACTTTTACTAACTTCGTTGCCTGCTTTTTCTTGCCTTTTATATGACAGAGCAAACAGTCTGATGAATGTTTTTGAAGGCGAGTGTTCTTGACTTTGCCTTCTCGAAATCTTTATAAATGTAAACATCTTAGTTTACATTTATTGTTTTTGTGTTGTTTGTGTATTTTTGTTTACATTTATTCCTGTAGTGTTGTTGTGGGTGTACATTTCTTTACTTGTTTACCATTTTTTATGCTGGTATTTGTTGTTATGTTAAGCAGTACGATAATTTGTAAACAGGTTTTGTTGACTGCATTGTTTTGTTTTTGTTGCTTTTGTTTATAATTTTAATGTTAAGCGATGTAAAATTAAAACACCAGTATCTAGATTTTTCATTTTCGTAGCAATATATTTTAGAAGTCGCCGTAGTCTAGTAGGTAGTGTGTTGGCTTATTAGACGTAAAGCCAGGGTTCGACATCAATACAAAATACAAAAAGTATTTCTTCGGCGACATTCTCTCAGCAGATTTCTGGCAAAAACTCTGAGAGTAAATAAAATTGCCATGAAAAGTTTCTCAAAAATCTGTCGTTTGGAGTCGATTTTAAACTGTAGGTCCCACCACTCATGTATAAAATTAACACACACAACATAAGTGGTGTGAGAAACTAGGTCGTAATCCTGACTGAAGGGTTGTAATGACCAATTATGTATGTATGTGTATTTTTTTAATGTACATTTTCATTTGACGCTCACTGTAAACTGATAATCGAATGTGTCAGTTCGTTTTTATGACTCTCATTACAGCAGATTATTATCAAATAATTATAAAATTAAAATGAATAATTAAACATTTTTTTATTTAAATACGTAAATAGTAAATAAATACATACAATCGTACGTATGTATACATATGTATTTTACAATATATATTAATTTATTTATTATAATTTTTTTAAAATTATATTTATTTATTTACATACGTATGTATTTATTTACTCTTTTGATTTTTGATTTCTTTATACTCAGTACTCGTTATAAACAATAATTAAATTTATGTTTTGCATTTTATTTCATTCATATTTTCTCTACAATATTTACCTATGAAACAAGAACTACCAACAACAAGAATCATAATCAGAAGAAAAAAACTTTGTTTATCTATCTCGACTATTTATGTATGTTAAGAGATAATAACAAAAAAAAAAAAAAATAATCATTATTTGCGAATATAAAATTAAAATTTTAAATTAAAATGACAACAAATTTCCATTCATATTCTGTAACAACAAATAAACAGAAAAAGAAAATTCCCCCATCAAGATAAATAAAAATATTCGATGGGCTTAAAGACTACGAATTAGTGATGACCTAACCTATAAGTTAGTCTAGTCCTGTAGCATCTTTCAGGCAGAGATATTGTCAGTGTAGACTGCGAAGAGAATTAATCCTCAGACGGGATATTACGGTACTTTTTGATAGTCAGGCGGCTGGTGTATCTCTAAAAGATAGCGAAACAGTATGGTGGACATATCGTATGGGTAAATGAACACAGTGTTGGGTTATTAGACATTAAGACCTCGGTTCAAACCCCAGGTCGAACATCTCCTTTTAAACGAAATGTAAAAAATATTTCTTCGGCGAATTCCTCTCAGCAGATTTCTGGCAAAAACTCTGAGAGTAAATAAAATTGCCATGAAAAGTTTCTCGAAATTCTGTCGTTCGGAGTCGACTTTAAACTGTATGTACCGCCACACTCCTGTATAAAATTAACATACACAACATAAGAGGTGCGAGAAACTAGGTCGCAATCCTGGCTAAAGGGTTGTAATGACCAAGAAGGTGCACAAAAAGTCTGCTTAAACTCCAAAAGCGGTAAGCTCGGTGTGGTTGCTGTAGTCACTACTGGGCATTACATTATGGGCACTTATGCAAGGTTCATAGATTTTGGGCACCTAGCAAACGATTTTTGTAGGAGCTGTAGAGGCAAGGAAAAAGAGGAGACTGTTCTTGCTGTTCTATTAGGCACCTGCCCCACACTTAGTCGGATAAGGAAAAGGCATCTTGACAATCTAAAAGGACTATCAGACAGTAACATTGGCAGTCTAACTCGCTTTACCAGAAACTCCGAATAGTTCCAGGAATAGGGGAAAATGGAAAACTGTCTATCCAACTTCTTTTTGTTTAAATAGCCACCACTACCAGCTTATCTAATCTGTAAGGGTTCTTTGCATATGCTTAAACTGCTAAATTAAGATGCGTTGATTGTTAACTGGAATTAGAATAGAATTACAAGCGCTTCGATCGTATGCGTTCCTCCTTCAGTTTTTCTTAAATCAAGTGTTAATAGATCATATTGGGCCTTCTCTTTAGTACATTGAAGCACTCACTGACATATATGCACGATGTGACACGTGACGCCTAACATCTATGTCGCCATAAAGGTCGCAGAACTCATAATACATTCGAAGTCTGTGCCCACTGTCAACGCATATGAGCTCATAGAACAGTAATATCTGCTTGTACAATAGGTAGCTGGACTCATAATATATCCGATATATGAGCTCACCGTCAATACATATGAAACTAGGAATCTTGTACGATTACCCACGCCTCTGTGCCACATAACCGCTAGGATAGTATCAAAGTCTTTTCAACTGATTGTACAGACGAAAGTAGTAAGTCTGTTCGCAAGTTAATAGCGGCATCGTACAAGGCCATTTCTAATAGATTGAGATGGCATCTACTTACTTACTGAAATGGTCATTACAACTCTCTAATCAGGATTACAACCTAGCTTCTCACGTCACCGATGTTGCGTGTATTCATTTAATTGATGAGTAGCGGGACCAACAGTTTAAATCGACTTCGAACGACCAATTTTTGAGAAACTTTTCATGGCAGTTTTATTTACTCTGAGAGTTTTTGCAAGAAACTGCTGAGAGGAAGTCACCGAAGAAACCTGACCTGGGGTTTGAACGTCTAACAAGCCAATACACTACCTACTAGACTACGGCAACTTCTATGAAAAATTGTATCCTAAATGTAGGGTACCATGTGAAATGGATTGCAATGGAAAACACAAAACAGAAAAAAATGAAGAAGAAATTGTTAAACCTGAATATAATCATAATCATCTATAAAAATATTTGTAATATTCACTGCCTGTATACAAATATTTGTATACGTGGTACGAGTTATAAGTCACTGAATGTTAACTTACAACAACTAATGACAGTTAGTGTTAAACACATGAATTGGAAAAATCTAAATACTGCTGTTTTGTTTTTACATCGCTTAGCATTAAAATTATAAACAAAAGCTACAAAAACAAAACAATGCAGTAAACAAACCTGTTTACAATCTATCGTACTGCTTAATATAACAACAAATACTAGCATAAAAAAATGGTAAACAAGTAAACAAAAATACACCCACAACAACACAACAACAATAAATGTAAACAACGATGTTTACATTTATAAACAACGATGTTTACATTTATAGAGATTTCTAGAAGTCGAAGTCATGAACATTCGTCTTCAAAAACATTCATCAGACTGTTTATCCTGCCATATAAAAGGAAAGGCAAAGCAGGCGAGTGCGTTAATGCAGTTCAGTCAGTCTTGTGTGAAAACGCGTGTTTGAAGAGAGTAATCGTGTTTTGAAGATCTCCATTACAGAGATCTGTCGTATAATTGCTTAGTAATTGTTATTGCTTTTAGGGCCATTGAGCGGCAGTTTATTAAGATAGGTAGCAGTAGACAAGGGCAGAACGAAATATAGACATACCCCGTATTGGATCCCAAATTACGGCCGATAACTGTACTTTCGATTTTGTCAGTGAATTTATTTATCTTGGCTCCGCTGTTATCACCAAAAATGATGTCAGTCTTGTCAACAGTTGCTACTATGGTCTCAATAGGCAATTGAGTAGCAGAGACCTCTCTCGCGCGACAAAATTAACACTTTACAAGACACTCATCCTACCCGTGCTTCTTTATGGCGCAGAGGTATGGACCCTATTAAGAACAGATGCAGCGGCCTTGAGAGTGTTCGAGAGAGAAGTCACAAGTAAGAACTTCGATTCATTACGAGTTGTCGATGATTTCCGCATCCGATCCAACAGTGAGCTGTATGAGCTCCTCAACGACATGGACGTTGTACAGCGTATTAATATCCAGCGGCTGCGCTGGCTCGGCCATGTCGTTCGAATGGAGGAGGATGCTCCGGCGAAACGGGTATTTGATGCGGGAATCTGCGGAAGTCGGCGAAGAGGACGACCTTGCATCCGTTGGAAGGACCAAATCGAGGAAGCCCTGTCATCGATTGGTGTGACCAACTGGCGTAGGCGCGCACTAAGCAGAGGCGCCTGGAAGAATGTGTTGCGGCAGGCCGAAATCCGATAAACGGGTTGTTATGGCCAATTAAGTAAGTAAGTAATTGTTATTGTTTATGCAAAAAATATAAACAGAGGAATAACAAAGAAAAGCAATTGTTGTTGTTTACATAAAGTTGAGAACAGTGGCACACAGAATTGTGCGAATAATTAGAGAACTTTAATTAAAAACTAAACACAAATTTATTTTTATTTTATTTGCAATCTACGATCTCATGTTTTAAACATTTTTAAAAGGTGAAAACCTAACAATATTTTCAATCTATCCTCGTATATGTGTATGTACAAGTGCAGTACACTAACATTTGTTTACGTGTACGTGTAAATTTGCAAAAGTTCCAGTGTATTTATTAAAATTGCATGTTTATTCAATGTTGCTGCAGTGCAGTTGTAAGTTGTATGTTGTTGTTGCAACAATTGGACTCTGTGCAGCAGTTGAAATTTAAGTGGACTTACAAAAACCAATGCCAAATAGCCAACCAACTGCTGTAGAGCAGTGTCATTGCCATTGATGTGGACGGACTATAGGCACGTATTACTAACATATGCTCGAACGAAAAAGAGACAAAAAGAAGAGAAAAATATCTGAATATTTTCATATTCATTTACACAGATTTAATCTATAAAATAATAATAAAAAAATCACTGAAATAAATACATTTTATTAACAAAAACAAATAAAAAGAATTTGTTGCCGCAGTTCAGTTCAAACAATAACCACACAATTCTGATTGGAATACGTCTGTACGTCTGTATTCTCTTTAAATTCTCATGAATTAAAATTTTCAATTTAAATTTCATGTTCCGCTTGGTTGCTTAGCTCTGTATTAAGTTAGTTAGCCGTTAAGCTAGTCACACCTTTTCTTGTTTTCTAATATAAAACAAATAAAAAAAGAAAATCAAAAACAATTAACAATTTGCCAAAATTAAATGTGTAAACTTTAGTTCATTTAATGGCTCTTTATTTACTTAGTTTCGAAGGTCAAATGTCATAATTAATGGAGCGTTAAGACTATATTTCAACTGCAATTAGCAACTTAGTTTGTGTGTGTCTCAAATAGATAAATAACAAGAGTTGCCAATTAAGCAACATAAGCAAATATTCAACCAAAATATTGAAGGAAAAAAGAGTTTTTTGTCTCTTGCATTGGGTCTTTCAACACCGACTTTCAACTTGGGCCGTTATAGCTACATACATAAGTGGTCATTACAACCCTTCAGTCAGGATTCACTGACAATATCGAAAGTATACTTATCGGCCGTAATCTGGGATCCAATATGCCGCATGTCTGTACTTGTCGACAAAATATACTTCGTTTTACTCTCATCTCTTGCCAGACCTATCTTAAAAGACTAAAGGCAGCAGTAAGGCTGCCTTCCAAAATGTATCAATACAAAGTTTGTATGCAGTTCTACTACTGTATATAAACTATGAAAATATGCAAAGTAACCAAACAATGCATCAACTATAAATCCGATGCCTGATTGCATTTTGACTGCGTTAAAAATACACATTGTCGACGTTTTGAAATAGAATACATTGTATATATTTTGTACAGCGGCATTATGAAACACGATATTTTGTTCAAACACAAAGCAACTAACATTTTGGAAGGCAGTCTAGAATTCGCTTGGTACGCCCTATGATGTCAATGTCGTCAGCGTATGCAAACAATTGGATACTGTTTTAGAAAATAGTGCCATTGAGATACAGAACACTTTCTATGCCAAAGTTGAAGGTTCGTATGACAAGAGATTGCCGTGTCTGTAACCTCGCATGGCATCAAAAAGTTGGGAGAGGTCCATTCCTATCTTGACGGAGATGTAGACGTTGCTTAACATCATCCGCCATAGCCTTATCAGCTTCGTAGGTATACCGAGCTCAGACTTTGCGGCAAGAACACAATTCCTTATGGGACTATCGAAGTCTGCCTTCTAGTCGACTTGTTTTTCACGGATTTTCGCCATAATTTGACATTGTGTGAATATCTGGTGGATTATGGACTTGCCAAATCTGAAGCCATACTTATAAGGTCCAATTTGAAGAGTGGCTCCAGTTTTCTAGCGTAATTTGCTAATAACTCTAAAGCCCATTTAGTGAACACACTTCATTTTCCATGGTCACCCGTGGTAATTTCTCAAAACAGACTGAATAAGTGACAACTAATCGTAGTCTAGTAGGTAGTGTATTGGCTTATTAGATGTAAGGCCACGGTTCAAACTCCAGGTTGGACATCAAAACGAAAATATGAAAAAAATATTTCTGGCAAAAACTCGGAGAGTAAATTAAAAATTGCCATGAAAAGTTTCTCAAAAATAGGTCGTTCGAAATCGTGCATAAAATTAACATACGTTCGAATATGTGTAATTAGTATTAAGGAATATTACACATTGAAGCAGTAGCCTGGCATATTGCAGCAGATTTCTGGCAAAAACTCTGAGAGTTAATAAAAATCCATGAAAAATTTCGCAAAAATCTGTTGTTCGAAGTCGACTTTCAGCTGTAGGTCCTGCCACTCATTTTTAATCTACACACATAAATGGTGGGAGAAGTTACGTCATAATTCTGACTGAAGGGTTGCAATGGCAGACTAACTCCTTATGTATGTATATATTTCCGTCACTTGTTTTCGAGAACAGCTTTTTTGTAATAATTCTCACTTTCTTTTTTCTATTGTAACTAATCGCATATACTGTCAGATAATCACATACACCATCAAAACTTTCTGATGGGAATCGTACACCACACGCCCTCGGTACTTGAAGTTTAGCACACTAGCAACTAGGCCATCGGGGTTAGTGTTTGCAGGCGAAATTTAATCGAGGAAGTGTTAAAAGGCGTTCTACCTTAAAACATCCAAAGTTATGCATTAATATGTCATAATGGTTGAAACCAAGCTCCATCATTTCACACCAGAATCGGAAGGATCGACATGAATGCATTGCATGTGGTGTGCCGATTCCAAAGTGTACAAAGATGCGTGATGAGATGCCCATGCTACACATAATATTCGCTGACTATCTTGAAAGGAGAAAATAAACCAGCAGCCACAATGCTTGCATAGCGATATTGGAGCATTTTAATATGTACACTCAGCAACAAAAGTATACATACGGTTAACAAATTTCAGAAATTTTTTAATTTTTTGGTAGTGTGTTCGCTTATTTGACGTGAAGCCTCTGAGAGTAAATAAAAATATTGCCATGAACAGTTTTTCAAAAGTCTGTCGTTCGGAGTCGACTTTAAACTGTAGGTTTCGCCACTTGTGGATAAAATTAATACACACAACATAAGTGTGTGTGAAAAGCTAGGTCGTAATTCTGACTGAAGGGTTGTAATGATCAATTATGTATGTATGTACATGGGTACTGCAGAACTTTACATATTAAGGCAGGAGCCCGCCATATTACGCTGTGGTTTAGAGTGTCAAAGCCCTCTTAAGTCCTTTAAATGTGATGTAGAGCGGTAATCTTCATTTCACTAGCCCTAATAAGTTCTCAATAACTATGATAAAGAAAACGTGCAAAATTATACAAAACTTCTTAAGACTTTCATTTTCTATACCTTCACGATTGTAGCTTTACAAGAATACTTTTCCCCAAGACTGTTGCTGTTACATGCTGTTACCAACTCATTATCATTTTAGAAAGTATGTAGGGCTGTATGACGACAATAATTCTTTTCTTTTTTTTTTTGTTTATTTTTAAACATTCCATTTTGTTTAATTAATTAAATAAACTTTTAGATTTTCCTACAACTCATTGTTTACTACCGACGTCTGCTATGTAAACAATGTAAACAATACACAGTTAATTACGTTTACGATTACGTACGTAGTTTTAACCGTATAACGTGGTGCCAGTAGTCTAATTTCATGTTCAACTACTATTTGTATGCAAAAAAAAAAAATAAAAATTAATTTCTTTCTATTTTTTATCGCAAATTATTTGAATTGTTAATGAAAATATTTTCATGTTTTTGAAATGTCTGTAGAACTCATTACAGATCAAATCGAAAGAAATGTTCCATTAATTAATATGTACATGGATTGTATGTTAATGTAATCATTGCGAAATTAATAATTCATTAAAAATTATTACCAACTTATTAACAACAGACTGTAAATAAATTTTAATTTAATGGCCATTAATTAAGAGATTTCTTTGTTAGAAGACTGAGTGTTGTCTGTTAGACTTCCTAAACTTTGTTAGAATTTCAATGTTGCCAACTCTTGTAATTAGTTATTCTACTCGTAATCGTATGCAAGTAAAGGGTGTTTTTTTATAGAGGTATAGAACTTTAAGTTGGCATTACTTTTCAAGATGGCGACCGATTTAACAGCTGTCAAGTGATTTATTCTCAGTTTGGTTTGGCAATTCATCATGAATAGACTCACGCCTGAACAACAATTTTATCGTCGACAAAATCGTCCATCAGAGCAGTTATTTCGATTAACCATGGAACGTTTTCGCACCACGTTTACTCTTATTGATAACTCGCATCCCCAGAGACGCTGTACGGTGCGAACAGAAGAAGCTATTGCTGCTGTAGAGCGTAGCATTGAGGAAGACCCGAATGAGTCCATCCGCCATCGAGCACAGGAATTGGATCTGTGTCCATCCACTTTATGGAAGATTTTGCGGAAGGGTCTTGGTTTGCGTGCTTACAAAATCCAACTCGTACAAGATTTGAAGCCAAACGATCATCAAGTAAGGCGTAGATTCGTCGAATGGGCCCAAAACAAGATTACCGTTGTTCCCGATTTTCATAAGCGAATTTTGTTTAGCGTTGAAGCGCACTTCTGGTTGAATGGCTACGTCAACAAACAAAACTGCCGCATTTGGAGTGAAGGTAATCCTCAAGTGTATGTGGAAACAACGTTACATCCAGAAAAACTGACTGTTTGGTGCGCTTTATGGGCTGGTGGAATCATTGGTCCGTACTTTTTCAAAAACGATGGTGGCCAGACCGTTACAGTCAATGGTGATCGGTATAGAGCAATGATTACTAACTTTTTCATTCCTGAATTGAATAACCATGATGTCCAGGAGATGTGGTTTCAACAAGACGGCGCAACAAGTCACACAGCTCGTGCCACAATAGATTTATTGAAAGACACGTTTGGTGACCGCCTAATTTCACGTTTAGGACCTGTGAATTGGCCTCCAAGATCTTGTGATTTAACACCGCTAGACTACTTTCTGTGGGGCCTATGTAAAGTCATTGGTCTATGCGGTAAAGCCACAAACGCTTGACCATTTGGAAGACAACATTCGCCGTATTATTGCCGATATACGGCCACAAATGTTGGAAAAAGTCATCGAAAATTGGACGTCCAGATTGGACTACATCCGCGCCAGCCGTGGCGGTCATATGCCAGAAATCATATTTAAAATGTAATGCCACAAGATTATCTTTCGGATAAATAAAATTCATGTCAATCGAATAATCCATCGTTGTTTTATTGCAACTTAAAGTTCTATACCTTTGTAAAAAACACCCTTTATTTTTCACAATCATTACACTGAGAAGAAAAGTTTAATTGTGAACATTTTCAATTAAGTTTGTATTTCAATTGCCATTTAACCGAAGGTGTTATCGAATATTCCAACCCATCTAATCGATGCAAATAAATCACAAGCCTATCTCAGCAAAATACGTTTTTTTTTCACCACAAATATCCTGTTATTGTTGTATTAATTAAATTAACATTTTAAACTGATTTTGTGCTAACATTTGTTTCAGTTTGTTTTTGTTTTCTTATGTTATTGAAATACTTTATAAGGCATCTTAAATTAAATATTGTTTTGCTTTTGTATCGCAAAATTAATAATTCATGGCACATCATTTTATATCCAGTTATAGTCATCGGTGTATTAAGCCTATTGATTAACGATTTTTATTAAATTTGTTTTAAAGTTATGTATGTATGTGAAGATACATTGGAATTTAAAAACCAAAGACGCAAACCCATACTTTTAGTAGCGACACTTCTTGCCTCTAACAGGATAAACTTTGCTATTAACAGAGCACTGTTAACTGTTTAACAGTGGCAATAAGTAGATGAGTCTTCTAATTTGCAATTATTGCAGACTACTAACATAAAATATAATTCTCGTTGAGATCATTTTTATTTGTGAACAAAAGTGTTGAAATATAAAGAATAATTGGTGGCGATGGAGGACGGAAATTTTCTCAACTCTCAAAATTATTCCAGCTATCGCACTTCCAAAGTTCGAAAAAGGACCCTCTGGAATTGTTTTGCTGCTACGTCGAGGCAGATACTTTTGGGAACTGCGGTAGTTGGTATCTACCACCGAGGAGAAATGTTTAGAGTTAGGGCTCTAATAGATTCAGGGTCTCAAGCTACCTTCATTTCGGAAGGATTACAGAGGAAATTAGGATTGCCAACAGTGAACATACATGCTCGAGTCTCCGGTTTGAATGGAGCATATGCTGGTGCTGTCCAAAGCCAATGTTCGTTTCTCCTAACTTCACTGTTGGGCGATCAATATCGTGTGGAGCCAAACGGTTTGGTGTTGCCGAAGTTAACAGCAATGTTACCCAGTTCAACTGTTAAGATATCGCGATCTGCAGCTTTTTCGGGGGTCACATTGGCTGATCCTAAATTTAATGAGAGCGATCACGTGGATATTTTAATTGGAGGCGACCTTTACCCTAGCGTAATGCCGGAGGGCGTTAGGAAAAATCTTCTGGGGAATTTGATGGCCCAAGAGAATATATTTGGTTGGGTTCTGACAGGGTCACTACCCGAACTACGTTCCAAAAGCTATACGACTCTCGTGTCGTACTGTAGGGAACTGGAATTGGACCGCCAGCAGGAGAGGTTCTGGAAACCAAATGTTTGTCCTGTGGACTGTATGTAAAGGGGTGGGTAGTTGTGATGGGGGTGATGGCGACTCCTCGGAATCAAATTTTATGATGCACTTTCTGGCACTAATAAAAAAGGGCAAAAAAAATTAGAAACAACAATTCCTTCGAAATGTGTATAAAAAATCAACACTTTCCTTCTTGCGTCCGAGACACGAAAAAAATTTCATATAGTCTGCATGGTGTACTATTTCTTATATGTTCCAAAATGGCCACACTGATCTTCTAGAGAATTCTCCAGCAAAAAATTGCTATTTTCAAAGCCAATTTTCTCAATACCATATCACTTTATATGTGACTACATTGCTGATTGTATTAAGAGTCCTTGGAACCTTCCTTTGCATATAGTATGGTACTCATAGACCTGGAGTATTTCCTAAAATTAACTCCTAAGCAAGTGGGGCTTAGTCATATGGATACTGTTAAATAGCTAACAGTGCTCTGTTAAGGGCACATTTTTTTCTGTTAAGAAGATATTTTGCTCTGTTAATGCCAAATGTGCCGCTGCTAAAATTTATGAATTGCGTCTTGGATTTTCAAATTCGAATTTATCTTCACGCACATTTTAAAAATTTATGTTTCAATGGAAATTACAGTCAAATAAAATTAAAATTTCTTCAAACAAACTGGAAAATACTGACAAACAGAAGGAATTGAATTGAAATGAATGAATTTGAAAGAGTGGAAACTTACCGCTTTTGAAACAAGTCAATGTAACACCGTTTTCAAAATCTGCAAATAAATAAAAAATTTTTGAAATGAAAATTTAATTGCAAACAACTTTAAAGAAATTTAATTAGGAAATCTATAATCATCCAAATGTTGAGGCATATGTACATTGGATGTCCCCCATTACTCATGTAGTACCTTATGTGGACATAGCAGAAAGTAAGTTATTGCAGTCGCCGTGTTCTAGTAGCTAGTTGGCTTATTAGACGAAAAGCCAGGGTTCGATCCCCAGGCCAGACATCAAAATAAAATACAAAAAGTATTTCTTCGGTGACTTCCTCTCAGCAGATTTCTGGCAAAAACTCTGCGAATAAAATGAAACTGCCATGAAAAGTTTCTCAAAAATCTGTCGTTCGGAGTCGACTTTAAACTGTAGGTCCCACCACTCATGTATAAAATTAACACACACAACATAAGTGGTGTGAGAAACTAGGTCGTAATCCTGACTGAAGGGTTGTAATGACCAATTATGTATGTATGTATGAAAGTTATTGCAAGGATGTAAAGAGAAAATTTGTATTAAATTATTTTCTTGACGACAGTGCTTTACTGTCATCACTATTTTCAATTTCAATTTACGGTTTTTACAAAATAGTCACCGTAATCTCGTAAATAGCTTATTAGACCTGATTTCACGGTTCAAACCCCAGACATATGAAAAGAAATCTTTCTTCGGCGACTTCCTCTCAGCAGATTTCTAGCAAAAACTCTGAGAGTAAACCAAAAATTGCCATGAAAAGTTTCTCAAAAAATCTGTCGTGCCTTCTCACACCACCCATGTTATCGGTGTTCATTTTAGACACCCGTAGCGGGACCTATAGTTTTAAATCGATTCCGAACGATAGATTTGAGATTTTGTCAGGGTTTTTGCCATGCGGTATATGAGATGGGGTTTGAACCACGGGCTCACGTCCAATAAGCCATCACACTACCTACTAAGGGGCGGCGACTGCACACCAAAGATCTTATAATTCTTAAAAAAGATAACAAATTTACATTATTTTGTTAGAGAAGAGACTTTAGATGCAAAATTCGTTTGGAGCTCGTTCAGTTACTGCCTGAATGGGACGATTCAGGAACAAGATAAAGGCAAACCAGCATAATTTGTTAATCTACTAAGCGGCAGCAATGCTGACATCAATTTCATTACAGATGCTTAGGTTTTTCGTAAACAGTTTTCGACTTTCGAGAAATGAAATCTGCCTAGGGATTGCACCGGATTAACAGAAGATACCAGTAGCACTAGAAGAGAGGTTCTCAGACTTTTCTACAGAGCTCGTGTAAGGAGCACATGCTCAATGAAATGTCAATCATTTCAAGAGACAAGAGCATGCGTAAGGCTAAATGCAATTCCTGGAGGAGAACAAATGGACAGCGTAAACGATGCCTAGGCTGAGATGTTGATGTTTCTATTGATTGATTGAATGTTTGATTGATTGAATGATTGATTGATTGATTGAATGATTGATTGATTGAATGAATGACTGATTAATGGAATAGTCTGCTCTTACTTCTAATTTTTTGCCGCGATCCATCGGCTGGTTTAGGTTAGGTTAGATTAGTGCGGTAGCTACATACCAAAAGCTCACTTGAGCAAGCATAGCGGCCCGATGTGATGCCACAGGTGAACGCAGTTTTTGTACTGACCATGTTCCCTCGAACCCAGGAGGGGGAGGTCGGTCAGCACAAGATCTGCATATCCAAAGCACGACTACCCAGCGCTGGAAAACCAGCCAGAAAATTTGATAAACGAGGCTACATCCTTGACATCAATGGACGATAGCTCCGTCAAGCAGCTGGTTTGGTCTTTTAGAAATTGCATAGAACTGGTTAAGGTTGTCATTGAGTTAGCGCGATCCACTCACATTCCCTTTAACGTCTGTGGCACTTGAGGATCGAAAGATTTGGTCTTTGATGAATACATTATCAATCATACATACATACATTGTCAATCATATTCCCTTGAATGGATTGCTACATGCTGTGTATCACTCGATTGGATTGAAACATTTGTTAAATGCCACCTTTGTGACGGTTCCTCTATAAGGAATGCAAAAAGAAGTCCAAAAACCTCTTTCAAATTGTTTTAAAAATTTAATTTGAAATTCAACATTTAAAATAAACACCTCAACGAAATTAATTTCATAGGCATGACGCTGAAAAATAAAAACAAAATAAATCCCAAAAACCAATTTCACTCAGGCCAAAAAAAAAACGGGTAAAAATTATTCCATAAAGTTGCAGACACGTAATATTGAAGAAACACACACACACGTACATACATACACACATATATGCATATGCCATATAAAACATGCATGCAATTACATAAAAAGTACGTGAACGTGTACTTGTAAATAACAACCTTTAAACAACAACGAAAATGCAACGAAAATATGATTCATTTTGTATTATTTCGCTGCAATAGTAATGCAACAGAAATTTAATATGTATAGGGTTATCCATTCAGTGGTTTCAAAATTAAAATTTTTTTTTTGTTTGAAGTGCCATTTATTTTATGAATTCCGATCAACAGTGCAAGGAATTTGGTAGATTATTAAGACATTTGAAGAGATTTTTCGCACATAAGAATAAGGCCCAACGGCTCATTACAGAAAAAAATTCATTGGCTTTTTTTTATTTTCTTTTAAATTTGAAACCCATAAATGGCAACTTATAATTTTAAATGATTCCCAGAAATAATGAAAGCTACACACCCACTTTCTTTCTTAAATCGATGGTGACCTTATTTTGTCAAATATTGTCTTATAATTCGATTAAAAGTGTTTCTCTTTTGTTCTTCGGTTATGTTTATTTAAGAGTTTTTTTTTGTTTTTGTTTTTCTCTCTCTCGGTTTGTTTGTTTTATCAGTTCCTTAAGACTCTCTCTCTCTCTCTTTCTCTCTGTGCCTTGCTGATACTTTTACAAGGAATCAACACAATTGCATGAAATCAAAACTTGTTTGTTTACAAAGAGTACCCACTTAATAACAACGACAACAAAAATGGCAAGTGCAAAATTGTATGCAGCAACTAAACAACTACCACATGTAAAAACCACAAAGTACACCAGCCACATACACACAAGCAAATTCTTTGTAAGAAAATCAACCGAAATTGTTAAGATGGCATGTAAACAAAGTGCACACTCAGGCACACACATAAATACATAAACGTAAACTAATTTCAATAAATAAGATAAAACAGTAAATTTTGTAACTATACAAGTCTCTATATGTGTATGTGTGTGTGTGTGAGTATGTCTGCCATTTGTTTAGATAATTGAGAGAAATTTTAAAGAAAACTTTTGTTGCGTTAACCAAACCAAAAAGAGAGCGAGAGAGAGAGAGAGAGAAATAGATTCTGATTCCTTTTGATTTTTGGAAAATTTATTTATTTTGTAACTGAAAAGCACCACCAGCGTCGTTGCTATCAGTTGTTTACAGTACACGACAATATTTATTTATTTTAGATTTGTAAACATCTAGCTGCAGCAAGAACAACAACAACAATATCAAAAATAATTTGAGTGTATATTTCCCATAACATTAGTTGTTTTTGTTTTCCATGTAAACCTCCACAACAGCCAGTTTGGGGGTGGTAATATTAACAAACTGGCACATGTCAATAAATAGAACAGAGGAATGTAAACAAAACACACAATGAAAATAGTTTCTAAGAAAAAAAAAAAAAACAGAGAAGAGGAAATTTTGTTATGACATCACATCGATGTGGATAATTTAAAGAGGGTCGTGGTTGAAGTCTATTATTTGAGTAAACAAAAGTTAAAATATTACCGTTATCCTTTGACATCCAGTAATGTTTATTAAGGCAGTAAAAACTGTTCATAACTTTTTAACCTAATAACGCAATAATTAACTGGGGAATCATTCGAGAATGTCTCAGAAGATATTGACGTCAGAAATGCTTGCCTCTAGGGAGTGTAGAATACGTGAACGGGTACAAAATACAATACATTTGACACTTAAGCACATTCTGTCAAATGCAGTACACTGAGTGCAGAGGATAAACTAGTGAAACCATCAATATTATAGGACCTCTTTACGTAAAACCAAGTTCATCCACGATAGAAGTATCAGAAGTAAAATCTTCGTTAAGGCAGGAGTTAAACAAGGAGTCGTAGTGTAGCAGGTAGTGTGTTGGTTTATTAGATGTGGGATCACGCTTCAAACCCCAGGACGGACATATCCAACAAAACTAAATACTAAAAAATATATCTTCGGCGATTTCCCCGCAGCAGATTTCTAGCAAAAACTCTGCGCGTAAATTAATGATTGCCATGAAATGGTTCTCAAAAATCTGTCTTTCGAAATGGACTTTAAACTGTAGGTCCCGCCACTCATGTATAAAATTAACACCCACAATATAAGTGGTGGTGAAAAGCTAGGTTGTAGTCCTAACTGAAGAGTTGTAATGACCAATTGTGTACGTATGCATGTATGTGTGTTAAACAAGTCTGTAATCTATTTTCAAGTCCATTCAATAATGCACTTGACTGCACGCTGCAATGGGGCTTATACATAGCAAGAGGGATAAGTTATCTTCAAGACCTCGTCTATGATTATGCCATGGACATAATTACCTGCAAGAAAAGCAGTACATAGGGAAGTCAGAGGCACCAAAGACACGTCTTAGATTCAATATCGCCAAATCAAAAGTTATGCGTACTATCAGCTCCAATACAACCAATTGGCAATTGGTTTGTAGGACTCTCTATCCTTTAGCTACCATGATAGCATTTAACTTTGCCTGTCGTTTGGATTGATACCTTAACTGCCTTTGACCAATTAATTTCAGTGTGAATTTCATGTTTTTGTACAAAAACTAAGTTTGTGCGTCTCTATAGGAATACATAACATATGTACATACATAATTGGTCATTACAACCCTCCAATCAGGATTACGACCTAGTTTCTCACACCACTTATGTTGTGTGTGTTAAATTTTGTAAAAGAGTGGTGGGACCTACAGTTTAAAGTCGACTTCGGACGACAGATTTTTGAGAAACCTTTCATGGCAATTTTATTTACTCTCAGAGTTTTTGCCAGAAATCTGCTGAGAGGAAGTCGCCGAAGAAATACTTTTTGTATTTTGTTTGATGTCTGGCCTGGGGCTCGAACCCTGGGTTTACGTCTAATAAGCCAACACACTACTAGACTACGGCGACTTCCTATAGGAATACTTTGCCAAATTCGAAAAGGCATCATGGAATTCAACAAACCCGGGGATGGTTCCGTCCAGCAGTGGGTAGCGGGTGAAAGAGCGAACTACTTGAGTTCGTCAAGAAAGCGGCTCGCATTCTAATAGAAATTCTAGCGGGACACTGCGCTATTGGCAGTTTCACTGACAAGGTTGGGTTGCCCTACCAGGATTACAGCAGAAGCTGTCATAATGTAAGAAACGGAATCGCTGCAACAACTTTTATGCGAGAGCCCTGTACTTAAGGACAAAATTCATCGGTTTTTCGGACAGTCGTCAGAAGGTTTGAAGGTCTGGGCATGGTGGCGAACGTGCCATTAAGGGAACTGGCTCGCAGGTGTTTTAAACCCACCACTAATGGGTCATGTCAAGGCAGCTTATCTCACCCGGGGTAACAGATTGAGCCATATGGGCCACCGAGTGAACTTGATGCGTGTGAAGATAAATTCGAATTTAAAAACCAAAGACGCAAACCCACACTTTTAGCAGCGCCACTTCTTGTCTCTAACAGGATAAACTTTGCTATTAACAGAACACTGTTAACTGTTTAACAGTGGCAATAGTGGATTATTCTACTACTTTACAATTATTGCAGACTATTGACATAAAATATAATTCTTATTATGATCAGTGTTGAAATGTAAAAGATGGTTGATCGGGGAGTGGAGGACGGAAATTGTCTCAAGTCCCAAACTTATTTCAGCTATCCCACTACCACGATGGTGTCGAAAGAGGACCCTCTGGACTACCATTTACATACAGTCTGTATGGTGTACTATTTCTTATATGTTCCCAAATAGCCACTGATCTTCTAGAGAATTTTCAACCTAAAAACTGATAGTTTCAAAGCCAATTTTCACAATACCATATCACTTTATATGGAAATTTTTTGCTGAATTATATTAAGAGGCCTTGGGATCTCCCTTTGAGCATGATATGGTACTCATACACCTAGTATTTGTCCTAAAATTAGCTTCTAAACAAGTGGCCTTGTTCAGATGGACGCTGTTAAGCAGCTAACAGTGCTCTGTTGAGGGCAAATTTTGTTCTGTTAAGAGGAAATTTTGCTCTGTTAACGCCAAATGCGGCGCTGCTAAAATTTAAGGATTACGTCTTGGATTTTCAAATTCGAATTTACAGTAACCCCTCGATTTACGTCGCAGTTGGTTCCAGAAAAAGGCGACGTAAATCGAAACGACGTAAATCGAAACGACGAAAATCGAATTTCATATTGCTCATACTACAAAGTAGTATGTTTTTAACAAGGAACTTAAAAAAGTTACAGTAATCCCTCGATTTACGTCGCAGTTGGTTTCAAAAAAAGGCGACGTAAATCGAATGACGACGTAAATTGAAGTTAGAGGGAACAAAAAATTTGACGACGTAAATCGAAACAACGTTAATCGAGGAGACGTAAATCGAAGGATTACTGTATCTTCACACACATGTGAACTTGCCTGTGAACGGTAAACTACCCGCTAACATTACCCAACCGAAGCTTGTGGAAGTACTATATTTGGAAATCATTGTGAACATGTTGGCTTAAAGGTTAAATTCTTGAATCTAAGTTTCTCAACTCTATTTACAAGCGATGCGACATTATTAAAGCACTGTCAGGAGGTTATATGAGCTGTATCTATTGAAAACAACAGCAAAATTGCTAAATTAGTGTAAAATAAAGCATTTGAAAGTGCAATTTTTGCCTTTAAAATAATCATTTCCATATACACCCATGTATTCTATACATTTTTAAGAGATTGCTGCGTTGCGTTTATTGTGTTTTTAGAGCATTATGGTGTATGCAGCATAACTGTATAACACATTAATGACACTATGAAAAAACAGAGTAACGATTTCATTTTCATTTTCTATGGAAACTTTAACGACCTTTGTGTGAATCTCTGGGTTGAGTCATTGAAACCGGTTTTAACGGTCTACAGCCACTCTTTCACTTTCTGTTTCAATGCCCTTATAATTTCTTAAGAAACCAACAACAATAACAACGACAACAAACACAATAAAACTTTTTTTAAAGCTGTTTTTGTTTTTTTTAAATTTTCTCTTAAGGTTTTATGCAAATCAAGCCACTATTTATGCCCACCATAGGCTGTTATTAACACTTCTTTGATTAGCATTAACAATAAATTATTGATTTGTTTTTATTGTTGTTATAACTAAACTATAAAAATTTAAATGAAAAGTTACGTAGTTTTTCACATTTTATCTCCATTCATTCATTCATGCATTCTTTTAACACCTCTTTGATTATGGAATTTTTTCTCTCTATTTTTCAAATGAAATATTTGAGAGAAATGTTTGCTAGAAGGCACGAGAGAGAGAGAGATAAAGAGATTTCAGTGTCACTGCCTCTATGTATTAAAAATTCAAATGGGAAAACCGTTAATAAATAAAACAAACAAAGATTGAAAAAAACAACAAAAATTAATGACCTCTACCATACTCCACATCACTAACGCTCTCTCAAGGGCTTTATTGTAAACAAATAATAACAACAACAACAAATATTTTAATAACCCAATAGAAACTGATACGTTACTTTTTCTTTTTTTCTTTTCTTTTTTCTACTTTGTTGTCATCGTCAATTAGTACAATCAACAGACAATAAATAAATCGGTCTCAACAGCAACAATGCAACACCAACAACAATAACAATTTAAAGAGAAAAGAAAGTGAAAGTATTTTGAAATTGGAATTGTTGTTGTATGTGTGTGGAATGGCATTAAAATTTTACAAATAATTTCGAATAATGTTGTGGACTTTTTTTCCCGTCATTGTTGTTGTTTTTCTTCGTTTAATTTTTTGTTTTTATTTTCAAGAAATTATGACAACGGTTGGGCTTGCATAAAAGAACGTGAGGGAAGAAATTGTAAGTCGTTGTGAGTCGTTGTTGTTGAAACTGGTTTTCGTGAATTCGTGTCTGGTAAGCAAAACATTAAAAGACTTAAAAGACCATCAACATTTAGGTGTTGTAATGCATTTATTACTTACAACAACAACAACAACCACTGCAGTAACATATGTATAAAGTTTAGCAACTGCATTATTATGTGATTTATTATAAATGATGCTACAAAACACAATAAACGCAACGCAGCACGCCTAACAATTTTACAACTGCAGCCTAAGTTAAGCAGCATGCACATTAATTCCTCGTCATTTTAATTCTGTTTATAAAGTGTTATAATTTGTTTAATGCTCTCGGTAGCATACATACATACATACATTCAAATCCATCTAATTGTTATTGTAATTGGTTTTACTTTGTAATTGAACTAAATTGTGTGTTGTTGTAGTAGCCGTTATAATTTCTTTCTCTTACACTCTGTATCGTCATGTTTCAGCTAATTATGCCAATGTTGCCAATATATCGCATAAATGCTGTTAGTAATGATGATTTAAAAAAAAAAAAATAAGAACACAAACTGTATAAATTTCTGACTGACATGTGTGTGCGTAAGAGATGAGATAGTGGATAGTGTGGTGTGTATAAAATTTCTTTATAATGACGTATGCATTTATATGCATTATATACAGTGGTGGCCATAGTAGTTTGTGCATTGGGTATCGTTATATGTTTCATTACAACACTTCAGTTAGGATTACGACCTAGCTTCTCATACTACTTATGTTGTATGTATTAATTATATACATGAGTGGCGGGACCTACAGTTTTAAGTCGATTCCGAATGACAGATTTTTGAGAAACTTTTTCATGGCAATTTTATTAACTCTCCGAGTTTTTGCCAGAAATCTCTTTTTGTTCGAAATGTTTGAACCGTGGTCCTACGTCTAATAAGGGTGTTCTGTAACTTAAATTAAGTTATTTATTCCTGTTTTCCTGCAGAGAGGCCAAAAGCAGTCAAGAACATTCCCGGGGAGATCAGAGAATGCCAGTTTTTATGAAAGAGTAGAAGTAATGAGTAAAATTACTCTACACAATACCAAATAAAAAACCCAATTAGGTCTTATAATACGCTCTATTTCAAAGCAAAGTTAAATGGCAACCCTACCATTCTAGACCATTACAGTGGAGCAATCACCTGTTTACTTAGAAAAACTTAAATAATTAAGGAAAAAATGAAAGGAAAGTCGCCATAGTCTAGTAGGTAGTGTGTTGGGTTATTAGAAGAGAGCTCGTGGTTAAAGACATCACGTACAAATCGAATTAAAAAAATAATATTTCTGTTGGCGACTTCCCCTTAGCAGTCTTTTGGCAAATAATCTGAGAGTAAATAAAATTGCCTTGAGAAGTTTTTTAAATCTGTCGTTTGGATTCGACGTTAAGGAAGTCCAGCCACTCTTGTATAAAATTAACACACACAGCATCGGTGGTGTGATAAGCTTGGTTGTAATCCTGACTATCTATCCTGTATTTGGATTGGTTTACTTCCATTTCTCAGAATATTTTGTGTTCAAGGCTTCAAGTTAAAATTGATTACGAAAAAGTATATTCTCCATTCGAAATTTATACCCACACTAATAAGATAGTGTCAGGACCCAGCTTCACATCACTTATGTTGTGTGTATTAATTTCATACCTGAGTAAAGGCGGGACCTACAGTTTAAAGTGGATTCCACACTAATAAGATACTGTTATGTTTTTACCTTTTAAAAATGTTTAAGATATGAGCTCGTAGATTGCAAATAAAATAAAAATAATTCTGCGTTTAGTTTTAATTATAATTCTTTATTATTCGCACAATTCTGTGTGCCACTGTTCACAACTTGATGTAAACAACAACAATTGCCTTTTTTTGTTATTCCTCTGTTTACAACATTTGCATAAACAATAACAATTACTAGGCAATTATTCGACAGATCTTTGTAACGGAGATCTTCAAACCACGATTACTCTCTACAAACGTACCATGTCTTCACACAAGACTGATTGAACTTTTACTAACTCCGTTGCCTGCTTTGCCTTGCTTTTTATATGGCAAGGTAAACAGTCTGATTGATGTTCTTGAAGGCGAATGTTTGTGACTTCGGCTTCTCGAAATCTCTATTATCGTTGTTTACGTTTATTATTGTAGTGTTGTTGGTATATTTTTGTTTACTTGTTTACCATTTTTTATGCTGGTATTTGTTGTTGTTGTATTTTTGTTTACTTGTTTACGTGTTTGTTTACTTGTTTTATGCTACAAAAAGCTTTTGTTTATAATTTTAACGTTAAGCAATGTAAAATCATTTTCGTAACAATACTTTTGCTTAATATATGACCGCCACTGTATACATAGTATATTGTATGTATGGTATGTGTGCAGAGTTTTATGAATATTTACGATTATTACATTTAACCATCATTTACAATTTGTATTTGAATGTGGACGACAGACGATTGGATGGATGGATGTCATGATTCATGACATTCATTCAAGAGTCATCATTCTCAAAACATTTCTGGCGATTTGTATTCCATTCCATTTGCCATTGTGCACTCGTGTACTACTCGTATTCAACAGACGTTTCAATTAGCTTTGATATACAATATATATATGGCAAGGGGGGAAAACGACGGATTTTAGGGGCGCGGGAGAGTGAGGGAATAGCGTTATTGTAGACAAGTAATTGATATATTTTGATATCATAATTTGAAATTTTGTTTGATATTTGAAAACGTGACCGTTGACTATATTTAGCCAATTTGACAGTTACATTTAGGGGCGAGGCAGGCAACACATTGTTGAAATAGTGAAAACACACATACAACAACAATATTTGAGGCAAGAACACAATGAAAACAACCACACAAATAAAGAAAAAAATCTCATAATTTTACAACAAGATTTTAATGAAATTATGAATGATTGTTGAATAATGACTTCAAAATGTAAAATTTAAAACTAACACAGTGAAATTTTAAGTTATTTAAGGGCAACATTTAAAAAGTGTGCCTTTTTTTAAATTAAAATCTTAATTTTTTAGTATTTAACTGTATGTCGGAGTAGAATTTTGATATCCTCTCACACTGGCAAATTCAGCCCTGAAATGATTGATTTAAAACTACTCTTTATCGCCGCCGATTCTTCGTCCATTAAAACTGCACGGAACAGAACTGGAACTCAAGGATGAAGTGCACTTTCAATGGGCTTTCTATACAGAAGGAAAGCTGTCTTGCACTCCAAACACCATTCGTACATACATACATAATTGATCACCGGGGCCAGATGGAATCCCGAATAGGGCACTTAAGGCGGATATATTCGCCAAGGTGTTCCACAAGTGCTTCGTCGAGGGTGTTTTTACACGTAGCTGTAAGAAGCAGAAATTGGTTCTCATTCCAAAAACTTGGCAAACCACCAGGGGAATCATCGTTGTATCGGCCCATCTGCCTACTTGACACGATGGGAAAAATACTGGAGAGGATAATATACAATCGACTACTGACGTGTGCCGAGGCAGAAGGAGCTCTCTCGGACCTGCAATACGGATTTAGGAAACGACGGTCCACTAGTGACGCGATAAGGAGCGTGGTCGGCATTGCAAGAGATGCAGTAGAGGGCGAAAGATGGAGATTTGGCACCAAGGAATACTGCGCGGTTGTCACACTTGGCGTTAGAAACGCGTTCAACTCAGTGAAGTGGGGGCGGATTATGAGAGCCCTCTTTAACATGGCTACGCCGCCATACTTAATGGAGATTCTGAACAATTACTTTCAGGACAGGAATGTAATATATCTAACTTATGAAGGAGAGCAGGAATACGTAGTGACAGCGGGTGTCCCGCAGGGCTCTGTACTTGCGCCACTACTATGGTACATTATGTACGATGGAGTACTTCGACTGCGATTGCCAAGCGGGACTACAATTATGGGCTTTTCAGATGACATTGCCATAGTCTCGGTCGCTAAGACGGTAAGGGAAATAGAGGAGACTACGAACACAGCGATTCGAAATGTTGGAGCATGGCTGGATGAGGCAGCACATAAAACGGAGGCCGTCTTGATAAGCGGCCGGAAGATAATGGAGAAGATGGAAGTGACCATTGGGGGCACAAGGATCGAATCGAAGAGTGCGATAAAATACCTGGAAGTGATTATCGACGACAGATTGAACTTCAAGTAGCACGTGAAATACATCAGCGAAAAGGCATCTGTAACCCAGGGAGCACTGGCGAGGATGATGCCAAATATTGGAGGACCAGGTCCACTCAAAGGGAGGATGATTTTGGCGGTAGTAACGTTGATAATGCTGCATGCTTGCCCAATATGGTCGAAGGCACTCTCCGTGGGGACGACAAGGATGATACTGTCCTCGGTGTATCGTCTAAGCGCGATTAGACGGATAAGTTGCTTCAGGACAGAGTCTGATGAAGCGGTATTGGTATTGGCAAAGACAATACCGATAGACATATTGGCGGATGAGATGAGGCAGATATACTTTCGCCGTCTCGAGTACCCAGGACAAATAGTAGCTATAAAAGCGGAGGAACGAAGGACTTCCATGCACAAATGGCAGTCACGATGGGAAAGCAGTTTAAAGGGAAGATGGACATTTCGCCTTATCCCTGATGTAACCCTTTGGATGAATAACAAACATTGCGAGCTGAACTACTACGTGACCCAGTTCCTAACTGGTCATGGGTGCTTCAGGAAGTACCTGCACAGATCATGGTCATGACACTTCCCCTATATGCCCAAACTATGTAGATGAGGAGGAAGATGCGGAGCATATTTTAACATGCTGCCCCAGATTTAGATGGCCCGCGGAAACGAGTTTTGGTCCAAATCGGCTTATGGCAGAGGTGTTGAATTTTAGGATTCTATGGAGCCAATATAGTCAGAGAATGGCTGAAGTTATGCTAGAACTCCGAAGACTGGATGAACGGAGGCGAAATTTGAATTAAGGTGACAAAGCTTTAGAGCTAACAAGCCCTCCGCGAAGTAATACCTTACGGCAGTCCCGCGGGGGGAGAGTGGTTGAAGTGTGTAGGGGGTGGGTTTAGTACGTAGGCACCAGTGATGGTGAATCGTGCACTCTTTTGTTGGAATAAAAGTGTCTTCCGAAGATTCCCACCAAGACAAAAACAACATAATTGATCATTGCAACATTTTATTTTTGCTTTCTTTATTACTCTTCATTACAGGGTCATTGCCTGATTGATTGACAATAAAGTTGTGTGGATCGCAAACGGATCTTCAAAACAAAACCATTTTCAATTTCTATCGCAATCAAGTTTATTGACACTTCTGCACACAATTGCACTCACTGACCTCCCATCTCAGTTGAACATTAAAAGCTTATCGCAGCGATTGCTTGAATTGAAATAAAAATTTTAAAAATAATTTGAATCATACGTACGTTCTTTATAAACAAGATGACAAAAATTATGGACACCAGACAATGATAAAAGTTTTAATGCCATGCCAATCCTATTCGGGGGACTTTTTTGTTCCTGAAAACCCAGATCATAATTCCATATTACATGCTCAATAGCTTCAAGAAACTATTCTTAGATAATAGCGATCATATTGTGGAGGCTTTACGAATGAAGCCAATGGCGGTAGAGGCTACCAAGCATTTAAGTTTAGGCCCAGGCACATACGTTTCATTTTGACTTTTTCATTCATTATGTCTTGTTGTTGTTTTTTTTTTATCATGTTTTATTCTAATTCTACCAATCAAATGATCTGAGGACATCTTCATATCTCCGTTTTCTAGAAAACCTTCTGCTGTGGTCTATCCACGCCGATTTAAAAATATTCATGGTTTCTGCCTGAGTCTCCTCTGATGTACGGGCTGTACAGTCAGTTTTAATCGCTAATCAATGCTCAAAAATTTCGTCACCTATAGGGTCTTCCGTTAGGCTCTTTCCATATCTTTACAGCATTTGCAGAAATCATTTTCAAGTGAAAAAGCTTCACGTATGCATACCCATAATGACTCCGATAGCAATACTGGACGTGCTTCTTTGCAGTTTAAACAGATCTATCGTGCGCCCTCCATCCAAATTTGGTAAGATTTTCTGTAACTTTCTGTCCGTATCCAAAGCCGACCGTCGTTTGTCGACAGATTCAATTATTAACTCGCAGGCAATTACAGGGATTCCCAAAGTAGAGTATTCATCGGAGAGTTCGATGGTTGTACCACACCTAGCCAGCTACCGGAAATACCACTGAGTCCTGGTACCCATATGCTATCGACATCATATCGTTTTGCTACCTCATTAAGATATCTGCAACAGCTATACACCGTTCATCATATTGGAATTCAATGCTTCGAAGGCCGCCTAGCTATGGGAAAAGTTTTGCAAAAACTTATCGTTCGGAATCGACTTTAAACAGTAGGTCCCGCGGTTGGGTTGCGGTATTTTCCCTGAAAATCTTTTGATTTACATGGATAGCCATGTTTGACCAATCCAACGTCCAACCGTCCTCGTCCTATGAATATCCAAAACTTTTTTAAGGGAAATTACGATTCATTCAAACGTAAGTTCTTTATGGGTTCCGGGACTTAGGGATACTGTTGGAAATTGCATTGCTATTGCGGAGCTAAGATATATTACAGGGTATAGGTATTGTGGATGACACAGTTAATTTGGTATGGAGTAGAGGACGTGTACTTGTCAATTAAGACAAGTACAGTACCCGCAGATCGAATTGACCCATTGTACAACGTCCTAGTTTCTCATGCCACTTATGTTGTGTGTGTTAATTTTTATATATGAATGGTGGGACCTACAGTTTAAAGTCGACTCCGAACGACACATTTTTGAGAAACTTTTCATGGCAATTTTTTATTTACCCTCAGAGTTTTTGCCAGAAATCTGCTGAGAGGAAGTCGCCGAAGGAATACTTTTTGTATTTCGTTTTGATGTCTGGCCTGGGGCTCGAACACTGGCTTTACGTCTAATAAGCCAACACACTACCTACTAGACTACGGCGACTTCAAAATTGGTATGGAGTTCGTTATTTCAGATATCATACACGGCCTAAGTATTCCTACTGTCTGAGTTAATTTGGATATTAACCACTCATCTTACAGGGAAGCTTACTCTTGTTGGTAGTAAGCAGGGTACGTGCAATATTGTTCGACTGTGCTGGACGATAAGATGATAATTGATTGACTTCTGTCCTTAAATCGCATGGCGCTCCAGCGCACAATACCAATTCTCACGGACCACTGGTCGGTTGGTAGGCTTGCTGAAAGACTTGGCATTCAGGCAAATGGATTTAGCAGGAACTGTGGATGCGTTTAAGAAAGAGAAAGAGTAGTAAAGTAAGAGTAGTAGAGTAGAGAGTGCCTTAAGGTGGAAATATCTGTTCATGTGCCTTTTGAAACCGTTTTCCTTAATAATTTAGTAAGTTGTGCGATCTTTCAAATAAAATTAAGTTGCGTGGATACCAGTAGTTGCTGAATGCAGGCAGTGTTGCCAGATGTAGTTTTAAAATCAAAAATGAAGGATTTTTGTGGAAGAAGTGGTTCAGGCCCATCAGAGGTTACCGGATAGGAGGTACTTGCCGCTTGCGCGAAAATAGGAGATAGGACAACACCGGGGCCAGATTGAATCCCGAACAGAACAATTAAGATGGTTATCCGGCATAAACCGGATATGTTCGCCAATGTGTTCCGCAGGTGTTTCATACATAATACATATGTACATACATAATTGGTCATTACAATCCTTCCGTCAGGAGTACAACCTAGCTTCTCACACCCCTTATGCATGTGTTATATTTTTATACATGAGTGTCGGGACTTAAAGTTTAAAGTCGATTTCGAAAGACAGATTTTTGAATAACTTTTCTTGGCTAATTTTTATTTATTCTCAGATTACTTGGCAGAAATCTGGAAGTTGCCGAAGAAATATTTCTTCGTTATGGTGGAAATATCTGACCAGGGGTTTGAACCGAGGCCTCATGCCTAATAAGCCATCACACTACCTACTAGACTACGGCGTTAGAGTTAAATTTCTCATACTCTCTCATAAATACTGTCAGTAAAATGGAATGAAATTATGGCTGTCTTCCAAAATGTATCAATACAAAGTTTGTATGCAGTTCTACTACTGTACATAAACTATGTAGATATGCAAAGTAACCAAACAATGCATCAACTATAAATCCGATGCCTGATTGCTTTTTGACTGCGTTAAAAATACACATTGACGACGTTTTGAAATAGTATACATTGTATATATTTTGTACAGCGGCATTATGAAACACGATACTTTGTTCAAACACAAAGCAACTAACATTTTGGAAGGCAGCCTATGTGTGTGAAGATAAATTCGAATTTGAAAATCCAAGACGCAATCCATAAATTTTAGCAGCGCCACATTTGGCATTAACAAAGCAAAATTTACTCTTAACAGAACAAGGTTTGCACTTAACAGAGCACTGTTAGCTATTTAACAGTGTCCTTTTGAACAAGCCCACTTGTTTAGGAGCTAATTTTGGGAAATACTGTAGATCTATGAGTACCATACAATATGCAAAGGAACGTTCCAAGGCCTCTTAATATAATTAGCAACATAGTCACATATAAAGCCTACTAGACTACAACAAATTATTGTCGTCTTAATACATCGTTTAATATTCATGTGCGTGAAGATAAATTCGAATTTCAAAATCCAAGACGCAATCCATAAATTTTAGCAGCGCCATATTTGGCGTTAACAGAACAAAATATCCTCTTAACAGAACTTAACTTGTCCTTAACAGAGCATTGCTAGCTATTTAACAGTATCCATCTGAACAAGCCCCACTTGTTTAGGAGTTAATTTTAGAGTATATACTGTGAGTACCATACAATATGCAAAGGAACGTTCCAAGGCCTCTTAATATAATTAGCAACATAGTCACATATAAAGAGATAGGGTATTGAGAATATTAGCTTCGAAAATATCAATTTTTTGCTTGAAAATTCTCTAGAACATCAGTGGCCATTTGGGAACGTATAAGAAATAGTACACCATACAGACTATATGCAAATGGTAGTCCAGAGGGTGCTCTTTCCAACCATGGTAGTGGGATAGCTGTTCTAATTTTGAGAGTCGAGATTTTGAATTTTAAAAAAATCGATTTTTGGCCAAAAATATATCAGAATTCTGTAGAAGATCAGTGGCCATTTTGGAACATATAAGAAATAGTACATCATACAGACTATATGCAAATGGTAGTCCAGAGGGTTCTCTTTCGAAACGTGGTAGTGGGATAGCTGGAATAATTTTGAGAGTTGAGAAAAATGTTCGTCCTCCACCCCACATTTTGTTCAGAAATAGTAATGATCATAATAAGAATTATAATTTATGTCAATAGCTTGCAATAATTGCAAAGTAGAAGAGTAATCTACTTATTGCCACGGTTAAACAGTTAACAGTACTCTGTTAATAACAAAGTTTACCCTGTTAGAGGCAAGTAGTGGCTCTGCTAAAGGTGTGGGTTTGCGTCTTTGGTTTTTAAATTCGAATTTATCTTCACACACATAACAGAAAGAACAAATGAAACATTGTATAATTAAACTTGAACTTCTTTTTTTATCCCACAACGAGCTGCTTCAGACCGTTTTCCTGAGCTTCTTTGGGGTAGAAGTTGGTGTCAATATGTCTGAGAGTTCTTAAATGAAACTTAATTTTTAAAAGGCTTTGTTTGTTGTTGGCGATAAAGACAGTTTCTCAGCATCATTTCTCGCCCAACTAACCAGAGATGTAGTTATGCAAAGCAAGCTTAAATTAACAGGCCTTTTAAGATTTCTGGTTGTGCGCCATAATGAATAGCTTTTTGTTACCCTTCTAATGTGCTTAATTTAAGCCTGATCTGAATTAGTGATACTCTCCATGACTTTTTCTTTTTGAAGAAATAAGCCCTCACACGTCTATTAAGATCACTCTATTATAACCCTCCTTCTGCCTGTGGGTTTGCGTCTTTGGTTTTTAAATTCGAAATTATCTTCACAAACATAATAAAATTTTATAAAATTTCGTTTTTACTTTCTATTAAATGATAGTAATTAACGATAAATAATAATGAAATGAATTATTCTTTAATTAATTAAAAAATAAGAAGAAAAAAATAAATTAAATAAAAAGAAAGAGAGGAAGAGAGAGAAAGAGAAAGAAAAATAGAAAGTATTTTAATTGTTAACAATGTGAACAATTTTTGCTTTTGTTTCTCTTGGTTTTTTTCTTCTTTAATTTTTTAAATAAAAAATTCTTTTGTAAAATAAATTTAAAAAAACACGCTACAAAGTCAGGGATGGGCTTGAATTTTTAAAGGTATTGGCCATTTACAATAAAACAATAATAACAACAATAACAACAACTATGACAACAAAATTGGGGCCATTAACAATAAACAATAAAGCATTCAGTGACAGACGTACATACAATTTTGTTTTTGGTAGTTTTTACGACGTCTTTTTTTTTGTTACAAATTTTAATCACGTTCCAAAAGGTTGACAATAAAAAATAGAAAAAAAATAAAATTTTTTTTAAATTTGATAAACCGAACCGATCGAACACTGGTGTTAAAGAAAATTTCGTATGGAAGAGTATGAAGAAAATTTTTATTTTTATGGGCTTCAAAATAAATTCACGGCGTCTTTTAATGATTGGCTGGGTGTTATGACATGCTTACATAATAGGCGTGCTGTTAGATGAAGTTTTGAAATTTATACGTAAAGTTTTATGGGCTTCTCTTGTGAGTTTTATTGGATTTTTTCCAAACTTTATTGCAGGAACATGATGTGTGTGAAGATAAATTCAAATTTAACTAGCAAAGACAAAAACCAAAAATTTTAACAGAGGTAATGTTAAAGCTAACAGAGCAATGTTAAGTGGTTAACAGAAAATAGTCAAGGTAGGATTATCGATATTGTGGAAAAATGGGACTTGCTGCACATATCCCACTATATACAAATTGTAGCCTAAGGTGTCCCTAATAAAACCCAATAAGTCGTATATCGCAAATAATTTTGGAACTTGAGATATCGGGCTTCAAATATAGCCTATGTTAACAGTGGCTGGGTAGGATGGCGGATGATGGATATTGTGGAAAAATGGGACTTGCTGCACATATCCCACTAAAATCATTCGCAATGCCTAAGAACTAAAAATATCTTTAAAAAACAGCAGTGGAAAAGATGTTTGTTTAAATACTATTCGTAATACATTGCACAAATATAACTACCATGGTAGAGTTACCAGAAAAAAGCCATTTATTAGGCCTAAGAATAAAAACAAGAGAATAAAATTTGCTAAAGAGTATTTGCTTAAAACAGAAGATTTTTGGAATAAGGTAATTTGGTGTAAAGATATCTCAAAATACATTTTTGCTGATAGTTTTTGTTCGTTCCAAGGTTCTGTTCACTGACGAAAGCAAATTCAATTTGCATGAATCAGATGGCAAGATGTTTATGTGGCGTAAAGCAAATGCAGAATTTAATCTTCAAAATACAAAAGCTACTGTTAAGCATGGAGGAGGCTCTGTTATGGTTTGGGCCTGCATGTCGAGTGCTGGGGTGGGCAATTTGCATTTTATTGATGGTAAAATGTATAAATTTGGCTACCTCAACATTTTGAAGGCAAATGTAAAGCAAAGTGCCGAGAAATTAGGCATTGCGAATGATTTTGCTTTTTACCAGGACAATGATCCCAAGCAAACTCCGGGTGTGGAAAAGCTTTGGTTGATCCATAATTGCCCCAAACTTATAGAAACCCCTGCACAGAGCCCAGATCTCAACGTAATTGAATATCTTTGGGAAGAATTAGCTAGAAGGGTATACCAACAACAATTTAAAACTTTGAATCAGCTTAAGGCGGCTTTACTGGAAGAGTGGAACTCCATAGAACCTGAGGCATGTTACAATTTGGTAAAATCAATTCCAAAACGTTTACAGACCGTTCTTGAGAACAAAGGATATGCCACAAAGTATTAATTGTTCTCTTTCGTCATTTTTAGCAATGGTGCTCTTCTTTGTCCGATTATGCGTTGAGCGCAAAAAATTGAGTTCATTTTCTTTTTCTTTATAAAATTACCGTTATCATGAAAAATGTTGTTATTTTTTTTATTAATCTGAAAGTCTATAATGTAGAGTGTAAATAAAAGCAAAAAAAACATATATTTAGTATTTTCTTTTTAAGTTTTAAGCACATACATATCAGACTAGTGCTTGTCCGATTATGCGATGGAGCCACTGTATATAATAGATCATTACAACCCTTCAGCCTAGATAACGGCCTAGCTTCTCACATCACTTATGTTGTGTGTTTTAATTTTATACATGAGTGCGGCGGGACCTCCAGTTTAAAGTCGACTCCGAACGACAGATTATTGAGAAACTTTTCACGGCAATTTTATTTTATTCGCAGAGTTTTTGTCAGCGGTCTGCTGAGAGGAAGTCACCGTTTTGTTGAAGATGTTTGGCCTGGAATTTGAAGCGTGGCCTGACGTCCAATTAGCCAACACACTAACTACTACGCTGTATGGTACGGTGACTAAGCTGTAGTGAAGTGTACTACAAATAGCATAGGAAAACCGCACGGCAGTTATGATGGCACAACGGGAAACTCAAACCAATGGCGGGCAGGAAAGTATGGAAATTCCGCGGATTGTCGTACTGATGTTAGAATTTGACATATCCATTGATGATTGGGAAGTAAGGATGATTTCCATTTTCAATACAAAAAAGTATTTCTTAAGCATCTCACTCCCGATTCCAACGGGTGAGATGGCATATTTTGAAATCTCTCGTTAATATTGTTATCCCAGGAGTTGCGGTAGACATACCAAACATTATTCCGATAAACTTTACATCTCTAGGTCTTCTACATTAAACAGGCTTTGTGCTTCAGTCGTCTTGTAATAATCGCCAATAGGTGGCCCATAAGATCACAAATGACACACAAAATTTTCCCCTCTTTCTATGGTAGTCTTATCATTTGGGTATGCATGCTAACGAATGGGTGTCTACAGGACACATGACGAATGGTAGGACCAATGAATTTTTTGTTCCTTCTTTAATTTTGCAAACCGTTTTCTAATGCTCCAAAAAATATTTAAAATCCAAATGTGGCCCCTATTTGGTGCCATGTTGGTAATCGAAATTGGTATGTGGGAATAGAATATTCTTCTATCATCTCTAATTTTCTTCAAAATCTTCCTCTTGCTTGTGTGGACAGCGACATGTGTCATTAGACGTTTGCAAACTACAGAGTTTGTGAATTTGTTGCAACAACAACAACAAGAACATCAGTTTTGTTACAATATTGAGGTTGTTATCGATGACGAATTACTCTGTACTCGATTGGGTGGCATGAATGAATGAATGAATGAATGAATGAATGAATGAATGAATGAATGTTCCTTCCTCGTATCTTTTACGTCGTTATCACGGTTCAGGTATTTTGTATACAAACAAATAACCGACTGACGTGCCACCTTTAAAGTAATTTCAGAATTCATGGAAAGTGGTGTTTATGGCTTTTGATAACGCATACCAAGTTAGTGCATGAGCATGTGTGTGTGCGTTTAGCGGAACAGGAAGCTATTAATCAGTTACAAAAGAAGGAAAACATTGTTATTTATTTTCCTGACTAATACTTTTCAAAGGGTTGCCAAGTGTAGTGATAATGTAAGTGGTTTTGACAATTTAAGAGTCAAAAAATATTCATCAATTGATCACCATCTCTGAAAAGTTCTTAACAGTTCAGTTCAAGTTCAAGACTAGGAAGTCGGAATGGAATCAGCACGTGCACTCTGAGGACATTAGACCGACTATGTTAACTTTGACGAGCATGGACTCGGCTGCAAAAAATTGATAATTAATTCAAAATCACGTTGGAAATACATTCGAAATTTAGATACATGTATCCAGGGTGCCGGATAGTCGGGTCTAGAAAGGATCTTTGAATAGAACCATGACATGTTGGTTGTAGAATGAAATATTCCGAGCCCCTTAGACGACTCATGGCAGACTTTTAAGCGGAAGTCTATGCAATCGAAAGAGGTGCTCAATTCTTCTTGGATAGAAGGTACAAAAGACAAGTACGTAGTAATAGCATCTGGGAGTCAGACCGCCAATCGAGCACTAGGCTTTTGTGAGGTTAAATCGAAGATAATATGTAATCGCCTAGGTAGGGAAAATAGGATTAACCTGTACTGGGTCCCAAGTCTTATGGGAATCCTTAACAATGAACAAGCATATGTGCTTCCGATAAGGGGATCTACCCTAACACCGATCTTGCTAGAACCTTTGTGTGGATTGGGAGCGGATGTTTGGAAAATTATGTTCAACGAAAAGGTAGATTAAGAGAGGTAAAGATTCTTCTGAAACCAAGACTATACTGTTCTTTTGAGAGGTGATTGCAACGCTTGTCAGGACTACGACCAAGCTTCTCACATCACTTATATTGTGTGTGTTAATTTTGTATGCGAGTGAAGTGTAGGTACGAAAGACAGATTTTTGAGAAACCTATCCTAGGTCAATGAGGAGTTCTGCTCCACCGCTAGACTCACCTGGCCCTTGATGGATAGAAGGTGTACCAACCAACTACTTTGTCTTGGTCGTGACGCCATCTCAACCACAGTGGCCGTGCTTACAGGTCATTGCGTTATGGGTAGACACGCGGAGAGAATGATGCTCCCATTTAACGACTTCTGCCGTGGATGCAGATCCGCTGAGGAAGAGGAGACTGTTATCCACTTTCTTTGTCGGTGCCCGTCTCTTGCTAGGTGTAGATATAGGTTATTTGGCTCTCTATTTTTTTGTCAGCTTGACGGAGCTATCATCCATTGATATCAAGGATATAGCTTCGTTCATCAAACTTTCTGGCTGGTTTTCTAATGTAGGGTAGTCGTGCTTTTGATGTGCAGCCCTTGCGCTGACCAACTTCTTCCTCTTCCCTGATTTTGGTGGAACTTGGTCAGTACAGGGACTGCGTTTACCCGTGGCATCACAACGGGCCGCTATGCGTGCTCAAGTGAGCTTTGTGATATCAGGGCTACCGCTCCGACCTAACCTAACCTAATAATGGCTCACGAAAGAAACATTTTTTTGAACAATTTTCATATGCGATATGCGAGAACGGTAATAAGGGGAATAAAAAAGGAATAAGGAAGAGTCAAGTACGGCAACACCTAGAACAATACGCAGATGTTTGTAAAAAATATTCGGGCTTAATATCTGCGATAAGCAAATTCCACGCAACAAATTATTTTCCCCATGTATTCCTAAGTTTCGTGGTATCTAAACTCACCTGAAACACTTTAAAAAGAAATTAAAACTTCAACAATCTGGCAACCCTTAATGCAATATATAATCCCAAAGCTATTTTCGTGCTGGTTTCCAAACTATTCTAAACGAGATGAGATTTTTATGGAGAGTTTTTCGTTTTCGATGGAAAATTGATGCTGTTGACACATGTTCATAAATGTTGCAGAGAATCTATGATGGATGGATGGATGTAAGCGTCCAGTTTGTTTACATATCATTTATGTTGAACATAGGATAACAACAACAACAACGGTAATAACATCAATAACTATAGCAAAACCATTGGCCTGCTTCTCAAATTCCAGCGATTGAATGACTCTACACATGCACACACGCACTGATGCACTTGCACAATACATTTTCAATTATGCACGTTGGTGACAAAAACATTGTCATCTCATACTCATCGTACTCATCGTCATCATCTTTGTCAACAATGTGAACATGAACATGGGCAATGGGCAATGGACGACATCGTCATCATCATCGTTGTTGGTGTTGTTGTTATCAATGACATGTCCCCGTCAATTTTATGTTGTGTAGCCTCTTCAATTTTCATCCGTTGTGAAGTTTGTTTGTTGCAGTTGCTGTTCCTGTTATTGTCATCGTTGTCAAAATCAATATTTTCTGCCGCAGCATGTGCGCTTCGATAGTAGAGGTCCATAGCATGGCATACACATGCCATCATAAAAGAGGAAGACAACAATGTTGTGCTGCTCTCTGTTTAATGTTAGTCGTCACACTGTAAACATTGAAAGTTTTACATCTTCATCAGAAACTCATCCACATCGACATCAACATCATCTCTGGGCAACGTCATTATCAGCACAAATATGGTTTAAACTTAAACAGTGTCACTATGTACGTGGTGGTAGCTGATTAAGTTGCGTGGATACCAGTAGTTGTTGAATGCAGACAGTGTTGCCAGATGTAGTTTTCAGATTACAAAAAAAAAATGAAGGATTTTTGTGGAAGAAGTGATCCAGGCCTATCAGAGGTTACCGGATAGGGGGTAGTTGCCGCTTGCGCGAAAATAGGAGATAGGAAAACACCGGCGCCAGATTGAATCCCGAACAGGGCACTTAAGGTGGCTATTCGGCATAGACCGGATATGTTCGCCAGGTTTTCATACATAATTCATACATACATAATTGGTCATTACAATCCTTCAGTCAGGATAGCGACCTAGTTTCTCACACCGCTCATGTTGTGTGTGTTAATTTTTATACATGAGTGGTGGGACCTACAGTTTAAAGTCGACTCCGAACGACAGATTTTTGAGAAACTTTTCATGGCAATTTTTATTTCTGTTGCAGAGTTTTTACCAAAAATCTGCCGAGAGGAAGTCGCCGAAGAAATACTTTTTGTATTTTGTTTTGATGTCTAGCCTGGGGCACGAACCCTGGCTTTACGTCTAATAAGCCAACACACTACCTATTAGACTACGGCGACATATAGGTGTCTCATCTCATCTGCCAATAAGTCTATCGGTATTTTCTTTGCCAATACCCGTACCGATTCATCAGGCACTGTCCTGAAGCCGCTTATCTGCGTAATCGCGCTTAGACGCTTTCCTTATCGTTCCCACGGAGAAGGCCATCGACCATATTGGGCAAGCATACAACATTATCGACATCACAACCCTCGATATTATTCTCCTCTTAAATGGATTTGGTCTTCCAATATTTGGCATCATCCTCGCCAGTGCTGCCTGGGTTAGAGATGCCTTTTCTCCGATGTATTTCACGTGCTCCTTGAAATTCAACCTGTCGTCGATAATCAGTCCCAGGTATTTTATGGCCCTCTTCGATTCGGTCTTAGTGCCTCCAACAGTCACTTCCATATTCTCCACTATTTTCCTGCCACTTATTAAGACCGCCTCCATTTTGTAAGCAGCAAGTGTCAATCCAGACTTATCAAGCCATTTTCCAACTTTTTGAACCGCTATGTGCGTCCTCTCCTCTATTTCCTTTACCATCTTAGCGACCAAGACTATGGCAAAGTCATCTGCAAAGCCTACAATTGTAGTTCCGTTAGGTAATTGTAATCGAAGTATTCCACAATAGTGGCCGACGTACAGAGCCCTGCGGGACGTCAGCTGTCACTACGTATTCCTTTTCTCCATCATCCATTAAGTAATTTACCCTCCTGAAAGTAACCGTTAAGAATCTCCATCATGTTGAAAAGGGCTCTCAGAATCCGCCCCCAATTCGCTGAGTTGAACGCGTTTCTAACGTCAAGTGTGACAAACGCGCAGTATTCGTTGGTGTCAAATCTCCATCTTTCGCCCTCTATTGCATCTCTTGCAATGTCGACCACCCTCCTTATCGCGTCAACAGTGGACCGTCCTTTCCTAAATCCGTATTGCAGGTTCGAAAGAGCTCTTCCTGCCTCGGCACACGTTAATAGTCGATTGTATATTATCTTCTCCAATATTTTTCCCATCGTGTCAAGTAGGCAGATGGGCCGATACGACGATGGTTCCCCTGGTGGTTTGCAAGGTTTTGGAATCAGAACCAATTTCTGGCTACATAGATGTGATATTACATTTACCGTTTAGTGAGTCTCTGGACATACCCTCATGTTATAAGCAGCAGAATGATTCATTCCCAATTCACTTTAAACTGCCCTTAATCTGGCAACTTTGTAACTTTTTAGTATTGCCCGTGTAGCAGTGCAATGAAGTTGTCCTACTAAAACTATATTGGCAACTATTGCTGCTACATTTACTACTCGTAACATCATCAGCATGAGTATCGTAGTAGTTGTAATAGTAGCAGTAGCAGCAAATGATGTTGTTCTTGTTGCTGTTTATGTTGTTGCTACTGTTGTTGTTGTTAAAGCTGATGGTTTACACAGTTGTAATATTTGTGTTACAATATTTCAACATGTTGCATTATGATGTTGTATTGAATACGTGTCATTGCCGCAAATTGCATTTTAGCCTCTACATACATACGTACGCTACACAATGAATTTTAGTTTTAAAAAATATTTTCATTTTCTCTTTCTATTTTTAATATGTAAGGTTGGTAGGTAGGGTTGTCAGAAGACAGGGGGGTTTAGAACTTTTTTTTAAATTTTATTTTTTCTTGCCTGGTTAGTTATCATATTGCTGGTGCTAGTTGTGCCTTTGGCATTCCTTTTAGGAGACCAGATTCTGGAGTAAAATGTTGCAAAATTAAATCAATTTTTAATAGATTGCCAGTCAATGTTTGCATGGAATGAAATTAAAATGTTTTCAAAATTTTATTCAACTTTGTGGACTTTTTGGTGGTAGGTAGAGGAAAATGAGAGTAGGGGGACTATAGTAAATGCATTTTATTTACATTTTTCCGATCACATTGTCATTGTAATGGTTTTTAATGAATATTGTGAAGCAATTCCCTAAACTGGTAGTACATGGGAGAAAATAATGAGATTTTAAGGCGCAAAATTTCTATTAAAAAATTAAAAATAAACTGAGTTTGCATAATGAAATTTCAATTTAAAAGTAAAATTTTTAATTCATAAATAAATAACAGACTTTAATATGATTTTCATGATATTTTCTTAAATAAATTCAATCTTTGTTTGAAAAATGTCATGACCTTGGTTGTTAAAAAAAATATGCGTCATAATAAACAAACAAAAATCTACGCTTCATAATAAGATAATCTTTAACCCATTGTGTGTTAATAAATATTTTTATTTACAATTGAATTTAGTATAGTCCAGAATGAGAGAATCTAATTATTGAATAAACATGATCAATAAATATTGTGTTCATATTCCAAATAAAAAAACCTTGGAAAATATTTTAAAGATCGGTTTAATATTTGTTGTCGGTTAAGTTTGATTATAAATTGCTGGTACAGTGCGCAAAAATACAATATCTCTGCTAATATTAAGGGATTTTGTCCAAATATAGGCTGTTAGAAAGTTTAAATCTTTACATCAATAATGGATTCTATTGAAATCCCACCATTATTCTCTGAAAAGTTATCGCTTACAGTTATCGCCATAGTTTGCTTTTCTATTACACAGCAGAAAAAGTAAGAATATATCGCACACTGATAAAAAATTTCCAAGGCTTACGAAGACGATGCAGTACTTACTTACTTAATTGGTCATTACAACCCTTTAAAAGGTGTTCAGATATGTACTTTTATTGCGTAAATTGCAGTAAACGCCATTATTGAGCTCAATATTTCATATAAAGTTTTTATTAATTATTGCGCAATAAATACGCAAACTGTTATAATATGGAGCAAAATTTAAAATGCAGCACTGTCATAAGTATGTTTAGTAAGCATATTACAATTAACCGAACATTTTTTTTCATATTTGACAATTCAAATGTCAACAACGACAAACAACAAAAAAATAATACAAAAAAATAAAAAACAACAAAAATAAAAACAGTGTTGTTAAAACAATCAGCTGTTTTGTTTACCAGCTGTCAAATGAATATTGAATAAGCAGCTGAACTGCGTATATTATTATGCTTGGACACTTAAAATATTGTACTCAATAAACCAAATATTGACTCAATAAAAGGGCATATCTGAACATAGTATTAGTCTGGATTACAACCTAGCTTCTCACACTACTTATGTTGCGCAATTACCAAGCGATGGTACCATTAAGGAGAGTTATCAAAGTGTTTTAACGTGTTAGAGTTTCATACAGCGCTTCTTGACGATTCCAATTCGTTAAAAGAATGTCACAGTTTGGTTGAAACCGAGAACCTATCTCCTTCGAACTTGATCATATGCGTTGACAGTCAAGCATTTCGCCAAATCAAAGGGCGTCAGGAGTTGCAAGGATTCTCTACGCCGTAAATGAAAAAAGAGACATGGAACTCAAATAACCGTGGGTGGTCCAATATACCTGATTGCCAAATTTAAAAATTGCTGTGTCCAACAGTGGACACCAGGAGAACTAGGAAGCTACTCAAGTTTGACAAGAGACCGGTTCGCATTCAACAGAAATTCTAACGGGACACTGCGTTATTGGTATTTTCACTGACAAGCTCGGTCTGCCCCACCAGGATTACTGCAGCAGCTGCCATGATGTGGAGGAAATGGAGTTAATACAACACCTTTTATGCGAGTGCTCTGTACTTTAGAACAGACGTAATCGGTTTTTTGGTGATGGAACGTTTGAAGATCCGGGCATGATGGCGAACGTGCCACTAAAAGAATGGTTTCATCCGGAGCTCGTGGTGATTCAAACTCACCACTAACGGATCATGACAAAGGGTCTTACCTCAAACTGCGTAACACAATGGGCCACCGAGTGAACTTGTCTATGAACGGCAGATGCTCGCTAACCTAACCTTGTCTAAAAGGTACTACAGCTGGGGATCATTATTTTGAGAAATAGAAAACTACCAAAAGATAGTGTGTTGGCTTATTAGACGGGAGGCCCCCGGTTTAAATCCCAGGTCAGACATCTCCAACAAAACGAAATATGAAAAAATATTTCATCGGCGACTTCCTCTCAGCAAATTTTTGGCAAAAACTCTGAGAGTAAATAAAAACTTGCCATGAAAAGTTTCTCAAAAATCCGTCGTCCCGTCTCCCATGTATAAAATTAACACACACAACATAAGTGGTGTGAGAAGCTAGGTTGTAATTCCTGACTAAGAGGTTGTAATGCCCAATTAGGTATGTATGTAAACTACCAAAATCTCTTACAAAAAGACTTGACAGTAGTAGAAGTCTATGAAAGTATCACAGCTAAGATCTTTGAACTAAGTTTGCCATCTAACTTGATGAAAATCTATGGATATAAGAAAATTGGACAAGTTATACTCTACATATACAAAGTATTTGAACAACGTGCTTGTATTATGGTTTTATTTTTCGTTGCTGTTCTTTACATTAAATGTCAATAGTTGAAGTGAAGTTCAGTCAGTCTTGTGTGACGGCACAGTGCGTTTGAAGAGAGTAATCGTAGTTTGAAGATCTCCGTTACAAAGATCTGTTGAATAATTGTCTAGTAATTGTTATTGCTTATGCAAAGTGAATAACAAAGAAAAGCAATTGTTGTTGTTTACATCAAGTTGTGAACAGTGGCACACAGAATTAAGCGAATACTGAAGAATTTTAATTAAAAATGAACACAAATTTATTTTTATTTTATTTGCAATCTACGAGTTTTTTAAAAGGTAAAAACGTAAGAATTAAAGTCCCACTTGTGTCCGACAATGTTTAATTTAAATATTTTCCTTAAACTGCTTACAATAATTGTCAAAAGCAGAGTCTATTTAGGTTAGAGAAAAATTAAGTTCCACTTTTTTAATATAAAACCTTATTAACATTTAAACCATTCAACAAGATTTTATTTAAATACCACGAAGAAATGTTTAAATTTGTGCCAATAAATTAACTTGGTATGCCAATATACATATACTCACATTGTATTTGACCTGAATAAATAAATTAGAAATTTTTATTTGTTTATTTAACCTATGTAAACAAAATAACACTTTACTATGCAAGTTAAGTGGTATGGCAACTCTGGCAACGTAAATGTAAATACCCTCAACTGAATGCAACAGCTGTTACGCATGTTTTATACACGAGATTTTGCAAGAAAAAAAAAAAATAAAAAAATGAGCTTAGTCTTCGGAAATTGAACGCATGAATTGTAAGTAAAAAACGAAATCAAAAGAAAAAGTTAAAAAAAATAAAGAAAGACAGATAAAGAAACCCCTTAGAGACTGGACAATGACGTATGGTTGGTTAAGCAGATGGATAGATAGGCAGACAGACAGACAAAAAGAAAAGAGACACGGAAAGTAAAAATTTTAAAGAAAATCATACACGATTAAAGTGAATCGTAAAAGGCGTGCAAATTGTTTTAAAAATACGGGAAACACGTAAAGTTTACTTTTTTAATTTTTTTAATTATTAATTACACACCATGGTACTATACATATGTACATGCATACAAACTTATAATATCGTCACGCAATTCTTTTAATTCCATTTTAAAGCAAAATTTTTGAAGAATATTTTCGTTTAAATTGTTGGTTTTTATCTCTTAAATTGAATTGAATTAATGAATGAGTGAGTAAGCTTGTGTTGTGGCTTGTCAAGTTAAGTTATGTATGGTCAATGACGAAATTGGCAATACTATGTGTACTGAGCCAGCAAGAGTGAAAACGGTAAAACCAGGTGTTGCCATATTAAACACAACAGGTTGTTTACGTTGCACATAAATTACAATGTTTACAATGAGCAAAACATTGTTTTTAATGGCCAAGAGACAAAAAGAGAGCATTAATCCAATTGAAGAAAGAGAAAGACAGAGAGAGAAAAGAAAAATAAAGAGAGAAGAAAAGCTTAAAATTGAAAATAAATGACCAGACTGTTAATGACCAGACTATTTAAGCTACTGTTAGTTTCTTTCATAATGGAAACAAAGAAATTATTTGTTTAAGAAAGAAAAACATCAAAAAAATTGCTAAATAAGCTAATTCCATGAGTATATACAGTGGCTTAAAAAAGTATTCGTAAATTGGATTAACTCAAAATGTACGAACAAAGTTGAAGTTGAAGGCGCCATAGTCTAGTTGGTAGTGCATTGGCTCAATAGACGTGAGGCCGTGGTTTAACATCTGGCTCAGTCGAGAAATATGAAAACAAATATTTCTTTCGGCAACTTCCTCTCTTAGCAGTCTACTAGTAAAAACTCTGAGTAAAAAAAATTGCCCCAAAAACTTCTCAAGAAAATCTGTCGTTCGGAGACAACTTTAGCACTAGCACTCACGCTAGTTTCTTCTTATTCTAACTCTTATCCTCCTATCTCAGACAGAAGCCAAAGGCAAACCAAACTAAGATATTTCATCAGAATTCTTATCAATGCAACATAGAGCGATGTTATCTGCAGTTCTATAGCATAGGCAAGCTGCTATGACAAGACAACGCAAGAGTCATAGATGATTGCATCATCTATTCAGCTTAGAAGTCTGCTATGCAACTTGCCAACATACATACATAACATAATTGGTCATTACAACCCTTCAGTCAGGATTACGACCTAGTTCCTCACACCACTTATGTTGTGTGTGTTAATTTTTACACATGAGTGGTTGGACCTACAGTTTAAGACAAGTACAGTACCCGGAGGTCGAATTGACCCATTGTACAACGTCCTAGTTTCTCACACCACTTATGTTGTGTGTGTTCATTTTATACATGAGTGGTGGGACCTACAGTTTAAAGTCGACTCCGAACGACAGATTTTTATTTATTGAGAAACTTTTCATGGCAATTTTTATTTACTCTCAGAGTTTTTTGCCAGAAATCTGCTGAGAGGAAGTCTCCGAAAGAAATACTTTTTGTATTTTGTTTTGATGTCTGGCCTGGGGCTCGAACCCTGGCTTTACGTCTAATAAGCCAACAAACTACCTACTAGACCACGGCGACTTCAACTTGAACCTTGCCAAACGTCTATGAGTTTCTAAAGTGTTTTGTTTGATAAACGCCTAACGAGCTGTCTGGAGGCATCAAATTGACATTAACGAGTTCGAAAGCTCCAGCTATGAGATGTTGTTTTTCTATTTGGACCATAAAATCTTAACAAAATTGCCGCGGTCTATTTTTACTCAAACCCACGTATAAATCGGGGCAAATTTTTACAGCCTGCGTGTAGTTTTTGAGATTGTTTAACTAGTCGGCTTTTTTTTCGCATACATATTGCAATCGATATTCGAGTGTCTTAGCCTGATTGTGTAGAAATTAGACACTGACAGTCTAATAACAATAGGAGCAATAACATCCAGGGGTATGGGATTCAAATGGCCGTCCTGGAATGTAAAAAAGGTGATAAAAAATTACTCCAGGCATGGAAGAGTACACATTATAGAAGTAACTTCCTTAATCAGCAGTCTTATAAATAAAATTGGTACGAATATCTGTCCACTTTAAACTGTAGATCTTATCACTCATGGATAAAATGAATAACATGAAACATGGGTGGCCTTAGGAACTAGGTTGTAATTCTAACTGAAGAGTTGTAATGACAAATTAAGTACGTAAGACATTGTAACATTGGATCCCAAATAAGTGAACCTGACGTTATTTAACCTATTGAATGAGAGTCTCAGTCAATTGTTTCGATTAGAAGTTGCCGTAGTCTAGTAGGTAGTGTGTTGGCTTATTAGACGTAAAGCCAAGGTTCGAGCCCCAGGTCAGACAGGAAGACAAAATACAAAAGTATTTGTTCGGCGACTTCCTCTCAGCAGATTTCTAGCAAAAACTCTCGAATGTAAATGAAATTGCCATGAAAAGTTTCTCAAGAGTCTATCGTTCGGAAACGACTTTAAACTGTAGGTCCTACTACTCATGTATAAAATTAACACACACAACATAAGTGGTGTGAGAAACTAGGACGTTGTGCAATGGGTCAATTCGACCTCCGGGTACTGTACTTATCTTAATTGACAAGTACACGTCCTCTAACCTAACCTAACCTAATGGAATGTTATTTCATTTATATGACTGCCGCGACTGGCCTCACAGCACCTCATTCGATGGGTTTAATTTTCGTGCACTTTTTCGAGTGTATAGGGTCGTATCTGTTCTACGGCATCACGAATGTTGGCCTTCAAGTGCTCAATTGTTTCTGGTTTGTCGGCATAACAGTTTTCTTTAACAGCGCCCTAAAGAAAATAGTGCCACGGTGTCAAATCGCAGCTTCTCGGCCATTGACATCATCATTTCGGCTAATTAAACGGCCATCAAACATTTGACGCTATAAAACGATTGTGGCATGATTATATGGTCTAAGGATGCCTCCGCTCCACAAGCCGCCCCAAGCAGTCACTTGTAATGGGTGCATTGGCTTCTGTAAGACCACATATGGATTTTCGGAGTCCCAAATACACCAATTTTACTTATTAATGTACGCACCAAGATGAAAATGAACTTCAGCCGAAAAGATGTTTTTTTGTTTTTTTTTTTCTTTTTTTTTTTTGGCAAAATCGACATCATCATGCAGTTTCTCGTTGGCCCAATAAATCCCAGAGTTGCTCAAGCGTAAATCTATTCATTACATTCAATAGAGTTGATATACTAAATTTTGTGACAGAATAGAATGTACTTAAGTATTGCCAGATTCGAAATAACCAATGATTCAAATTTAAACCAATAGATGGCCTACCCGATGAGGTCAACACATTGTGCTAAAAATCAAGGCCAATATTTTGTTTCTTTTTTAATTATTATCAAGCAGAACATTCAAATAACTTTTAATCTTTCTGTACCAATTAAGCCACTTATTAGTCATGCTTGACTGCAACTGATTTAGTCTTTAGACAATCTATTCTCATGAAGATTTTTCGCATGAATTTCAACACCAAATCCTGTTTGTATTGTGTTTCTAATTTAATTTCTTTGTTTTTAATTTGAAACCATTTAAAACAGTTTTTCAATTATAATTGCCATGAGATCTGTGGGTATTTAAGAATAGAATTGTTGTTCTGGAAACCTGTTACCTACCTACCTGTCCATGTTAATTGGTTTCATTATTTATTCTTCTCAAAAAAATTGAATTTTTTTATTAATTTGCCAATGAGTGAGTGAGTCACTTAGTTTTGTCTTGAATGAATGCAAAATGAAAGTGAAAATGAATTAAAGGGTCTTACCAATTCAAGTTTCTATTGCAATTAGGTTTCATTTTGTTTTGTCAGAGTTTTGCTGTGTATTATTTGTCAGCTGCAAAGTAGAGATTGTCTTCACTCTGGTCAATCTGTCAAAAACACTTTCCTACAATTGTAAATAGTTTAGGACATAAGAATCATTCAACAACGGAAGAAAAAAAGAAAAAGGGATTCAAAATTATTTTTAATCTAAATAAACAGCAACAACTACCAGAGGACGTCATCTAAGTATTCACTGACAGATCCAGAACATGCAACAGAGTCGTATGTGAAATCTTTTCAAAACAGCTGACTTTCAGATTGTCATTGCCACTACCCAATTACTGCATTACCCTTCGGAGTGAAATAATGTGGAGAACCGAGTTCGTCAACTGACGTTTACTGACACTAAAGCTATTATTAGGTCCCTAGAAATTGTATACACAACATCTAGAATTGTTGAAAAATTCCCGATACCTCTGGAGGAGTTAATAAGACATTCAACGGTTTGCTGGACAGGGAGACAATGAAGGTAATAACAAAGTCAACATACATGCTAAGAGAAGCGATTTCTGAATGAACGTTTTCCAGAAATTATGAAAGAATTTGATGCAGTTGGCGCCAGATTTAAGGCCGATTGCCTATACTTATATTGCAATCGCAACAGTTTGTGGTTATGGGTCGACGACTGATAGTGAAACAGAAGTTCGTGGTTATAGGTCGACGACAGATAGTGAAACAGAAGTTCGCGGTTATGGGTCGACGACAAATAGAGGAACAGAAGTTCTTTGTTGTTGGCTTGTAAAATATTCAGAATTCAGAAGTTTACGCCATGGAAGCTTGGTTTTAATATGGTCAGGAAGTACAGAGGACGAGAAATAGTTTTACCATTTAAGCACTAAGTTCCTATAAAGTTAATTTCGAAAGCTGGTCATCCTTTGGTGGATCTCAGATCAATTAGGAATTTAGTGCAATGATATATAGACAAATAGGCTTATTGGAGGAGAGCTTTTACACTGCAGATGTGGAATAGAAGGAGGAGTTTTGAAAGATAGACACTTTGAAGAGAAAGATAGAGAGAGGCTCTACTCAAGCTTTACAATGAACAAGATGAGTATACATTTAATTCAACAAGTTTTTCTTTATTTTTGTTTACCTTTATTGCGTGATTTGAGGCGTAGTGTGAAGGCTTGAGGCTTTAGATATTACCTGAAACAAATCGGCACCCCCTCAACAGTCTCCTGACTAAAACTTCTTTGAGTAAACATTGGCGATGAAAGAGCTTTGCAATACTACGTTAAACTGTAGATACCGCAATCTTCTCTAGCAATCGTTGACCGGGCATTGTCTTTTTACTTTGCGGTTTTTAATTGTTTCACAGATTCTCTCACTTGCAAAGATGTGTTTAATTGATCTGTCATGCGGCTATTAGCTTGTCAATCATAGTAAACTGATACCCTTATGAAGACCTTACATCATACGACGCTTATCTTAATTACATTCGCACATATAATGCAGTAAGCTTCATTGAAGAGATAAGTACATACGAGGTTGGTTGAATAATGAATGAAACACAGTTTCTTTTTTTTTCGTAAAAAACTGTGGATTACTTTCCAACAAAGTCGGTTTTCAAAGCAATAAAACTTTACTTGTAAGACGATTTTATCAAGCTTGGAAACAAGAAAAAATCAGGTTAGTTGGCGAATGCTCCTTGAAGAGTAAGGTCGTATTTAAGTGAAAATTTAAGTCCGTTGTGCTGCCACAATTAATATTGAACCCCGACATCAAATATTCGCTGTAGGAAACCGACTCCACTCCAAAATAATTGAATGCTATTGCAGTAAACTTTATACTTTGGGACAGTGCTGAAAAATTTAGTACTTTAGTACTTTTTTATTTGGGACATTGTAGAAAAATTTAGTACTTTAGTACTTTTGTCAGTACTTTTCCATTTCAAAAATACCACAGTACCCCCGCGACGCTTGCAGAACTCTTTTCATGTTCAACTTAATGCTCAAGGTGGAATTAGTCTACGTTCGTTTTTAGAAGACGGTACAAAACCTTTATGTGAGTGTCCCGCACTTTAGGATAGACGTCCTCGGTTTTTGAGTGACAGAACTTTTGAAGATCTGGATGTGGTGGCCAAAGTGCCACTAAGATAATTGGTTGGTCTCATCCGGAGCTCTAGGTGGTTCAAACCCACCACTAAGGGTTCTTACACCACAATGAGCCATATGGGCCAGCGAGTGAACTCTCTAGACAGCTTAGTTTACCTCTCATTGATGAACGTTGTAAGGCTACAATATTTCGTAAAAAATTTTGAAGTATGTTGTGGTTCGAGTCTGACCTAAGTATAGGTTTCAACACTCTCCAAATGATATTTTTGGGAAGCTATTGTCATAGAAGTCGCCGTAGACTAGTAGGTAGTGTGTGGGCTTATGAGATGTAAGGCCACTGTTCAAACGCCAGGTCAGACATCAAAAACGAAAATATGAAAAAATATTTCTTCGGCGACCTCCTCTCAGCAGATTTCTGCCAAAAAGTCGGAGAGTAAATACAATTGCCGTGAAAAGTTTCTCTAAAATCTGTCGTTCGGAGTCGACTTTAAACTGTAGGTCCCGCCATCTTCTTCTTATATATAAAAATGAATGTGTGTTTATTTGTTTGTGGGTTTGTTTGAAGTCTATAGACGGCTAAACGGCTGGACCAATTTTCTTGAAATTTTCACAGTCTTACTGGAGTTGTAGACTACTTTTTAAAGTAGGCGAGGTGCCACGCCCACATACCCAATAAGTATTTAACGTCGCATATCTCATAAACTGCAACATCTGTTGTTCTCAAATTTTGTATGGACGACTTTGACGTATATATGAACAAAATGGGCGGATTGGCTATAGTGGGCGTGTCACCTCCCATAGTCTATATATATAAAAACGAATGTTTGTTTGTATGTACCTTAAAGAATCGTAAACTGTGCATTTGATCATGTTATGATCTTTAGCAAAGTTGTTGCGCATGAGTTGACGGAGGTTGCTGCGATTAATATCCGATGGATGGCGTCACTGAAAATTATTCAAAATGAATGACAAGCAATTGATCGACCTACACCTCAAGCACGGAAGAAAAGAATCAGAATCAGACGAGCATTGAGACTGGAAAATCTTCGAGAATATGCCGCTGAGACCCGTTCTCTTGAACTACTTGAACAACGAGAAGTGAGATTAGAAAGTGATCGAATGCGTACTCCTTAGTCCCATTCATCTGAATCATCAGGACAACGGGAAACAAAATCAATAAACTGATTCAAAATTAATTGGACATTTGTGTAATGTATTTCCTTCAGATTTATTTTAGTTGGTGGCGCAGCAGCACGCGCAGGGTACAGCTAGTTCATGTATAAAATTAACACACACAACTTAGTGGTATGAGAAGCTAGGTCGCAATCCTGACTGAAGTGTTGTAAAGGCCAATTATGTTATGCTTATTATGTTATGTATTGCCCTAGATCTTGCAATCACAATGCTGCTGCTGATGAGGCATATGGGCCATCGAGTGAATAGGCCTGTGAACGGCAAGCTACTCGCAAACCTAACCTAATCCTATGGATGATATTTGCCATTTTGTTTGCTTTTCTTCGCTGCTATCAAAAGCTGTCAAACACACTTGGAATAGCTTATTTAGAATAGTTAATTTTTCAGCTAAGCAGAGCGAAATATAAAATTTCTTGACACAACCTCGTATATAAAAAAGGAAAAAAAAACAAGTTAAAAAGATGTTCAACGTAAAAATTTACCTTCAAATTGATTTAAAGCTGATTGTAAAGATGAATGTTGGACTGATTATTTAAGTGTAACGTACGAGTACTGTAGAGTAGTGTGGTAGTTTGGTCAGGGGTAGTGTTTGATCTCGTTATTGCACTCTTTAATTCATTTGATTTTTTATTTCTTCTATTTTAATTATCTCACGTTGCTGTATTATTTTAAATTTTTTTGTTTAGTTTTTCTAGGTAAACAACTTTTTTTTTTTATTTGATTTATTTGCCGCAAACAATTTTTGTTAGAGATTTTCATAAATTTTTCACGTTATTTAAAATTTTTTTTTTAAATTATATTTTGAGTTCTTATGCTCTTTCGTAAAGTGATGGTAAGTAAATAAATGCCAGGTTTTTTTCACTTTTTTTACTTTTGTTTTGAAAGCGCGCAATCACAACTGGCTTGACACTATTTAAACAAAAATTTATTTGATTTTTTTTATTTATTTTTTTTTTAAATTTTATTCGCTTAATATTCCAAAAACAAAAAAGCAGATTCACTTTTTCTTTTTGTTGCTGCTTTTATGCTTGTTTTCAAAAATTTTTTTATTAATAAGGTCGTACGTATATTTAGCTATGTATGGAGATAGATCTCTTTTTTATTTTTTTTTTGTTAAATTCGTTTTAAAAGCGTTTAAAATAAATTAAATTTGTTAATTATTTAACAAATATTTCACAAAATTTTTTCTAATTTTTCTTTTTTCAACTTCTTCAAATTGCAAGAAACACAAGAAATTCTTTTGTTCGGCTTTATCTCTCACTCTATGCTTTGATTGACTGACAGAGACATAGACAGATCCAAAATAAAATAATATTTTCACTTTACCGCTACTATACAATTTTCCCCGTTAACGTTTTCCGTTCAAATGTTTTTCTTTTCTTCAATCTCTTCAATTTCCTCTTCAAGACACGTCTGTCGTTGGAGAGTGGCCGCACACAACTGATCTTGTTTTGTGTGAGATGCGTAGCATGTAACTTTTGTTATTGTTGTTGCTGTTGTTGTTGTTGGCTGTGTTCTCCACCATGCAAAGTGAAAGCTTTGTTGTTTCCAACCGTATAGTGAAGTGGTGGAGCGTATGTGCAAAGTAAAGCTTATGTTTTGTTTACATTTTGCCTTTTACTGTTAGCTTAACAGAAAAAAAATACAAAATTGGACTCTCTTTCGCTGTTAAGCGATCAATGCAAAGAAATTAGAAACACAGTGTAACAATTTAAGTATGTTAGCAGCAAAATACCCAACTTGTTAGCCTGCTTCACATAATAATAGAGTTTCTTAGTTTAATGGGAACGGGGGGGAATTTCGAAAGTTGACAGTTGATAATGAACATCTGTCACATTAGTTGTCATATAAATAGTCTACATTGTCAGATTACCATGTAAAGGGTGTTTTTTATAGAGGTACAGAACTTTAAGTTGCAATAAACAACGGATGGATTATTCGATTGACATGAATTTTATTTATCCGAAAGATAATCTTGTGGCATTACATTTCAAATATGATTTCTGACATATGACCGCCACGGCTGGCGCGGATGTAGTCCAATCTGGACGTCCAATTTTCGATGACTTTTTCCAACATTTGTGGCCGTATATCGGCAATAATACGGCGAATGTTGTCTTCCAAATGGTCAAGCGTTTGTGGCTTTACCGCATAGACCAATGACTTTACATAGCTCCACAGAAAGTAGTCTAGCGGTGTTAAATCACAAGATCTTGGATTTTGTGGCACGAGCTGTGTGACATGTTGCGCCGTCTTGTTGAAACTACATCTCCTGGACATCATGGTTATTCAATTCAGGAATGAAAAAGTTAGTAATCATGGCTCTATACCGATCACCATTGACTGTAACGTTCTGGCCACCATCGTTTTTGAAAAAGTACGGACCAATGATCCTTCCGCAAAATCTTCCATAAAGTGGATGGACACAGATCCAATTCCTGTGCTCGATGGCGGATGGACTCATTCGGGTCTTCCTCAATGCTACGCTCTACAGCAGCAATAGCTTCTTCTGTACGCACCGTACAGCGTCTCTGGGGATGCGAGTTATCAATAAGACGTAAACGTGGTGCGAAAACGTTCCATGGTTAATCGAATTAACTGACTCTGATGGACGATTTTGTCGACGATAAAATGGACGTAGTGCGCGATACGTTTTCCGCACAGAACCATTATTTTCGAAATAAATTGCACTCTTTGCAAGCGTTGTTCAGGCGTGAGTCTATTCATGATGAATTGTTAAACCAAACTGAGAATAAATCACTTGACAGCTGTTAAATCGGTCGTCATCTTGAAAAGTAATGCCAACTTAAAGTTTTATACCTCTATAAAAAACACCCTTTACAAAGCTGCTGATGATTGGTTGTATACTACGTCATATGTGTAGAGGCATATGGGCCATCGAGCTACTCGCTAACCTAATCTCATGAATTTTTGCCATTTTGCTTGATTTTCTCTTCTGCTACCAAGGGCTGTCAAGCGTGCTTGAAATAGCGATCAACTGACAGATGCTTGTCAGCGTTATTTTTTCAACTAAGCAGAACGAAATATAAAATTGCGTAGAAAATGAGGTATGTTCACTGTATAGGCACTGGAGCAGTTGGCAACCGATTCTAATGTTCATTGAATAATTATCTTCAGCGATGGGGCTTATTTCTTTATAAATAGGTACGTGAACAAACAAAATTGTCCAGTTTGGAACGAGCCTGTTGTGATTTTTATATCAGGAGCTTTACTTTCTTAATTGGTCGTTACAACCCTTTGGGAAGGATTTACAACCTAGCTTCTCATACCATACCGTGTTATTGAGTGTGCTAATTTTATCAATAAGTGGCGGCACCTACATTTTAATGCCGACAACGAACGATAGGTGCTTGAGAAACTTGGAAATTTTATTTGCTCTTAAAATTATTGTCAGACGACTCTTAACCCATTAATGCCCGAATTACATTTTTTTCTAACGGTTACCGTTTTGTTTTTTACACTCAATTTCCTCTCAGAGCATAAAAACTAAAGCAACCTTTTCTGGCAACTTAAGTTGCCACTGGGCACTAATGGGTTAAGAGAAAGTCATCGAAAATAATTTCTGAGCGGTTGCTGATTCGTATAAAATCCAAAACCGTCCATTACTTTATGGAAAAGTCAGTTTTTATTGTGAACTTTGGTTTGGCAGTTTTATTGGCCCATATTTCTTACAAAACGACTTTAGGCGACCACCATTGTGTCAACAGCGAGCGCTATTGGTCAAAGATTTCCAATTTCTTTTCGCCTGAATTGGATGATCGGGACACCAATCACATATGGTTTGAACAAGGCGGTGCTATGTACCACACAGATCATGCCGCATAGGATATTCTGTAGGAACAAATTGAGGGCATGATCATCTCACGTAGAGGTGCCGTGAACTAGCCACCGAGATCGTGTGATTTGACCCCGTTATCCTTATTCAGGTATGGTTTTCTTAAGACGCCATTGCTCATATTCAGCTTGATTTATGAGCCAGAGTATTGGAAAATTAATTTGCTATGAACAGGATTGCTAGCTGACCGGTACGGTGTGGTCTTTTCTGGATGCGCTATATTTTAGCCGTACATATCAATTTACTATCCCGTGTTATCCGAAATATTTGAGCTCCATTTTCTGTGATATTGTTTGACCCATGAGTCGAACATTTTTCCACTGAGGAAGTTTACTTTTTTTTGTACTTAAGATTTCGGTCGGAGTGGTAGCTCTGATATCACAAAGCTCACTTGAGTACGCAGAGCGGCCCGTTGTGATGCCACGGGTGAACGCAGTCCCTGTACTGACCAAGTTCCACCAAAATCAGGGAAGAGGAAGAAGTTGGTCAGCGCAAGGGCTGCACTCTTTTTGTACTATTGTGTGGTATTTTTTTTATTCTATTGATGCCATTGTACATACATATGTACATACTATGACCCTTCAGTCAGGATTACAGCCTAGTTTCTCTCAGCACTTATGTTGGGTGTGTTAATTAATAAACATGAATGGAGGTGGAACCTACAATTTAAGAAACTTTTCATGGCAATTTTATTTATTTCAGAGTTTTTGCCAGAAATCTGCTGAAAGAAAGTCACCGAAAAAATATTTGTTCATACAAGACCTGGGGTTTGAACCATGGGGTCACGTCTAATAAGCCAACACACTACCTACTAGACTAAGACGACTCTAACGAAGTGATTTTGAAGCATTCCACACTTTCGTTGAAAAATTACAATAAGAGGAGATATGAGACTGGGCATCAGACTACAAAAGAAATAACCTGAGGTTGATAACCCGTCTTTTGACATGGCATTTCGAATTAGGTCTGTCCCGAGCCCACCATGAGAATGAAATATTCGAACATAGTGTAATAACCTGTGGGAAATTAATACATCCTAGAAGGAAACACCAGGAATGCTGGACAAGGAACTGGTATTGTTGACAACGAGCATCATCATGAAGTTTGTCTAAGCAATAGGCTTGGAGGTGACATTATGGAACTGGTTTAAAGCTTCTTTCGCCTTGTTAAAGACCTCCATTCTATGGACCGCTATTAATTAACAAAGTAACGGCTTTGTTTTGTTCTGTTTTCTTCCATTAAGTTACGTTTCGTTTCAAAAATTGTGTAAAATAATGTTGCAAGTTGTAATTGTAAGTGCAGTTTACTTAAGATTTTCAATTTATTTTCCTTCCTTTTCTTTTTATTGTTATTGTCCTTGTAAAATAGAAAAGTTATCGTGAGCTCTGTGATCCTTTGATTCTATTCATTTCATCTGTTATTGTTTTTGTTGTATTTGCATTATTATTATTGTAGTATTTTTACATTGGGGATATTGTTTAAAAAAGTAATGAGAATGACTGAAATAAAATCGTAAAATTATTGCCGTCTTGAAAATATGAATCCTTTTGCTTTTAAAAGGATACATGGAACCAGAAAACAAAATTACAAAAAATCATAAACGATGTAAAGAAAACGGCGAAAAAAGTTTCAATTTTTCTCTGTTTTAGTTTTTTTTTTGTTATCTAAAAAGGATACCCAGGATGGATACTGACTGCATTGAAATAAAATTTTTACAGAAAAACAATTGTAATCTTATTGTCACTGTCACTGTCACTGCCACTGCCACCAACAGAAAAAAATGTTACAAAACAACAGCATCGAAATCCATACCGGGGGGTGGGTGAGAAGAACGAAATTTGAATAGAAAAATAAAATGCTGGTAACAAATAAAAGTTTTTTTCGTTCTTCTCTTTCTCAGCTTTACAGAGAAAAAAGAAAACATCAAAAGTCATTCAAAAGTTGAACGTTGCATTTATTTGTTTGTGAAAAACATAAATTTAGTTGCGGAATAAAAAAAAACTGAAAAAAATTTATAAGATGTTGTGAAAAAAGATCCCCATTAAGTTTAAATGAAATTTAAGTCTTTAGTTAATCTCTTCCAGTTCACATAGAAACACTAGCGCTCATCTAAACATTATTCACTCATGAACACTCAAATATGTAAAGATGGCGGCATAAATTCGTTAAAGAAGTATGTACTCTGGTGATAAGTGGCAACCTTCTAGAAGATGCTGTTACATTTTCTACCTTAAAAAAACGTATAAAATATGAGTTCGTAGATTGCAAATTAAATAAAAATAAATTTGTGTTTAAATTTAATTAAAATTCTTTATTATTCGCTTAATTCTGTGTACCACTGTTCACAACTTGATGTAAACAACAACAATTGCTTTTCTTTGTTATTCCTCTGCTAATACCCTTCGTATAAATAATAACAATCACTAGACAATTATCCGACAGATCTTTGTAACGGAGATCTTCAAATCACAATTACTCTCTTCAAATGCACCGCGTCTTCACACAAGACTGATTGTACTTCAGTTTACATTTATTCTTGCAGTGTTGTTTGTGATTTTTTTTACTTGTTTACCATTCTTTATGCTTGTGTTTGTTGTTATATTAAGGAGTACGATAATTTGTAAACAGGTTTGTTTACTGATTGTTTTGTTTTTGTAGCTTTAGTTTTTAATTTTAATGTTAAGCGATGTAAAAACAAAACGCCGGTATCTAGATTTTTGATTTTCGTAACAATACATTTCAAGTTCCAATTCGCCATTTTATTTGTTGTTGTTGTTTTTTTTTGAGCTTTCAAACCATGCTCATTGAATAACATGGTTAAAATTATGTAACTGAAAATTTCAAGTGTGCAGCTTCTTCCTGTAAAGATGAAAACGAAAACTTGTCTACTTATTCCCAAGCAGTGCTAAAGTTATAGTGGCAACACCAATTTCGCCAACACAGAAGATGTTGTATTGCATCCAATCAATGACAACGGCAAAGACATTAAAGTTGCGATTCAACAACTTGAAAACAACAAGATTGCTGGCAGTGATCATCCTTCCGCTAAGTTGTTTAAGGACGGAGATAACCAGCTGATAGAGTACATGCATTATTTTATATTCGGAAGATAACTAAAGGAAATTATCCTCTGCAGAATTACCCTTGCCCACATACATAATTGGTTATTACAACCCTTCAGTCAGGATTACGACCTAGTTTCTCAGACCACTTATGATATGTGCTTTAATTTTATACATGAGTGGCGGGACCTGCAGTTTAAAAATTTTATTTACTCTCAGAGTTTTTGCCAGAAATCTGCTGAGAGAAAGTCGCTGAAGAAATATTTTTTAAAAATTTGTTTTGATGTCTGGCCTACCTACTAGACTACGGCGACTCTTGCCCACATAATGGGTCATAATGGGCAATTCAGTAGCAGGGACCTCTTTTGTGTAACAAAACTAATGTCATACAACTCGCATATTTTCCTCGAGTTTTGCTATGACAGGGAAGCATCAATGTTATGCACCGTTGCAGCTGCATTTTAGTCATAGACTAAAAGCAATTATGCTCAACGATTTTAAACTTAGCGTCCACTGTCATGTCCTGAGAAAGTTACAGATTCCAGACCTAGTATTTCAGCATTCTATAACACGATAATGAATACCACTCTTTTTTAAATTGTCAGAGCCATAATTCCTTAACCCCTTCACCGATTTCCATCAAATAAACGAGGCCTAGAACTACTAGAACAACCTTTTCCACACAATTGCTATAATATAATACAATACTACCTACCATAATGAAAAATATTTAAAATTCTAAAAATGGAAAATAATATAAGCTACTGGAACAAACTTTATTTCCATCAAAAAACAATGCAAAAAATTTGCTCTTAAGAGAACAAAATTTACCCTTAACAGAGCACTGTTCACTGTTTAACAGTATCGTGATCTATGTGAACAAGCTCACTTGATTAGGAGCTAATTTTAGGGCATATATTGGGTCAATGAGTACCATATAGGAATGTTCCAAGGCCTCTTAATACAATCACCAATATAGTCACATATAAAGTGATATGGTATGGAGAAAATTGGCTTCGAAAATATCAATTTTTTGGTTGAAAATTATCTAGAACATCAGTGGCCATTTTCGAACATATAAGAACTAGTCCACCATACAGACTATATGCAAATGGTAGTCCAGAGGGTGCTCTTTCCAACCATGGTAGCCGTACTCAATTTGTGAATCGAGATTTTCAATTTAATAAAAATCGATTTTTGGAGAAAAGTTACTTTGTGTTTAATTTTTGTGTGCGTTACGTAAAAGTAAGATTTTTAATTTGTACCAGGCGAAATAGGGTGGTCAAATCAGAAGGTGCACTTGAAAAAAAAAGCTACAAAATAATGTCTTTTTTGACATAAATTCAAAGCAAACTGAGTTGTTGTAATGCTGCTACTACCTGCTTTGTCATCTTATTTAAATAAAATTTTTTTTTTGGGAATAATTCGTACAGGAAAATTCGCATAAATATTCCCGCTACTACTCCCTTCAACTCATAACAAATGAAATTTATTTGTTCCCTTAACATTTTCCTACGGTTCGTTTTGTAACAATACTACACTATATTGTATACGCGGTCATGAATTTTATTTATTAAAACAACAACGACAATACAATTCGCAAAATTGGTGGGTGTCTTATTCCATATTTGCTATTGCGAAGGTCAATTACAAAAAAAATCATTTGCTTTTCTAATCTCTTTCAAACAAAATTAAAGATATTTAATTTAGGAAATTTAAATTTACACTTAATCTAGTAAAGAAACACATTGTTTTACTCACCCTATTTACACTATATACGGAACTCCAATTTACACCACTGAGTTTTCTCTAAGGCAAGCCATTCAACTTGATCGAAAATTCATATGAAAAAGCACTCACTCAATCACTCAATTTTTTTTGAGTCATTTTCGTACGAATTTTTATTCTGCCAAAAAACAGTTGCCATACAAAAACAATTTCTTATGCACATTTATTTCACAACAATTTTAACACACACACATACTTTTTTTGAGACACCATTTATTTCTTTTCTTTTTTTCTTGGGAGCGCCCCTCTCATAAGCTTATAGAATTTCTCTTTTTATAAGTTCATTGCTTTCTTTTACTTTTTTCATATAAAACTTATGATTTCTTATAATTTAGAAGCTTAAATTACTTTTTAACACAGTTTTAATAAAAACAAACGAATTTAACAATAAATTTTTAATTTTCTTTTCTTGACATGGAAATAACATCCGATCTGTTGCTGTTTTATGAAAGAAACTAAAAATGCCGTCTTTTTATTTCCCAATTGGGAACAAAAATATCCCTTTACTGCATCCATATGCTTATGCAAAAGGGAGAAGAGGGTTTTGTGTGATTTCATATGTTGCATGTTGTTGTTTTTATTTCAGTATTTTCAGTTGTGACCTTTGTCTACTCTCTTCCATATTGTGCGTGTGATCTGATAATGTTGATGTTGGCGAATGCTGTTGCTTATGCGCACGTAGTGCGTAAGCATATATTATAAGGGTTTTTTATTCTTATACATTTCCCTGTGGGATATTTTTCAAGTTATTCAAGTAAATAGTGACAGTGTGTGTTGTTGTTTTCTTATATTAAGGTTTGGGAATTTTTTTATTTTTTTGTTGCAATGTTTAGTTTGTGCATGATTACTATCAAGAAATGTACTTTTTACTGTGTTTTAAATTTTTTAATAAAAAATAATATTTCCTTTTAATAGAAAAGTATGACAAACTTTCTGATTTTCTTTTATGATTTTATCTTTTCATTGCTTTGGAAAATTCAATTTATTGTTACAAATTGACTATCATTTGATTTACATATTTTTTTACAAAATTTTACATTATTTACATACATATTGTCAACAATTTGCATTTGCATTTACATGTGTCGGCAAGCATGTAATTCATGCTCACACTCTGATTTCTCAATATCTTACACGGGTGTAAAACGGGTGCAGCAATTGTTTATTGTTTCACTATTAAAGTGATACGGAAAACAAAACCAACAACAGCATGCATGAGTACAACACACAACATACAAATGTATGCATGCATGATTACATCTAAGCATGACTGGAACATAAACACACATATACATGCATACACTTACACTTGTTTAATGGTTTTGTTGAGAGTGCCAGTGAGAAATAGAAAAAAGCGACTGTGTAAAGCATAATGTTGCCATGTCGTTGCATTTCTTAGTGGGTATTTTTTTTCTTCTGCCAATAGTTGAGTGTCTGCCGAAAAGTATGCAACATTATTTGTTCGTTTATTTATTCATACAAAGAAATACAGTGGGTTTGTTTATTAAAAATGTTATAAACAATTGAAATTTAAAATGTCGTTACATTTAAGAATTCATTCCTTTGAAATCCAACGAATGAAGTGAGAACTGGGACACCAAATTTATAGCAACAATTTAAAATTTTTAAAATACCTTTTTTTTTTAATTTTTCGAATTCCGATTTAAATTTGAATTACATTTGCCTTACTGTTCTCGCATTGCTAAACATAATAAAAATATGAATAACAAGACAAACTAAAAAAGTAAAAAAAAAAACAGTAGAGAATTGACACAATCAAAAATGGTACAAAAAGAAACGTAGCAACTTAAAGATGTAAAAATGTTTTTATAAAAACGATGCCACAAGTGTCAAATGGAAAAATAACAAATTCTCTTACCAACAACGACAACAGAAAAAAAGGAGGACGAAAATATTCATCCTTTTATAAACCAGCAAAATTTTAAAATTAAAACGCGAGTAAAAGATTTACTTCTACTGGGAGTGAATTATATTCTGTTAAATTGGACAATCTTGGAGGCTAAGGTGCGCCATAAAGGGATCTCTGTTGGCATATCGAGCATTAGTCCGCACAATCCTGTATTATATCCTTTCGAATGAAGCGGAGAGAGAGATTATACTGTAGGATGTGTTCCTTAAGGTGGTGCGGATGAAGGAGTACAACATATATAGGGTGTGTCACATAAAAGTTTAAATTTAAAAATGCAATAAAACAAAACCGATTTAAAATTTTGCCGAATTTTAGTTTTTTTTTTGTTGTGAAGTACAATTGTTCCGGTTGGGAAGTGGAGTATTATTTCGTTCATATGGCTGTCTCATGCGATCAGACCAACTGTCGTGCCCGTTTTCGAGTCTATGGGTGCATTTCTCTCGATAATAATCACTCTACCGAGTGATGCCAAAGGCATCATGTTGGGATCAGCACTGTGTAGTTAGGGCTTAACTACTTTGTGTGTTCTTCGATTGTTAAACGATTGGGAATCGTAAATTGTTACGTTTTTTCTGTTTTAAAAACGTTTAAAATATGAGCTCGTAGATTGCACATTAAAATAAAAATAAATTTGTTTTAATTTTAATTAAAATTCTTTAGTATTTGTTTAATTCTGTGTACCACTGTTCATAACTTGATGTAAACAACAATAATTGCTTTTCTTTGTTATTCCTCTGTTTATACCCTTTGCATAAACAATAACAATTACTAGACAATTATTCGTTGAAACCACGATTATTCTCTTCAAACGCACCGTGTCTTCACACAAGACTGACTGAACTTCACTAAGTCACTCGCCTTTCATATGGCAGGGTAAACAGTCTTATGAATGCTCTTGAAGGCGAAGTCATCTACATATATATCGGGTCCGCCATATAACGTTTTTATTTCCACTAGTGCTTATTTCGTGAATGGTAACACTTAGCTCATGTCTGATTTGACAGATAATTAGTTTCATGCTTCCGCTGAACGAATATGGTTGTGTATACGCTTGAACAACGCTGGGAAATATTGCGACATTACTTTGAAAATCATGGTAATATTGCAGAATGTATGCGAAAATTGCGTACGGATTTTGGAAGAAGAAGAAGCACCGTCAGCTCCGTATGTTCGTTATCTTGTGAAAAAAGTGAAAGAAACTGGCATCCTCATCGATAAACCAAAGCGTGAAAAGCCAAAAACAGTGCGTACACCCGAGAATATTGCTGCTGTGGCAGAAAGTGTGAGTGAAGCGCCATCAACATCAATTCACCGACGTTCTCAACAATTGAACATTTCGCAGACATCACTGAGACGAATTTTGCATAAAGTCCAATTGGTTCAGGAGTTGAAGTCAATTGACCATCCAATGCGTTTTCGCTTCGCTAAGTGGGCCTGCGATCGATTTACAGAAGATGCCGATTTTGGCAAAAAAAAAAAAAGTCATCTTTTCAGATGAAGCTCTTTTTGATCTTGGCGGGTATGTAAACAAGCAAAATTGTCGCATTTGGGGCACAGAAAACCGGCACGCATACATTGAAAAGCCGACGCACCCAAAACGAGTCACTGTTTGGTGGGGATTTTGGTCGAGAGGCATAATTGGGCCATTTTTCTTCGAAAATGAGCAAGGAGTGGCCGTTACAGTCAATGGCGATCGTTATCGGGCCATGTTGAACGAATTTTTGTTCACAAAAATTGAAGAGGAGGATATTGGCAACATTTGGTTTCAACAGGACGGCGCTACGTGCCACACAGCCGAAGCTACACTCGATGTTTTGCGCCCTGTTTTTGAAGATCGCATTATCAGCCGCAGAGCTGATATCGTTTGGCTACCTCGGAGCTGCGATTTGACACCGTTGGACTATTATTTGTGGGGTGCCGTCAAAGATAAGTGTTATGCCGACAAGCCAGAGACAATTGACACTTTAAAGGACAATATTGGTGAAATACAGCTGTATACAATCGATAATGTGCTTAGAAATTAAACCGATCGTGTATGCTACTGCATGGCCAGCCGAGGCAGCCATTTGAATGAAATTATTTTCCATTATTAACCGGAAGGATTGTACTTTCAAATAAAAAAAGAAATTTGAGAAAATATTCAGTAGTTTTTTTAAAGTATTTTCAAAAAAAAAAAGTAATTTGGCGGACCCTTTATATGTTGTATTGAATACACTTGGTTGTTTGTGAACGCTCAATGCTACGCTGTATTTTGTATGTCGTATTCTTCTTTATAATTTTTGCCATTCAAACAATTTGATAGCACGAAACCACTACAACTTATTTAAAATATATAAAAAAAAAACGTGTATAAGTGTATCGGATTTTTACATGAAAATTATCAACAACAAGCATACACTGTTGTATAGTCGTCCAACAATACAATGAATACAACGATACAACAGCTTGTGAGAATTGACCAACTATCTTTCACTAAAAATGACACTTCCAATGACAGATATTTAACAGCTGATAGACTTGCCAGACTGGTGGTTTTGCAAGCATTAAATGAATAATCCGATATTATTATTTACCATTTCATGGCTCTATTTCAAGTGCACAAAATACATTTCAAAACATAAAAACGATTTTTTCAGAAAAAGTTTGTTTAAAAATGTATTAAAATTGGTTGTGATTAAAAATTTCACTGGGTTATCTTTTAAAACTTAATGGTTGTTTTGTTAAGTTGCTGCCATGTTCTGTTCAGTTCTGTTCAGTTTTTTATAGCACTTGCAAGTAAATTCTTTATTTACAATTTATTTACAATTTACAATATGACACGGACAGCAGAGATAGTAAATAAATGGAAAATTTATTTCAAATAAAATAAAATATGAAAGAAAGAAAGAAAAGAAAAGAATAGAAAAACTTGCATTGTACGTCACTTTATTTTTAGCGTCACTTCATTGTGTGAAGCATTTGTTGGAGCAAATAAAGATAGACGTTCAGATTCCGAGAAATACCGGCAGTTAGATTAGGTGTCCCAAGCTGCCACATCTGTGTCGAGGGGATTTTTCCCCCTCCACTCATATAATGCCACTTGATTGAAAGTTCAAATTTGTCCCGAAAGTTCTAAAGTTCTTCAGAATATTGGTTCATTCATGTGAGGTGACAATATTCTGAAATTCCTCTTGCAGAATATTCCTTGTGTGACACGTAGCTCGGTCCGGTTGAAACCAAATTCAGAATGTGGTAATCATTGACGCATTGTGCAGGCATCGAGGAAAACGAACAGGCGGATGAACTGGTATGGATGGGATCGGAGATGTCGAGGGAGGAGATGATAGAGGCGATGTAGGAGCCTCTACAGGAATATTTTCTCAAAATGCATTGTGAAAGCATAGAGGAAAACGAACAGGCGGACTAATTGACATGGAAGGGATCGGAGATGTCTGAGGCGATAGAGACGATATAGGCCTCTACAGGAATATTTTCGCAAATTGGAAAAGGCAGCTTGGAATTCAACAAACCATGGGTGGCCTGACATACCTGGTTGACGAATTTCAAAATTGCTGCGTCCAGCAGTGAACAGCGTGAGAACCAGGGAACTACTTGAGTTTGACAAGAAAACCGTTCGCATTTCAACAGGAATTCTAATGGGACACTGCGCTATTGGCAGTTACGCTGACAAGCTTGGTTTGTCCCACAAGGGTTACAGCAGATGCTACCATGGTGTGGAAGAAACGGAAACGGTGCAACACCTTTTATGTTAGTGGCCTGAACTTCAGAATAGACGTAGTCGGTTTGAAGATCTGGGCATGATAGCGAACTGGCCGGATTCATCCAGAGCTCGGTGTGCTTCAAACGCACTACTAACGAATCATGATAAGGGGCCTTACCTCACACTGGATAACACAATGGACCATATGGCCACCGAGTAAACTTGCCTGTGTACGGCAAACTATCCGCTCACCTAACCTAACCTAATGACTTAACACCGCACGAAAGGGAGGTCCAATGAACAGAATCACTTCAAGGAAAAAAGTTGTCACCAAATTGTTAGTGCAATAAATCGATTGTTAAGCGTGCTGCACGACAAGTTCCGATGTCTTGTTCGAATCAAATGTTGTTGATGTTTAGCTGATTAATATTTGGAGATAAAAATTAAGACAATATGGCTCAATATGGCTCATAATTATTTGTAACGAAAGTTTGTTACTCATTTCAAAAAAAAAATAAGAACCAGTAAATCCGCTAGCGTATAAAGCACGCAAAACAGTCAATTTTCATGGATATAATGATGAATAATTAAGACAATATGGCTCAATATGGCTCATCATTATCTGTAACCGAAGGTTTTTACTCATTTCAAAACAAATAAGAACCAGTAAGTCCGTTAGCGTGTAAAGCATGCAAAACAGTCAATTTTTATGGATATAATGATGAATAATTAAGACAATATGGCTCAATATGGCTCATAATTATCTGTAACGAAAGTTTGTTACTCATTTCAAAAGAGAAAATAACGAGTGAGTCCCTTAATGAAACCTGACGTATTTGCGCTCCCCGTTGACAGTGATGATGATGTTGCATACGAAACATGCCGAGTTCTATTCCGTAGGAAATTACTTAGACTTCAATTTGCCATGAACGGCAATCATGTTTTAAACCTCTTCAAACTTTGATAAGAATAGAACTCCTCATGGTCCTTGAATAACTGTAGAGTATTACATTGACTGTTATTTTACTTCGTGGTATTCATTTCATTTGCTTTTCTTTCTTATTTGCTTATACTACGCTTGTTTATTTAAAGCATACATTAAAGGAATCAAGCTATCATAAATTAAAGTATATTTTAAGGGATTTTTATACAAATAATTATTATTTGAATTTGATTCAAAATGACAAACTCTCGAATTATTATTGTTCATAATTATTCACATTTCATTAGGTTTTGTTAATAAATTTTAAATTAATTTGTAAATCTCCATGTATTAGTGTTTATATAAATACATATATGTATGTATGTACGTAGACATGGCTATTATGTACTACCATATAATAATTTAATTAATTTTCGTTGACTAAATAATGTGTTTGAAATGACTTTCAAACCCCAAAAAATAATGTCTGTGTGTGACAAATTGTTTAATAATCACAAAATTGTTTAACGATAACGAAAGCATTACATTACCGAGTGTTAAACTTGATTAATTAATTGCAGCACTATGGGACAGTATTGTCATAAAATCATTAATCATTTTTGTTTAAGCAAATTATCAATAAAGTTTAATGAACCTTTTTACGATTAAAAACATAATCATTAGGCTTATTTCGAAATGATTTAATCTGTTGTCATTATTATGTAAATGAATTCATAAATAATATAAATGTTTTGTTTTTACATCGCTTAACATTGAAATTATAAACAAAAGCAACAAAAACAAAACAATGCAGTAAACAAACCTGTTTACAAATTATCGTACTGCTTAATAAAGGCTCGGCCAAATAACTTTTTTTTTTGAAAATGCCTTAAAAAAAAACTACTGAATATTTTCTTAAATTTCTTTTTTTATTTGAAAATACAATCATTCCGGTTAATAATGGAAAATAATTTCATTCAAATGGCTGCCTCGGCTGGCCATGCAGTAGCCTACACGATCGGTCCAATTCTTAAGCACATTATCGATTGGGTGCAGCTGTATTTCACCAATGGCTTCACGAATATTGTCCTTTAAAGCGTCAATTGTCTCTGGCTTGTCGGCGTAACACTTATCTTTTACGGCACCCCACAAATAATAGTCCAACGGTGTCAAATCGCAGCTCTGAGGTGGCCAAACGACATCATCTCTGCGGTTGATAATGCGATCTTCAAAAACAGGGCGCAAAACATCGAGTGTAGCTTCGGCTGTGTGGCACGTAGCGCCGTCCTGTTGAAACCAAATGTTGCCAATATCCGCCTCTTCAATTTTTGTGAACAAAACTTCGTTCAAAATGGCCCGATAACGATCGCCATTGACTGTAACGGCCACTCCTTGCTCATTTTCGAAGAAAAATGGTCCAATTATGCCTCTGGACCAAAATCCGCACCAAACAGTGACTCGTTTTGGGTGCATCGGCTTTTCAATGTATGCGTGCAAATTTTCTGTGCCCCAAATGCGACAATTTTGCTTGTTTACATACCCGCCAAGATCAAAATGAGCTTCATCTGAAAAGATGATTTTTTTTTTGCCAAAATCGGCATCTTCTGTAAGTCGATCGCAGGCCCACTTAGCGAAGCGAAAACGCATTGGATGGTCAATTGGCCTCAACTCTTGAACCAATTGGACTTTATGCAAAATTCGTCTCAATGATGTCTCCGAAATGTTCAATTGTTGAGAACGACGGTGAATTGATGTTGATGGCGCTTCACGCACACTTTCTGCCACAGCAGCAATATTCTCGAATGTACACACTGTTTTTGGCTTTTCACGCTTTGGTTTATCGAAGAGGATGCCAGTTTCTTTCACTTATTTCCACAAGATAACGAACATACGGAGCTGACGGTCCCTTTCTTCTTCCAAAATCCGTACGCAATTTTCGCACGCATTCTGCAACATTACCATGATTTTCAAAGCAATGTCGCAATATTTCCCAGCGTTGTTCGAGCGTATACACAACCATATTCGTTCAGCGGAAGGATAAAACTAATTATCTTTCAAATCAGACATGAGCTAAGTGTTACCATTCTCGAAATAAGCACTAGTTAAAAAAAAAAAACGTTAGATGGAGGACCCGATATAACAACAGAGCAATCAGCATAAAAAATGGTAAACAAGTAAACAAGTAAACAAAAATACACCCACAACAAACATTACAAGAATAAATGTAAACAAAATACAAAAACAACAATAATAAATGTAAACGACGATGTTTGCATTTATAGAGATTTCGAGAAGGCGAAGTTACGAACATTCGCCTTCAAAAACATTTATCAGACTGTTTACACTGCCATATAAAAGGTAAGGCAAAGTGAGTTAGTAAAATGTCAGTTAGTTTTGTATGAAAACGCGGTGTGTTTGAAAAGAGTAATCGTGGTGTGAAGATCTCCGTTACAAAGATCTGTCGTATAATTGCTTAGCAATTGTTATTGTTTATACAAAGGGTATAAACAGAGGAATAACAAACAAAACAATTGTTGTTGTTTACATCAAGTTGTGAACAGTGGCACACAGAATTGTGCGAATAATAAAGAATTTTAATTAAATTTAAACACAAATTTATTTTTATTTTATTTGCAATCTACGTGCCCATATTTTAAACGTTCTTAAAAAGTTAAAAATGTAAGAATATTTTATTTTTATTTTAAAATATTATCGGTTGTTTTTTCAGTTGCATGATAACTAACGGTGTGACAGTTGAGAATGTTAAACTAACTTGACACATTGACAAGTCATAATGTATTCTTTAACGCCAAAACCACTCTTCCCAATATACTTTGAAAAGAAATCTGTTAGGGAAGTTATAGAGCACTTTGTCTATTTTACGGCTAAGTGAGCAAGTATTTCACGTAGTTATCGATTGCTTTCACCTTAATTTACAATCATCAACCAGACAATGAAATGATATATTCGTTTTGTTCGAGAAGTCTGACCTGGCGGTTAAACTGTGGGCTCACGTCTCATGAGCCAGCCAGCCAGTATTTACTAGAATATGCAACTTCATCACTACAATTCATCATTGTATCCATGAAAATTGACTGTTTTGCATGCTCTAAACGCTAGCGGACTTACTGGTTCTTATTTGTTTTTAAATGTGTAAATAACTTCCGTTACAGATAATGATGAGCCATATTGAGCCATATTGTCTTAATTATTCATCATTATATCCATGAAAATTGACTGTTTTGCGTGCTTTACACGCTAGCGGACTTACTGGTTCTTATTTGTTTTGAAATGAGTAACAAACTTCCGTTACAGATAATGATGAGCCATACTGAGCCATATTGCCTTAATTATTCATCATGATATCCATGGAAATTGACTGTTTTCCGTGCTTTACACGCTAGCGGACTTACTGGTTCTTATTTTTTTTGAAATGAGTAACAAACTTGCGTTACAGATAATGATGAGCCATATTGAGCTATATTGGCATATATTTTTGTCTCCAAATATTAATCAGCTAAATATCAATGACATTTGATTCGAACAAGACATCAAAACTTGTCCAACAGCACGCCTAACAATCGATTTATTGCATCAACAATTTGCTGACAAATATTTTCCTTGAAGTGATCCTGTACACTAGACCACGATGTTAAGTCATTAGGTTGGGTTAGGTGAGCGGATAGTTTGCCATTCACAAGCAAGTTAATTCGGTGGTAGATATGGCCCTTTGTGTCACCCTTGTCATGGTCCGTTAGGGGTGGTTTAAAAAGTCTCTGAGCTCAGAATGAAACCGGTCGGTTTGCGTGAAGGTTTAAAGTATAAACTGACACAAAAACTTACCATCAAATCCTGTCTGGGAAGGGCGTCTAGGTCGTTACAAATTGAAGGAATTGGGTAAACACTTGGATTTTATATCTTCAAAGTCTTTTATTTGTTTATTTCATAGGATTAAGGAGTTTAAATTAAAAAGAGAAAAACCATGTGTTTAAGAAATCTGCGAATTTACCGAAGATGAAACCAAAGATGGTGGAAATATTGTGAAAATTCTTTGATTGTATTCATCGAAATCCAAGGCATTCTCATCATCTTCAATTTCATCGTTACAGTCCACACCCTCGTCCTTGTCGTTATTGGCGATTTGGCATGAATCCTTCGATAAAATTTCATTTGCTTGATACATTGATTGGCAATGCCTAGCGTTAGTTTTCGCCTTGGGCCGATAACATTTCAAGGAGGTTTGCAAAAAGCCACAAAAGCCGGATATATTTCTTGATTGGCCTTCATTCTTAATATCTTCCTTGTGTTCTTCAATTCTAGAAGAGAAGCAAACCTGGCCATAGCAACCACAAATCAGGGTCTGCACTTTTGCTTTGAACTTCAATGTGTATTGTATGGTCTCTGTGAGGAAGGTATAGAATAAGGGATTCAAAACCGAGCTTGTCAGATTCATTAAGCCAAATGAGAAATATATTATCCAGTGCATGGGTTTCGTATAATTGCCATACATGCGCATCAGCAGAAAAAGCCAGGCTGGTAGACGTAGAAATACGAAGACAGCCATCATAAGTAAAATAATGGTAAACATGCGCAAATGTCTGGCCTCACGTAAGCTATTTGACGGCATCTTACAATTGTTATGATGATTGCTATGATTAGTACCGTTGCCTATGGGTACTAATGTTGTTGGCGGTTTTGCTGCTGTCATTGTTATTTTACCGCCCAGCGTATTTATTAAACTACTGGGTACAGTTGTACTGGATGTATGCCCGGACTTGCTATTGCAGTTTTTCTTCGATTCAGCACAAGTCTTGTTACCATTTCGTGTATCCTCTCCTTTGTTTGGTGGTATTACTTGGGTTTTATTGTTAGTCTTCAACGATTTTTTCTTACAAACGGCTGCAGTATGTCTACGTTTCCATAATTTCCTCGCAATAATCGAATTAAACCAAAAGAACGCACCCAAACAGGGTATAAAAATGATGGCAAAGACGATGGCATAGTAGAGGGAGACATTTTTCTAGAAGAGAAAGTAAACAAAAAAGAGAGAAAAGAAAGAATTATCCTGGTGAATTAATTTTGTAAAAGACGCAATTTGAACAATTTGATGATGGTTTGACAGCAGGTGGTAATAAAATTGTATCAAATTTAAGGGTATGAAGCGTGTACGTATTTACAAAATATTTGCTGGCATTGACTTTCTAGTAAATTGAAAGGGGGAGGGCCCTTTATGAAAGGCTTTTACGCAGTTATAAAGTTTTGAAAAGTTTGTGTGTGTTTTGTTCTATTTAATTGAACCAAATTTTGAGTCACTGACAATAACTGACCTACAGTTTAAAGTCGTCTCCGAAGGACAGTTTGTTTTGAGGAACTTTTCATAGCAATTTCTATTTACACTCGGAGTTTTCGCCAGATATCTACTGAGAGGAAGGCGCCGTAGAAATATGGAAATGTGTGACCTGGGCTTTGAAACGAGGCCTCATGTCTAATAAGTCAACACACTACATACTAAACTACGGCGACTACAATGTACTGCCCAAGTTTTGAAGAAGTCGAACAAATATGTTTCAGAAGCTCTCGCCTACAGGTTCTCTGAAACTGTGTTTTCCAAAAAAAGAAAGCATTCAGTTGTGTTCCCTGGACTGACTTGATAATAAACTGTTGATTATGCTTCGAATGTCGAATGAGCCTGGACTTTTACAGAAGTTTTCTTTACTTAAGATGATGCAAGAAAGTTACCTTGTTGGTTCTGGTTTAAGATATTATGCTGTGGTCTGAAAGATCATGAACGTAACGTTCTGCAGATCTCAATTTGCAGAATAGAAAGACGTATGGCTGAGATATCCAAGAACCGAACCCCAGGCAATAACTGAAATTAACTACGGTTCATATTATCTACAAACTAATATTAACTACGGCTAATATTAACTACGACTCATATTAACTAGGACTCACGTTAACTACGACTCATATTAACTACGGCTCATATAAACTACGATTTATATTAACTACGGCTCATATTAACTACGGCTCATATTAACTACGACTCATATTAACAACGACGCATATTAACTACGGCTCATATTAACTACGACTCATATTAACTACGACTCATATTAACTACGACTCATATTAACTTGGACTCATATTACCTACGACTCATACTAACTATGACTCATATTAACTACGACTCATATTAACTACGACGCATATTAACTACGACTCATATTAACTACGACGCATATTAACTACGGCTCATATTAACTACGACGCATATTAACTACGACTCATATTAACTACGACGCATATTAACTACGACTCATATTAACTACGACCCATATTAACTACGCCTCTTATTAACTACGACTCATATTAACTACGACTCATATTTACTATGACTCATATTAACTACGACTCTTATTAACTACGACTCTTATTAACTACGACTCATATTAACTACGACTCATATTAACCACGACTCATATTAACTACGACTCATATTAACTACGGCTCATATTAACTACGACTCATATTAACTAGGACTCATATTAGCTACGACTCATATTAACTACAACTCATAATAAATACGGTTCATATTAACTATGACTCATAATAACTACGACTCATATTAACTACGACTCAGACTACTACTCAGATTAACTTCTACTCAGGTTAACTACGACTCATATTAACTACGACTCATATTACCTACGACTCATATTAACTACGACTCATATTAACTGCGACTCATATTAACTACGACTTATATTAACTACGACTCATATTAACTACGACTCATATTAACTACGGCTAATATTAACTACGGCTAATATTAATTGATCATGGAGAGGAGATTTTACCCTAAAATTTAAATTCCAAGTGGGTGATTTTTGATTCCAGTGACCTTGAATTCTATTAACTAGCTTCGGTTCTAAATTTGAGGTAAAGATAGGTTGCCCTAAAGTCATCGTAGTCCGGTAGGTAGTGTGTTGGCTTATTAGACGTGAGGTCACTGTTCAAAGTACAGGTCAGACATTTCCAGCAAAACGAAGTATAAAAAAAATTTTCTTAGGCGACCGCCTCTCTGCAGATTTTTGGTAAAAACTCTGAGCGTGAAATAAAATTAACATGAAAAAGTTTCCTCAAAAATCTGTCGTTCGGAGTCGACTTTAAATTGTAGGCCCCCCGCCACTCATGTATAAAAATTCACACACAACGTAAGTGGTGTGAGAAAATAGATCGTAATCCTGATTGGAGGGTTGTAATGACCAAATATGTAATGATAGGTCGCCTTCGAGACTGCTGTAGTGCGTAATGGCCATTGATCACGCTGTGGTATTTGTCTTGAATAAGGGAGTACGAATTCCCTAGAACAACTAGGCCCTAGATCAACTAGGCTCTAGGTCAACTAAGCCCTAGATCAACTAGGCCCTAGATCAACTAGGACAACAGCCAGGCTTTAATCAGATGCCTTGGTGTATGACTTTCATCTCTAAATTGTAATTAGTAACTGTTACAATTGCCTTGATCAATTCGTGCAGAAAAATTTGAAAAAGTAACCTCCATAGAGGCTATTAGTCAGAAACTAAGAAAGGGGAGGAGATTGTTCTGCACCTATTGGGTTTATGCATAGCAGTGTGCCGCAGAAGGAAAGGATATCCTGGTGTCTATAAACATGGACATGGACTTTGGCAGTTTCCGTATGGTTTCGGGACTAGGGGCGAATGGATAACAGTGCTATCATAATGACCTTCATTTGGTCTAACTAAGCTTTAAGTTGTATTTTTTGTGTTTTAATTCAGACGTATCAGTTGTGTCTGAGGAATTCATGTGTCTTTCTATCCTATTCTGTAATAATCTGCCAGACCTTGTAGAAGCAGATGTTGATCAAGACCCCAATTTAGGTTAGAAATATTTCCATTATGGAAATTTTTTTTAAAAATCTAGAGACTGCTTTGATACCAAAAGCTCACTTAAGTACGCAAAGCGCTGCGTTGAGGCTCTAGAGACTGCAATTACCTTTGAAATAATTCATTTGTAAAGCCTATTGACCTCTAATCTATCCATTGAGGAAAACATAGACAATGAATCTCGTAGGATAAATAGAGCCCCCTCTAATCCAAGACAACAACCCCATACAAAGGCAATTGTTACTAAGCAAAGCCACATGACAATCTTATAAATCTAGAACTTGCAAGATTATGATGGACGTGTGCAGTATTTAGCTGGAATAAGTTTAATTAAGACGTTGGAAATAAAAGGAAGAAATAATATGATGGGAAATATGCCGTACTACGCCCCTGTTTTAGTTCTTAAAGGAACGAAAAGGCATTAAATTTTTATGGAAAGTCCATTGTTTTCCATTGAAAGTCCAAAGAGATGGCGTTGGCCTCTCTCTTTTAAAGTGTTTACAACATTTTCCACTTTCCAATCAATTTGTTGTTGTTGTTGTTGTTTTAATAATGCATTTCCATTATCTTGCCAATTGCAAGTTAAATAAAGGCTTTCTTATCTTATCGACCAAAAAACAAACAAAAAATATCTCGTACGACCTTCGTACACAAATGAAATGAAAACAAATTATTCATATTGATTGCACTCAAAATGAAATTTGATTTATAAGGACTTTCATTACACCTCCCCCAACCCCTTATATGGTGGAAAACAAAATTTGCATTGACATCAGGCCACACTCCCCTTTAACGATTGCAGCACGCTTCTGTGATTTCACACCCACTTGCGAATATCCATACGTATGTACTTCACCGAGTCATGTGAGTGCATTATTATTACACACACACACACACAGGCACATGCACAAACTCAGTTACAGTTATATGATGTTGAGTCTTACCTGATTCGATGAGCACATGTTAACAAGTTGCTGTTCACGCACCAACGTAAAGGATAAATCCCCTTGTGATGCCTGTTTCTGCCACATTGATGGTGATGCAGTTCCTGTTGCAATTACTTCGCGTGGTAATGGTAGTGTAGGTGCTGGCATGAATTCTGGCGGTTTCATTGTCGCATTTATAGCGGGTTTCTTTGGCATCATAATCACATGGCCAGTTTCCGCTGTTGTTTTAGCATGTGTTGTAGTCGAGGCAGCTACCGCTGCAGCTGCTGTAGTTGTGGCTGCTGTCTCATGTTCTTCCGTTAGAATGTACACGGGTATTATATCGTAAATGACGAATACGGGACAGGCAATTGCAATGGAAGCCAACCATATGCAAAATACCCAGACAATGCAGCTAATTACACTGGGCTTCCAGAAGCCCATAACAGCCTTCATAACCGCAAAATAGCGATCGACTGCAATGCCAACCAGTGTCATGCTGCTGGCTAAAATTGCAGTTGTGGTAGCAAAAGGCACCAGACTGCACATTATATTGCCTAAACGCTGAAACAAAAAACAGGGTACTGGTTTAATTAGTTCCATGCTAGGTGGGGTGGGCAGGGGGATAAATATTCAAGGACGGTAAACAAGAAAACATGCAGCAAAGTAAACCAAAATTTTTATTTATTTACCCAAATCTGTACATAGTCGGCTGTGAACTGTGACAAATAGGCGGTGGTTAGAAACACGGTGTTCATCAAGTCGCTAAATGCCAAAGAAATCAAGCAGGCTCGAAAAAATGGCCGTATTTTGCGGCGTGAATTAACAAACAAAGTTCCCACATTGCCGCTTAACGACAAAATAAATAAAATCGTTAGCAACGCTATAAAGATGTGCCTTTGGGTGTGGCTCAAAGACGTCAAACTTGTATCCAATACACCGGGATAATTTGAAGACGTAGTATGTTCATGACTATTACTGTCGTTTTCTTCTGTACTGTGACTGCTGCTGCCACTGCTGCCGTCACTATCACTGTGTATGAATGATGTCGCTTGTTGTGGCCGAGATGTAAATGCCGTTGTAACTAAATTCGTTGTTAATGCGGGACGTGACGTTAATGATGTTCCATGTGTAATTCCCTTGATTTGGTTAAAAAATGTTCCAGCAAATGCCATCAAGTAAGTGACTTGAAGAATAAAATTGGATTTCGGAGATTCTGAAAATAAATTTCTTTTCAATTTCAATGTTAAAACAATATTTAAAGGGGAATGGTTTTAAAGGTTTTTTAAAATCTGTCGTTCGGAGTCGACTTTAAACAACATGAGTGGTGTGAGAGGCTGGGCCGTAATCCTGAAGGAAGGCCAATTATGTAAAGGGTGTTTTTTATAGAGGTATAGAACTTTAAGTTGGCATTACTTTTCAAGATGGCAACCGATTTAACAGCTGTCAAGTGATTTATTCTCAGTTTGGTTTGGCAATTCATCATGAATAGACTCACGCCTGAACAGTAATGGTTCTGTGCGGAAAACGTATCGCGCACTTCGTCCATTTTATCGTCGACAAAATCGTCCATCAGAGCAGTTAATTCGATTAACCATGGAACGTTTTCGCACCACGTTTACTCTTATTGATAACTCGCATCCCCAGAGACGCTGTACGGTGCGTAGAGAAGAAGTTATTGCTGCTGTAGAGCGTAGCATTGAGGAAGACCCGAATGAGTCCATCCGCCATCGAGCACAGGAATTGGATCTGTGTCCATCCACTTTATGGAAGATTTTGCGGAAGGATCTTGGTTTGCGTGCAAGATTTGAAGCCAAACGATCATCAAGTAAGGCGTAGATTCGTCGAATGGGCCCAAAACGAGATTACCGTTGTTCCCGATTTTCATAAGCGAATTTTGTTTAGCGATGAAGCGCACTTCTGGTTGAATGGCTACGTCAACAAACAAAACTGCCGCATTTGGAGTGAAGGTAATCCTCAAGTGTATGTGGAAACACCGTTACATCCAGAAAAACTGACTGTTTGGTGCGCTTTATGGGCTGGTGGAATCATTGGTCCGTGCTTTTTCAAAAACGATAGTGCCCAGAACGTTACAGTCAATGGTGATCGGTATAGAGCCATGATTACTAACTTTTTCATTCCTGAATTGATTAACCATGATGTCCAGGAGATGTGGTTTCAACAAGACGGCGCAACATGTCACACAGCTCGTGCCACAATAGATTTATTGAAAGACACGTTTGGTGACCGCCTAATTTCACGGTTTGGACCTGTGAATTGGCCTCCAAGATCTTGTGATTTAACACCGCTAGACTACTTTCTGTGGGGCTATGTAAAGTCATTGGTCTATGCGGTAAAGTCACAAACGCTTGACCATTTGGAAGACAAAATTCGCCGTATTATTGCCGATATACGGCCACAAATGTTGAAAAAAGTCATCGAAAATTGAACGTCCAGATTGGACTACATCCGCGCCAGCCGTGGCGGTCATATGCCAGAAATCATATTTAAAATGTAATGCCACAAGATTATCTTTCGGATAAATAAAATTCATGTCAATCGAATAATCCATCGTTGTTTTATTGCAACTTAATGTTCTATACCTCTATAAAAAAACACCCTTTATGTATGTATGGTTTTAAAGGAAATATTCAGAATTTATTTAAAGAAATAACGGTTAATCTGTTAAATTTATGATGGACTATAGGCTTGCCACAAACATCTCTCCCAATGTTTACATATCCACCAAGATCAAAATGAGCTTCATCCTAAAGAGATGATTTTTTTTGCCAAAATCGGCATATTCTGCTGTAGGCTACTGCATGGCCAGCCGAGGCCGCCATTTGAATGAAATAATTTTCCATTATTAACCGGAAGGATTGTACTTTCAAATAAAAAAAGAAATTTGAGAAAATATTCAGTAGTTTTTCTTTTTAAAAGCATTTAAAAAAAAAGTTGTTTGGCGGACCCTTTATAAGTGAGTCAACAATATTGGAATTTAACTGTGTACTCTGATTCATTCATATTCCCTGCATTCACTTGATTTATAAGTGCAGGTTGGAATGAATACGCATGCAACGTTGACATCAAACTCATACCATTCGAAATATGTTTGATTCATACGCCTAAATGAGTTATAGAGAGTCGAACAACAAGAACAATATCATACGAGTTGTTAAGTATGAATATGATGAGTACTTCAAACTTTGATTATGAGTAGAGGGCGTATAAATATCAGTAATTATGAGTATCATTCGATTCTTCTTAAATACCCTTTGCTGACCTCGTACGCGGTTCATACTTATTTTGTGCTTCGTGTATACATACGTTAAGTATGGAGAGTCGTAATCAACACCAACATTATACGTGTTGTTAGGTATGAATATGATGAGTACTTAACTTTCATTATGAGTAGAGGTTGCATGATATTAAAATAAGTATGAACGCGTAGTATAAGTATCAGAAATTATGAGTATGATTCGATTCTACTCATCTTTTTGAATACTCAATGCTGATCTCTGATTGAGATCATCAAACCGTTTTGAGCATATTTTATATGGCTCTCTTACTACATCCCCTATGCCATTGGTTACTATTCCTAACTGCCTACTAACAGACATGTCCATGGAACAAGTGGCTGCAAATGCGGCAATAAGAGCATGGAAGTCCAGAAGCTGCAGTCATTCCAAAATCATGGTTATTGTTAATGTACATACACAATACTTGAATCCGTTTTCAAGCTTGGTTTTACAACGTATACACCAGATAGGCACCGTTATTATAATGGTTTGGATTTCCCAGAGGACAACGCCTCCTCGAACGAAATAAAATTGAAAAGGGAATCTTTTGGTTGAAGTCGTAGGCTTATTAGGCGTGTGGTCACGGTTCAAATTCCCGGTCAGACATCTCCAACAAAACGAAATATAAAAAAATATTTCGCAGGCGACTTCCTCTCAGCAGATTTCTGGCAGAAACTCTGCGAGTAAATAAAATTGCCATGAAAAGTTTCTCAAAAATCTGTCATTCGAAGACGACTTTAAACTGTAGGAGAAAAAACTCTGGTAGTATATAAAATTCCCAAACCTCAAAACTATGGCTTGGAGTCGCCTTTAAATTGTAGGTACCGCCACTCTTGTATAAATTTACGCACACAACATAAGCGGTGTGAGAAGGTCAGGTTCCAAACCTGACTGAAGGGTTGTATTCCGTATAAAATAATGTCGTTTGTTGTGTCAGAGTGCTTCCAGTAAAGACTTTCACCTATTTGGTAACAGCCAAGTGTCTCTGCTGGAAATAGCGGTTCATTTAACGCTTAGCCTTAAAGATAGCATCTTAGCAGACGCACTTTCCGACACTGGAACAACAGTTAGTTCGAATGAATTCGTACGTAAGAATAGCCTTTCTAAGCAGCTACGCTCTACAAACAAAGGTTCACATATAGCTTTTGTATTAAAGAAAAGCAAATATGATCAGTATCAATCTTAGAGACCTCCTAGCAGTTGCAACAAGACACTGGCCCCTGTTTATACAGAACCTTAGTCTGCAAACACCGAACTCTGCCCTCTGCAGAAGCTGTGTTGTCAGGGATACCAACATAACATCTGGCCAGTCATTGTTTGGCACATAAAATTAAGACAAAGGATTCTTGGGCACCAAGAATTAATACCAGGAAATACCCAACTACGTCTTCTTCAGAAGCTGTATAGCCGGGGATAACTCGAAACCATAGGACGTGTGCCCAATTATTGTCTGCCACATTACTGGAGACAAATGATTTTTGAGCTCCCAGAATTTATGAATAGAACGCGTCTACCCAAATGTGTGTACCTCCATAAAGCTTTCAGGATGGTGTTAGAGATCCATCCCGGTGTTAGAGATAAATGGCGTAATGGTTACAATGGCTAGGTCGGCTGATACTTCAACATAACCTAAGTTTTTGAAAACTGGCCTAACGTAGTATTTAAACTACTTTAGTACAAACCCAAAACATGCCAGAATCGGTTTTTGAATCCAAATAAACCACTTAGAAGGAAGTATCAGGAACTCCATCTACAATTTCTTAAGCTTCACACATCATTGAACTTTTGAACTTTGCAATTATACAACCCTTCAGTGAGGATTACGACCTATCTTCTCACGCCACTTAGGTTGTGTGTGTGTAATTTTATACATGGGTGGCAGGACTTACAGATTTTTTGAGAAACCTTTTTCATGGCAATTTTATTTTACTCTCAGCGGTTTTGTCAGAAATCCGCTGAGAGGAAGTCGCCTAAGGAATAATTTTTCACATTTCGTTTTGTTGGAGAGGTCTGACTTGGGGGTTTGAACCGTGGCCTCACGTCCAATAAGCTAACACACTACTTACTTGACTACGGCGGTAACCGTTTTATTCCGCAAATTCCAAGAAAATGTTTTTTAAACTTTTATGAGCTCCACTGTGTAATTGCTCATCTCTGGGTTTTTAAAAGCTTCACGTATTAAAAACCCTGATTAAACCCCAAAATACTGACCTGTTAGGATTACTGGACCTTTTTATCACGTTTTGTTTAAACGTAACGTAAAGTTTTCTTTTTAAAATTCAATTTAACAACCGTTTATTTAAAAACACACATGTATTCCGCCTATAAGCACACCTTGACTTTTATTCAATCACGTGTAATATTTTTTTTACTCTGCCATTAAAAGCGCTCCATTAATTTAAACGAATAATATTTAAAAGTTAATAACTCAGCTATTTAAAACACAATTCTTTTTAAAATATAATACAGTTCAGTTGTTCATTAAAAAAACAAGTTTAATGACCAGCCAAAGAATATGCTTCACAAAGTTTATTGTTGTTTGAAAACTATAAGCGCCTAATGTTGTGCTATTATCGAACGTCGTTTATCAACTGAATTGTGCAACAAGTCATTAAGTTCACAAGTTAATTACGAAACGGTTATGTACGTAAAAACGTTAAAAAACAATTTGTGTTGCCTGTTTTGACATTCATTCACTCATTCATCCATTTATACAGTCACTAGAGGTGGTCTTTATCACAATTTATCAGTGAAGTCAAGCAGTATCAATACAGAAAAAACAAAAAGGGAAGGCCATGATTAACAAAAATAAGGCGTATTTTCCATAAATTAATTGTGATAAAAATTATACACAACCTAGGAATGACAAGAGTGGGAAAAATCGCAAATATTGATTTTTAAACATGCCCTAAAGTATGCTACAGTTTAAAAAAGGGGATAAGCAGTTTCAGAACCAGATAATTGTTTTATTACTGCGTCGTAGATTAGTTCCACTTACAGTTTCGTATTTTTGTAAAGGATGATAAGAAGACTGGTAGAACGAAATTCTATTGTCCCGTGTGGCTCAATGTGAGATAAAAAATATGTGCTCTTGCCTAAGTGTATGCAGTGTTCTTTCTGGACTGTTTCAGCACCAGTACAAGAGAAAGCAAGACCAGAAAGGAAAACTATTTCTGTTTGTGGAAATTGTGCCCCCTTTAGCACCTTTGTGAGTGTCATATCCATGCGATTTACTTCTCACAGAGAATTTTTCCTTAGTATTTCCGATTGTTGTTAGGCTCACAAGCGGTGACATTTTTTAAACTCGGAAGGGTTAACGTGGCTAACGGCATCTTCCTCATGCTACTTCAGTGGCCAATATTAGTTATACTCATAGAGAGTTTTTTTTAGAATTTCCCATGTCTTGTTCCACTGTCAGATTGCTGTTAGCCTCACAAGTGGTGACTGCTTTTAGGCTCTAAAGGGCCCTGCAGCCTAATAGCATCTTCGCAGTGGTACATCAATGGCTGATATCAGTCATCATGATGTGGTCCCCATTTCTAAATTGGGAATCGCTTCGAAGTGACGTTTTTTTTCCAAAGGAGAGAGCTAAGCATGGTCTTGACCTCTAGGGCCTGTTATCTGTAATCGCTTTTATTAAAAATACAGAAACAAATTATTGCTGCTCATTTTAATACAGGTTATCATAATGATGTAGGGCATCGTAAAGTCTGGTTTGCCTGACTATAATCCCCCAATGCCATACTTGAGGGGAAGATCGATGGAAGCAGCCATACATTATACCCACGATTTTATGACAGGGTATCGTAATGATGTAGGGCATCGTAAAATCTGGTTTACCTGACTATAATCCCCCAATGCTATACTTGAGGAGAAGATCGATGGAAACAGCCCTACATTATACCCACGATTTTATGACAGCATGTCGTAATGATGTAGGGCATCGCCCCCCAATATATAATGCTGAAGGTGTTAATTTTTTCTCTTTTGTTGTTGCTTTTTATATTTCGCCTGCATCTTATCACTTGATTACTGTCATAATACCGGCACATAACCCCTTTTCAACAACTCTTTTCCTTTGTTGTTGTTTTTTTTTCTAATTGTGCTCGCATCTTATCGGTTGATTACTGTCTTATTACCGGCACCTAACCTCTTTTCATCAAATTTCCTAGTAATGATTTTCTGTTGCATATGTTTAGGCTTTTTTAAAAAATATTTTACTTTCAGATTATGATGTAGGGTATCGTGAAATCTGGTTTGTCTGGCTATTAAATGTAGCTTGTTTTTAATTTTTTTCTCTGTTGTTGTTGTTGATTACTGTCTTATTACCGGCACATGACCCCTTTTCAACAACTCTTTTCCTCGTAAATATTTTCTGTTGCATATGTTTAGGCTTTTTTGTAATATTTTACTATCAGAGTATGATGTAGGATATCGTGTCTATTTGGTGCCGCTTGAGTTTAATTTTTTCCTTTGTTGTTGTTTTTTTCTAATTGTGCTCGTATCTTACCACTTCATTACTGTCGTATTATCGGCACATAACTTCTCTTCAACAAATTTCCTAGTAATTATGTACTGCTGCATATGTTTAGGCTCTTTTGCAATATTTTACTATCAGATTATGATGTAGGGTATCGTGAAATCTGGTTTGCAGCTTGTGTTTAATTTTTTTCTCTGTTGTTCTTGTTGTTTTTTATTGTGCTCCTATCTTATCAGTTGATTACCGGCACATAACCTCTTTTTGACAACTCTTTTTCTCGTAAATATTTTCTGTTGCATATGTTTAGGCTTGTTTATAATTAAATACCTTTAATACCTATAATTATCATTGATTTGTATTCAAAAATTTATTCTCTGCAATATAATAATAATAACAACAACAACAAATTACGCTAATAATAATATCACATTATAATTGAATGGAAATTAATCTCTAACAGCAACAACAATAAAAAAAATTACTGGGGAAAAGAGTAATGTTTGAAAGAGATTATTGCAATGAAATCATATTTAAATTTATTTATTTTTTTTGATTATTTTTGCACAAAATCGAGTTTGTCAAACAACTGTAGCATATGTATGTATGCGTAATTATGTATCGATTAAATCTGTAATTAATATTTTAATTTCTACTACAAGTCAGTAGAGAATGAATCTCTATTTAAATCTCTCTCCATTTAAATTTGCATAAAAATATGCTTCAAATTTTTTCGAAATAAAATTAAGAGTTGCCAAGTGTGAGAAAGGTAAATCTATATTTAAGGTATTGGGAAAGAAAGCAAACTCATCTGGAAACTGCTTTCAATCTACTAACTTAGCCTCAATAATTCTGAAGCCAAGTTGGTAGATAAAATTATGATTGGCAACTTCAACATGGAATGGGTAAAGAAGGACTAATGTTTAGATGATTCCTGGAATAGTGTTGGCGACCGTTTAATAAACCTGTATTCCCCACATAGCCAACTCATTAGTAAAGGGTGTTTTTTATAGAGTTGTAGAACTTTAACTTGCAATAAAACAACGATGGATTATTCGATTGACATGAATTTTATTTATCCGAAAGATAATCTTGTGGCATTACATTTTAAATATGATTTCTGGCATATGACCGCCACGGCTGGCGCGGATGTAGTCCAATCTGGACGTCCAATTTTCGATGACTTTTTCCAACATTTGTGGCCGTATATCGGCAATAATACGGCGAATGTTGTCTTCCAAATGGTCAAGCGTTTGTGGCTTTACCGCATAGACCAACGACTTTACATAGCCCCACAGAAAGTAGTCTAGCGGTGTTAAATCACAAGATCTTGGAGGCCAATTCACAGGTCCAAAACGTGTCTTTCAATAAATCTATTGTGGCACGAGCTGTGTGACATGTTGCGCCGTCTTGTTGAAACCACATCTCCTGGACATCATGGTTATTCAATTCAGGAATGAAAAAGTTTGTAATCATGGCTCTATACCGATCACCATTGACTGTAACGTTCTGGCCACCATCGTTTTTTATAACGAAGTTTGTTCACTGGGATGTTGTACACAAATAAATATTAGTGTGGCTCTCCACATGATGTAACGTGCATCCAAAATGATTACATAAGGATCAGCAAACTCTTCATGTTTTATGTACTTAATGTTCGAAGTGCTGCTGAAGGAAATAATGATCATCAGTTAGTCGTTAACTACATTCAAATTCTGCTAATAAGATGGCAATTATACCGAGATCTTGCATATCACTTCTCAAAGAACGGAAAGTAGAAGATGATCTATGCGGTCATGACAGATAGTGCAAGTGAATGGATTGGAATAGCAAGATATTCAATGAAGAGGACTTATACATACATACATACATAATTGGTCATTACAACCCTTCAGTCAGGATTACGACCTAGTTTCTCACACCACTTATGTTGTGTGTGTTAATTTTATACATGAGTGGTGGGACCTACAGTTTAAAGTCGACTCCGAACGACAGATTTTTGAGAAACTTTTTCATGGCAATTTTTATTTACTCTCAGAGATTTTGCCAGAAATCTGCTGTGAGGAAGTCGCCTAAGAAATATTTTTTTTCTTAATTTCGTGTTGATGTCTGGCCTGGGGCTCGAACTCTGGCTTTACGTCTAATAAGTCAACACACTACCTACTAGACTACGGCAACTTCGACTTCGAAGAAGACTTATGCTAGGGTATAAGACAGCAGAACTGCTTAGTCCTAAGGAATAAGAGAACGGAAACTGGGAACAGCAGAGATATTAGTTATAGCGACGGGCTAGCTTTTCAATCTGCCCAAGCGCTCCCATTAATTTAACGCTCTCACTTGCACTTGGCTTCAGAATAGGTATCAGCCTAGAGGAGATTAGTTGCCGTAGTCTAGTAGGTAGTGTGTCGGCTTATTAGACGTAAGGTCACGGTTCAAATCCCAGGTCAGACATCAAAACGAAAATATGAAAAAAATATTTTTTCGGCAACTGCCTCTCAGCAGAGATTAAATAAAATTGTCATGAAGAGTTTCTCAAAAATCTATAGTTCGGAATCGACTTTAAACTGTAGGTCCCGTCATTCACGTATGAAATTTAGAAACACAACATATGCAGTGTGAGAAGCTACGTCGTAATCCTGACTGAATGGTTGTAATCATCAATTACGTAGGTATGCTACGTATGTAGAAGAGATTCCCAACTTAAGACGAAATTTAACAGCTGTAGAGCGGGTTATCATGGTTGCGCCGTCCTCATTTTCAAAGAAATATGGGCCAATGATGCCTTCGCCCTACAAGCCTCACCAAACAGTCACTCGTAATGGGTGCATTGGCTTCTGTAATACCAAATACGGGTTTTCTGAGCTCCAAATACAACAATTTTACTTATTAACGTATACATCAAGATGAAAATGAGCTGAAAAGATGATTTTTCTTTGGGAAAATCGACATCATCGTGCAGTTTCTCGTTGGCCCAACAAATCCAGACGTTGCTCAAACGTAAATTGATTCATTACGTTCAATGAAGATCAGATATTGAATTTTGTGTGCAGAATGTAATGACATAAGCATTTCCAGATTCGAAATAACCCGTGCTTCAAATTTAAAAACCATGGATAGCCCACCCTATATAAAATTTAGATCCAGATTTTCGCCATTTTTTTACTGGAAAGCGAACATATTGTTACGAAAATAAAAAATCTAAGAACTGGTGTTTCGTTTTTACATTCCCGAACGTTAAAGTTATGAACAAAAGCTACAAAAGCTACTAAAAAATGCAGTAAACAGACCTGTTTAAAAATTATCGTACTGCTTAAAATAACAACAAACACCAGCATAAAAAAATGGTAAACAAGTAAACAAAAATCCACAAACAACACTGCAAGAATAAATGTAAACAACGATGTTTACATTTATAGAGATTTAGAGAAGGTGAAGTCATGAACATTCGCCTTTAAGAACATTCATCAGACTGTTTACTTTGCCATATAAAAGTCAAAGCAAAGCAGGCGGCGGAGTTAGAGAAGTTCAGTCAGTCTTGTATGAAGACGAGGTGTGTTCGAATAGAGAAATCGTGGTTTGTAGAGCTCCGTTACAAAGATCTGTCGAATAATTGTCTAGTAATTGTTATTGTTTATGCAAAGCGTATAAACAGAGGAATAACAAACAAAGCAATTGCTGTGGTGTGAACAAAGGCACGCAGAATTAAGCGAATAATAAAGAATTTTATTTAAAAATAAACACAAAAATTTATTTTTATTTTATTTGCAATCTACGAGCCTATATTTTAAACGTTTTTTAAAAGGTAAAAATGTAACAATATTTTACTACCATTCTCTGTGGGAGTTACTTTAAAATAAGTAATTAAAAAAGAGGTATTGGCAACTCTGATTTTAATTTATTGCATCATTGAAATTTACTAGCATTTAATTAGTATGTCGATTAGTCAATTTTAAAATACAGAACAAAAAAAAAAGAAAAAAAAAGAAAAATGTTTTAAAAAATGTCTGTTTGAATACTATAAAATGACTTTTTTCACAAGCCATACACACATACACTCTTATACACACATACACATTTAAAGCATCCTAAATTAACGGCCATGTGGCAGGTTTAGAAATTAAAAAATTTTTTGTTTTTCCTTTCTCTGCATAAAGAGAGCGAGATAGTGAGATGAAAAACGTAATATTCGATGCGATAAAATGTTAATTTGCCTTTTTTTGCAAATGTTTGATGATGCACAACAAATTATCACACCAATTTTCAAATATTTTCACATTCAACAGCAAATACTTGCATGCATACGCCCACGTCTACATATACTTACATGCATACAAACATATGTACATATAAATATGTACGTACTCTATAATAGTAAATAACTCAACTCCTTTATATGTATCAGAGATCGGCAATGAGTATTCAAAAAGATGAATAGAATCGAATCATACTCATAATTTCTGATACTTATACTACGCATTAATATTTCTTTTAATATCATGGAACCTCCTCTACTCATATTCAAAGTTTGAATTACTCACCATATTCATACTTAACAACACGTATGATGTTGTTGTTGATTTCGACTCCCCATAACTCAACATATACTTAACATTACAAAATAAGTATGATTCGAGTACGAACCAGAGATCAGCAATGAGTATTTAAAAAGATGAGTAAAATCGAATCATACTCATAATTTCTGTTACTTATACTACGCATTCATACTTCTTTTAATACCATGGAACCTCTCCACTCATATTCAAAGTTTGAAGTAGAATGGAATCATACTCATAATTGCTGATATTTATACGCATTCATACTTCTTTTAATACCATGCAACCTCTACTCATAATTAAAATGTGAAGTACTCATCATATTCATACTTTTTTTTCTCGCCGAGGAAGGGTAAATGTACCTAACAGCACCATAGAGAAGGTCGTCACATACTCCGTGTGTGGGGCCCTCACCCACTAAATTCCCCCTCGTCTCTGGTGGACTACGGTGGTATTACTTCGGAGTGGAGTCCTTTTGGCTCTTTGGCCTCTCCATGTTCATATCCGCGTCCGGATTGCATATCGAAAGTTGAGGAGACATCTAAGCGTCTCCACTATTCCTTTCGTCTAAATCATCATTTCGGTTTCGCTTGGTACGTGTGACAGTATCACCTACTATGGCGACATGCTTACTTGTTCTGCAGCCTCAAAATCTCTCTTTTTCCGTCTCAGAATGCGCTCTACGCAATTCACCACCAAGGTCCAATTTTCACTACTCGCAATCATAATCCCGGCAATGTTAGCGGCTGTGATCGTTCCCAACTATTGACGCCAGTACAGAGCGATAACACTGCCAACGTGCACACTCGAAAACAGTGTGCTGTGCGTCATCAATTACCTCTCCCCTTCCTCGTAAAGACAGTAAGGGGATACGGTCTTGCCCATTTTGTGCAGATATTTTCTAAAATATCCGTGACCCGATAGCATCTGTGTAACGTAGTAATTTACCTCTCCAAATTTCCGACCAAGACGTGGCCTTATGTCCGGAATAAGTCTCGCCGTCCATCTTACTCTATCTTCCTCGTTCCATCGTTGTTGCCATTTTGAAATGGTGTTTTCCCTGTAGTAACCGGTTATGTGTGAAGTCGCCGTAGTCTAATAGGCAGTGTGTTGGCTTATTAGACGCAAAAGCCAGGGTTCGAGACCCAGGCCAGACATCAAAACAAAATACAAAACGTATTTCTTCGGCGACATCCTCTCAGCAGATTTCTAGCAAAAACTCTGAGAGTAAATAAAAATTGCCATGAAAAGTTTCTCAAAAATCTGTCGTTCGTAGTCGACTTTAAACTGTAGGTCCCACCACTCATGTATAAAATTAACACACACAACATAAGTGGTGTGAGAAACTAGGACGTTGTACAATGGATTAATTCGAACTCCGGATACTGTACTTGTCTTTATTGACAAGTACACGTCCTCTAAACTAACCTAACCTCACCTAACCGGTTATGTGATTTCCAGCCGATTTCGCCTTATGCCAGCAGATTCACAGGGATTATACTTGCTATCACCAGTACGGCTGGAGCGGACACTGTACGATATGCCTACATGATACGCAACACAGCCGTTCTCTGTACCGATACAAGTGAGTTTGCCCGCTTTTTAACATCTAGTGTTTCGGCCCAAATTTCGCTCCCATAAAGCATAATGCGGTTTCCAACATCCATCAGGAGTCTCCGTCTCGCCGGTAGCGGGCCTCCAATATTCGCCATTAATCTGCTGAGCTGTCCAACGATCTTCCGAGCCATATTCATACTTAACAACACGTATGATGTTATTGGCTTCGACTCTCCATAAACCAGCGTATGTATACACGAAGCATAAAATAAGTATGATTTGAATACGAACACTTTTCTAAAGTTATGAATTTAAATGAGTAGGCTGGCTTATGAATCAAACATATTTCGAATGGTATGAGTTCGATGTCAACGTTGCATGCGTACTCATTGCAACCTGTACTTATAAATCAGGTGAGTGTAGTGAGTATGAATGAATCAGAATACATTGTTAAATTCAATATTGTTGTTGACTAACTTTTATTCAAAATTTCATAAGTGCTTATGAGTAGCGAAAAAACGATTCATTGCTGATCTCTGATATGTTTGTATGTATGTGTTAGAAAGAATACATTTGAATATATATCTGTATACATATACATTTGTACGTTAATTAAATTTAAAAATTCTTATGCATGCACAAGCATGTGTCTGCATGTGTGTCTGTCTGTGTGTTTGCTTAAGTATTTTAATGAATTTTAGTTTCATCGGCTGGTTAACTGCTATTCATGCAGTTGGTTGACTCTCTTGTTGTGTGAATGAGTTGCTGTTGCTGCCTTGTTGGGAATGTCCAGTCCATTGAATGGCTGGCTGGTTGGTTAGCTAGCTGGCAGAACGTTTGCTTGTTAGTTTGGTAATGACAATTATCATACAAAATAGTTTTTAGCAGTTGTCCTCTTTTTTTTCGTTTTCGTTTTCGTTTATTTGGAATGAAATGAAACAATTTATTTTTAATATCCTTTTGCTTTTAATTTTATCATCATCGTTGCTTAAAAATTGTGCATATTCTAGGGGGTCCCCTCCAGAGAGCAGCAATGAATCGCTTTTTCGCTACTCATAAGTACTCATGGAATTTTGAGTATGAGTGAGTCAACAATATTTAAATTTAACGATGTACTCTGATTCATTCATACTCACTACACTCATTAGATTTCTAAGTACAGGTTGCAATGAGTACGCATGCAACGTTCGACATCAAACTCATACCATTCGAAATATGTTTGATTCATACGCCTAATCATTCAGATTCATAAATTTAGAAAAGTAATTCTAATACTCATAAATGATTCGAGTGATTTGAATCATTCATCAAAATTTACAGTCTTTGTTTTTGTTGCATTTACAAAGAAAGAAGAAAGACACACAAGCAAAAAATACCGAGCAGCAAGCAAAGAGCAAACACACAACCTTCTTGTGAGTATTGTAGTGTTCGAGCGCGAATCATACTTATTTTGTGTTTCGTGTATACGATGAGTCATGGAGAGTCGAAATCAATAAAATCATGCATATTGTTAAGTATGAGTACCATGAGTATTTCAAACTTTGAATATGAGTAGTATGAGTATGACATTAAAATAAGTATGAATGCGTATAAATATCAGAAATTAAAAGTATGATTCAAATCTACTCATCGTTTTGAATACTCATTGCTGACCTCTGGTCCCCTCACACACTAAGTAGGGGCTCCAAGCCTATATAATCAGAATTTCGGATTGTATAAGTTTGTAGCCTATATTGGTAGTGTGTTGACTTATTAGACGACAGCCCGGGGTTCAAACCACCTCAGAAAACACATGCAGAAAAATATTTTTTTCGGAAAGATTTCCTCTCCGAAAGCTGTTGGTCTTACGACTCATGGACAAAATAAACAAATGCAACTTGGATGGTGCGAGAAGCTGGGTCGTAATCCTAACTAAAATATTGCTTTCCTAGCAGCTTCAGAATTCAGAAATGCTTTTAACAGCCTGCAATGTAAGGGTTTTTCAAAAGCATTGAAAGTAAATTTTAAAACTTTTCTAAGGCGTCATCCTCTCAGCAGATTTCTGGCAAAAACTCTGAGAAAAATTAAATTGCCATGAAAAGTTTCTCAAAATTCTGTTGTTCGGCATACGATCATATACGAGTACATAATTCGTCATTACAACCCTTAGTCAGGATTACTACCTGGCTTCTCAACTTATGTTGTTGTTGTTAATTTTATACATGAGTGAGGGTACCTACAATTTAAAGTCAAGTCCGAAGGGCAGTTTTTTTTGTGAAACTTTCCATAGCAATTTTTATTTACTCTCGGAGTTTCTGCCAGAAATCTGCTGAGAGGAATGTCTGACCTGGCGTTTGAACCATGGCCTCACGTTCTAATAAGTGAACACATTACCTAGTAGACTATGGCGACTTCCGATACCACGACAGTCGTTCTCTATGGAATCTGTTGTCGCCTCCGAGAGTATTTCAAGTGCCCATCCTGAGTCTTATGATAGATGTTTACATTACTCAAACTGCTAGTGGACTAGGCTTTATATTCATTGCATTGGAGGTATGGGCAACGATTTCTTGTGGTCACAATTAAATTTGTTCATGCCTACATCCTCCTCCTACATCCTCCTCCTTCTTGTGAAGTCGCCGTAGTCTAGAAGGTAGTGTGTTAGCTTATTAGACGTAAAAGCCTGGGTTCGAGCCCCAGGCCAGACATGGAGACAAAATACAAAAAGTATTTCTTCGGCGACTACCTCTCAGCAGATTTCTGGCAAAAACTCTCAGAGTCAAATAAAATTGCCATGATAAAGTTTCTCAAAAATCTGTCGTTCGGAGTCGTCTTTAAACTGTAGGTCCCACCACTCATGTATGAAATTAACGCACACAACATAAGTGGTGTGAGAAACTAGGACGTTGTACAATGGGTCAATTCGACCTCCGGGTACTGTACTTGTCTTAATTGACAAGTACACGTCCTTTAACCTAACCTAACCTACATCCTCCACCAATCATTGGGAAACCCTAAATACTGGAAATCATCATCATTCAAGTAAATGCTCTTCTACCATATATGAACATTTACAAATTGTAAGTGTATGTATAAGTGTGTGTGTGTTGGGTTTTTTAATGTGCAATTTCGTTTTAAAACAAAAAAAAAATTAATTTTTTGCCACTTTTTTTGGCTTCGTTAAAAAAATTAAAAAAAAAAATTTTTTTTTAAATTTTATTTGTCACACCGGTTTACATGAGAAATTTCGTGTAAAGCGGTACGACAAATTCATTTCTCATTAATCAACAAATGCTTCAACTTGTCGTATTGTTCGGTACGCTTTTGTTATTTTACTTCCCGTAAACGATTGTTAGTTGTAGTGAGTGGAAAAAACAACAACAACAAAAATTGTTTAAAAATAAATTTTCAATTTTTTTATTAAAAAGCAATTGTAAGAGAAAGAGAGAGAGGCAGTGTTTGTAAAATATTTATACACACTTAACCACCGTATACAAGTACGTTTTTTTGCTGTGTTGTTTGTCAGTTGTTGTGTGTGTGGCAGTTGAATTTTCATTTATTTACACCAACGTATACAATTTACAAAATAAATGTGAAAAACACAAACAAGGAAACAAACACAACAATTGCCGTAATACACATGTAAAATACACACACACACACACACACACATATACAGTTTTTTATATCCGGGTAAAATGAATTCCTATTTTAAATGGAATTTAAATTCTTTTTTCGATTTCATGTGACTGTATGCAAGTGTGCATGTGTCTATGTGTGAGTGATGATTTATGTGAAAATAATTGTTAAATATTTATGCAGCAATTGAGTGATTTTTTTTTTAAATTTTCAACAATAAAAAACCGGGAAAATAAAATTTGTTAAAAAAAATAAAAAAATTTTTAAAAATTTAAATTTAATGGTTCACACAGTAAATGTTTCAGGTGAGTTGAATATTGTATATGTTCTATTCCAACCTTTCATATTATTCCAAAGGATGAACTCTAGATTGCACTTTAGTTTACACTACTAATTGATTGCCTATCACCGTCTACATATAAAATCTATTTCCCTGTGTTTTCTTTTGACGTAAAAGTTCATGTTCTTAATCTACCGCCAAGATCTACCGCCTGCTGGGTCTTGCCAATAAGCAAACAGAAGAGCTTTTCACGCTGCTGATGGGACTAGAACCTCTCTGTGAAGTGGGATACTGATGTTTTAGAAAGTATACTATAGTAAAATATATTTTATCCTATATACTATTCACTATTTTTTGTTTTAATATTTATAATAACATACAAACAGATAACAACAAAACATGCACATCGTACGGTACACAGAACTACATAAACAAGTATATAATGTAGGAAAATATACTATACGATATGAGAGCAAAAAAGTCAAATATCTAACAAAAACAACATGCATACATACAGCAGAAACGCAGTTTTACGACTTAGCATCCCACACCACTTATGTTGTGTGTGTATTAATATTGTATGCGAATGGCGGGACCTACAGTTTAAATTCTACTCAGAGCGACAGATTTTTTAAAGACTTTTCATGGCAAATTTATTTACTCTCTCAGAGGAATTCACCCCAGAAATATTTCTTTTTAATATTTCGTTTATTTGTAGACGACTGACTTATTGTTTGAACCGTGGCCTTGCGTCTAATAAGCCAACACACTACCTGCTACTGCTACGGCGAACGTAAATTCTTACAGTGAAATATAAAAACTGATATGTGTGAAGAAGAAGTCATATTTAAAAACCAAAGACGCAAACCTACACTTTTAGCAGCGCCACTTCTTGTCTGTAACAGGGTAAACTTTACTATTAACAGAGCACTGTTAACTGTTAACAGTGGCAATACTGGATTAGTCCTTTACATTAAATTTAATTCTTATTTGTGAATAATGGTGTGAAATGCAAATAATGGTGCGGATGGAGGACAGAAATTTTGTCAGCTCTCAAAATTATTCCAGCTATCCCACTACTACGTTTCGAAAGAGCACTCTTTGGACTACCATTTGCATAGATTGTGTATGGTGTACTATTTCTTATGTATATGTTCCCAAATGGCCACTGATCTTTTACAGAATTTTCAAACAAAAAATTTATATTTTCAAAGCCAATTTTCACAATACCGTATCACTTTATATGGGACTTTTTTGATGATTATATTAAGAGGCCTTGGAACCTTCCTTTGAGTATGATATGGTACTCATAGAGCTAGTATATGCCCTAAAATTAGCTCCTAAACAAGTGACCTTGTTCACATGCATACTGTTAAATAGTTAACAGTGCTCTGTTAAGACCAAATTTTGCACTATTAATGCTAAATGTGGCGCTGCTAAAATTTATGGATTGCGTCTTGGATTTTCAAATTCGAATTTATCTTCACACACATAAAAACCGTCAATTTTAATATTTTCTGTAGTAAAGTGCTTGAATATTGTAAGCCGGTAAGAAAACTAAGAATATTAATTAAAAATTCTATTGTCATTGCAATTAGAACTCATAAGAGTCGAGTACATAAGACCACATTATTGCTGATCGGTTTAAGAGACAAGAGTCTCTAATGGCAATCGCACTAAAAAAACTAGACTAGAAGAAGTAATATCTGGTATAATGCCATCTCCAAAATATTGGGATATCGAACTTATGAAAGCTGGGCAATGACATAAAAACTCATCAGCGTTTCGATGTCTTTAACGCGTGCCATGCATTTATCATTGTTCCCCACATCATTAATGCGGCTCAAGTGTATATGTGAGGTGGAGGTCCGCTTATTTACTTTTAAAATACTCATGGTTCTCTATCTTCCTTTGCAAACTATATGTACATATGCAGAGGATCCTAAATCTCACGCCTAAATTCAATTGTAATTTCCGCCGTACTAGCCTGTGCAGATTTGTTATCATTTTCAATGTCCTCGTGCCCAAAAACCGGAATGTGGTTCTCGCTATATCCTCCAGAGATATCCTACATTCTTGAAAATTTTGTTGTTGTGCTGAACACACACTCTAGGAATTTAAAGAACATTTTGCTGTCAGTAGTAATAGTAGATAAGCATATCTGTACTCCATTCCATATGCTCTACTACCGGACTCTAAAAGCAGCAATACAATCTGAAGTACAAATTTTCAGAAAAGATTGCTTATTCCATTCTGTCGCATGATATCGAACCGTCAATGCAGATTTGGATAATGTTATCTGGAAAGTGTAAACCGTTATCATAATAGCATACATATTTACGATAGCATCGTTGAAAATCGAAAGAAGCTTCACAGGTAAATCCATACCAACAACACTCAAGCACTCTACTACAGAAAATATTAAAATTGACAGTTTTTTATATTTCACTGTAAGTATTTACGTTTTCCGCAGTCTAGCAGGTAGTGTGTTGGCTTATTAGACGTAAGGCAAATCAACGATATATGATATCCTCCTCTGAGAGAGTAAATAAAATTGCCATGAAAAGTTTTCCAAAAATATGTCTTATTTAAACTGTAGGTTCCGCTACTCGTATATAATTATTAACACACATAACATAAATGGTGTGATGGTTAAGACCACATGCATGGTTGTATGTATGCGTGTTGTTATTAGATATTTGACTTTTTTGCTTTTATATCGTATGGCATATTCTCCTACATTGTGTAGTTCTGTGTACCGTACGATGTGTATGTTTTGTTGTTATATGTTGTTGTATGTTATTATAAATATTAAAACAAAAAATAGTGAATAATATGTAGGGTTCCTTGCTAGTCTGGGGCAGAAAAGTGGATTCGATTGCCACTAGAGACTATGTGCTCTTAGTTAATCGGGTTGTATGAATTACGATGTAATTGCTAATTGCGCTGTAGCCAATTAATAAATTAAATATAAAAAATACTAGAGTGACAATGGAATTTGTAGTTGCCCTAGTCTAGTAGGTAGTGTGTTGGCTTATTAGACGTAATGCCAGGGTTTAATGCCCACGTCAGATATCAAAACGAAATACAAAAAGTATTTCTTCTGCGACTGCCTCTCAGCAGATTTCTGACACAAAAACTCTGAGGGTAAATAAAAAATTGCCATGGAAAGTTACTCGAAAATCTGTCGTTCAGAGTCGACTTTAAACTGTAGATCCCGATGCCACTCATGTATAAAAATTAACACACGCAATCTAAGTGGTGTGAGAAACTAGTTCGTAATCCTAACTGAAGGGTTGTAATGACCAATTATGTATGTATGTATGGCAATGGAATTTTTTTTATTTTTTTTCCGAGGAGGGGCAAATGTGCCTAACCGCACCATAGAGTAAGTCGTCACATCCTCCGTGTATGAGGCCCTCACCCACTAAATTCCCCCTCGTCTCCTGTGGACTTGTTTGTGCCCACTCCGGAACTATGGTGGTACGTGTAGTGGAGTCCTTTTGGCATTTTGGCTTCTCCATGTCTATATCCGCGTCCGGATTGCCTATCGAAAGTTGAGAAGACATCTAAGCGTCTCCACTATTCCTTTCGTCTAAATCACGGTTTCGGTTTCGCTTGTTACGTGTGACAGTATCACCTATTCCGACATGATCACTGGTGCTGCAGCCTTAAGATCTTTCTTTTTCCGTCTCAGAATGCGCTCTACGCAATTCACCACCGAGGTCCAATTTTCACTACTCGCAATCATAACCCCGACAATGTTAGCGGCTGTGATCGTTCCAACTATTGACGCAGTACAGAGCGATAGCTCTGCCAGCGTGCACACTCGAAAACAGTGTGCTCTGCGTTATCAATTACCTCCCTCTCCTCGTAAAGACAGTAAGGGGAGTCGGTCTTGACCATTCTGTGCAGATATTTTCTAACCTATCCGTGACCCGATAGCATTTGTGTTACGTAGTAATTTACCTCTTCAAATTTCCGACCAATCCATGGCCTTTTGTCCGGAATAAATCTCGCCGTCCATCTTCCTCTATCTTCATCGTTCCATCGTTGTTGCCATTTTGTAATGGTGTTTTCCCTAAAGTGACCGGTTATATGATTTCCAGGCGATATCGCCTTATAAATCTCCATCCGCTCCGCTGCCAGCAGATCCACAGGGATTATACCTGCTATCACCAGTACGGCTGGAGCGGACACTGTACGATATGCCGAAGCGATACGCAATGCAGCCGTTCTCTGTACCGATACAAGAGAGTTTTGTCTACTTAGTTTTATCTGACACTGTAATACTTACCTGCTTTATATCGAATTAATTAACACATAAATTATTTATTATTTTATTTTTGTTTATTGAATATAGTATGTATATATATATATATATATGTATATATATATATTTATATTTATTTATTTATCTGTGATTTTTTTATTTATTTGTTATCTTTTATAATTTTGTATACAATGAGCCATAAAGTATTTAAATCGTTTAACTTTTTGAATAGAATTTTTTTGTTTTTGTATTTGTAATACTATCTAAATCAGTTTTATTATTAAATATTATTGTATAATTATTTTTTATTATTATTCTTATATCGTTGATTTATTGAAAGGAATATATTTGGTTCCTGTTTAGTTTTATAATTCTCTCAATCATAATAATGTATTCTTCTTTGAATGATGACAATCAAGAGTGACACTCTTGTAATTACAATCATCATAATAAATTAAATTAATTTCGATTAAATTTGTATGTACGTATGTATGCAAAAATATATATTTTTTATTAGTATAACATTACCATACATGTACTATACATTACATGTATTAATTTATGATTAATAGAAACATAATTTGCTTCATTCAACACCTTTAATTATTTATGACGAGTATACTCGTCAAAGCGTAATGAAATTATTTTCGCATAATGGTGTCTTGAAGCAAAAAAAATTGCATTTGTATTGTTATTCAAAGGTCAAATAAAGTTCATTTAAATAATTAACATTCGAGAACATACATTAGTTTGGCAACAATATCTTGTATGAACTCCTCAACAACATAGACGTTGTGCAGCGTATTGATATCCAGCGGTTGCGCTGGCTCGGCCATGTCGTTCGAATGGTGGAGGATGCTCTGGCGATACGGGTATTTGAGGCGGGGAGGACCAAGTCGAGGGAGCCCTGCCATCGATTGGTGTGACCAACTGGCATAGACGCGTAAGAGCAGAGGCGCCTGGAAGGATGTGTTGCCGCAGGCGGAAATCCGTTAATCGGGTTGTTATGACCAATTAAGTAATTAAGCTTGTATTAAGCTGAAATTACAAATTCGGCGGAAGTACCCACAAAATACAGTATTCCCCGGATATAAGCACTTTCAAGCATGCTTGCAGGACAGAGTTTATAAAGAGGGAAGTTCTTGTATTGAATTCCCACAACTGAGACCAAAAAGCTACATGTCCTTCATGCTAATTCAATTCTATTTGCCCCACATAACATTATTATCATCTATCACTAGGTGTTCGGAACAAACTTGTAATTTGATGGACCGCTGTGTTGCAGTTTACTGTCGTTTGCGCCAAAATTAAAACGGCGGCAGCTCGTGAATGTGACACATGCAAGACAGGACAAAGAACCCAAATCTACTACAATAGGCAAGATGCATCAGAGATCATATTCTATAGCCAGAATTCAAAGATGTTGCCTGCGCTTGGTGACTGTAATCATTGCTGAACATTTTCTGATTCGTGGTCATGCGAGAAGATTAGTCCTTTTGCGCTATAATTTTTGTAGGCGCTGTAGTGATTTCAAAGAGGAGGAAACTATCATTCACGTCCATTCTTATTGTCTAACATTGCCACTAAGCAGATAAAGGTTCGTGTACAGCTACTCTTCACGGATATTAGCGGATATGGCATCTATGGACGTTGATCGGAGCCAGTGGTAGAATCCTGAAAAGGTTTTTGGCGTGACAAAGATTCGTGTACAGGTACTCGTCACGTAAATTGGCAGACATGGTATCTACGGCGTGACAAAGATTGCTGAATAGTTAGCTGACCTGAGATCTGTGTTCTCTGGAGACTCTATGGATTTGTTGGCTTGTAAAAATTGTTTATGCGTGTTGTTCGATGTTACTTTTCTTCTAATGGTTGGTCTCTCCATAACGACGGAAAGATATGGAATCACAACAAATAACGTGATTAGGTCTAAATGGGGACTTCCATGGCCATCGTGCCTAACATAACTTTGTATTGTCAGAATGTGATCTCTAAAATCTATCATACAGGCAATGCAATTGACTATTTAAACTGGAATTGGAATAACAAAACTGAGTTGTCTGTTTCTCCAAATGTCCAAAGACCATAATCCTGCTACTTTCTTCAATATCTCTGTTAATTGCTTGAAAAGCCAATTTGGAATGCCTTATTGGTTAGTTTAGAAGTACAGTATTCCCCGCATATAAGCACTTTCTAAAACGGGGAATTCTTATTCGAAATCCTGCACCTGAGAGCATCCTAGCAGATAGAATTCTATTTGTCTCCTTGACAGCAATGGTTTCGTATTCGATGGCATGTCGGATGGTCGGAGAGGGTTTTGATTATCTTCAACATCTCAGTGTGTTGAGTAAAGTTGTAATTTGCTGGACTGCCATGTCACTTTGGTATCACTTCGAAGAAATTGCTGAAGAAGATGGATCCGTAAGAGACCTTATATAGTCAATTGACTCGACCTAGTCCTGCTCCAGGCCAGATTAGTAAAAGAAGAGCCTTACAAATTGCGAAAGGTGAACATTGGCTTTCTATCAGTAATCAATTATCAGAGCTTGCTTTGCCTTAGGTTAGGTTAGGTTAGAGGACGTGTACTTGTCAATTAAGACAAGTACAGTACCCGGAGGTTGAATTGACCCATTGTACAACGTCCTAGTTTCTCACACCACTTATGTTGTGTGTGTTAATTTTATACATGAGTGATGGGACCTACAGTTTAAAGTCGACTCTGAACGACAGATTTTCGAGAAACTTTTTTATTTTACATTCTGAGTTTTTGCCAGAAATCTGCTGAGAGGAAGTCGCCGAAAAATACTTTTTTTTATTTTGTCTTTGATGCCTGGCCTGGGGCTCGAACCCAGGCTTTTGCGTCTAATAAGTTTACACACACCTACTAGACTACGGCGACTGCGTTGCCTTAGTTGGTTACTTTTTTTTCGATGAGACCAAGTGCAGCCTCTGCCTCAAGGAGAATGAAACCGTAAAGAACATTCTATGGAATCCAATGACTTAATATATCCCCATAAAAAGTAATCCGAATGGTGAAACTAATGAACAGGGTCTAGGTTTTTTAGAAGGAAAGTTGTCACAAAGCGGGTGCAGATAAACGATTTTTTTACAGTAAATTTAAAGCATGGTGTTCAATTTTTTCATGTTTATAAGCGGAGAATGCTTAAAAGCGGCGACTAAGCTTGGAATTATTACATCCGGGATGATTATGTCCGGGTAATACTGTATACGAGTGTATATTTTCTTAAAAATCCACCAACGTTGAATTTTTAGTCATAATTGCCTACTTTTATAGGCAGAAACACTTTTTGCTAGGTTTATGACGAGTATACTCGTCATGGCTGGAAAATAATTAAGCAGACAATCACACGAACGAAGATGCTATATTTTAGAGGGGTTTAATTTTAGAAGGAAAGTTGCCACAAAGCGGGTATAGATAAACGAATTTTTTTTACAGTAAATTTAAAGCATGGTGTTAAGGTTAAAGCGGCGATTAAGCGTGGTTTTATAATATCCGGGGTGATTATATTCGGGAAATAGACTGTACTGTATTTTCTTAGAAATCCACCAACGTCGAATTTTTAGTCATAATTGCCTACTTTTATAGGTAGAAACACTTTTTGCTCTGTTTATGACGAGTATACTCGTCATCGCTGGAAAATAATTAAGCAGACTGATAAAGAAAAAAGTGTTTATCTCGTTGTATTGGACACCGATTATGAATGCATTTAGAAGAATTATTCAAGGTAGTTATGCTAACCTTAAACTGGCAACTTAATTGGCTAAAAAAAGAATGTAAAACGTCAGATGGTAGGTTTAGTGTTTGGTCTAGTAAGTCACATGGTAAGTCACATGGACACACCAGTCCGCAACAGTTTGGAGTTTAACTGATAGCAGACTAGATTACAAATTCTGACCGGAGGTTTATTTCTGATACCACGGGTGTCGAGAGCCCCACAGAGACTTGTATCTTGTATTTCTTGTGAAAGCAATGTGGTGATTGTGGATTGTTACCAAATCGTGGGGAGAGCGCAAGCTTGGTGTGGCGTTACATTCTTAACCGTTGTCATAAAGGAGTCAAAAAGGAGGAGGAGGAGTCTCCGACCCCTAGCTAAGATGATAGCCATGTCCAAATGCATGGCTTAGAATAGGAACTCACGTACGGTGATGAAACCTATGGTGCGTGCGGGCGTTGGTATTGCATTGTTTCCATCCGTGCTTAGAAAACCGTGGGGTGTGCCATCATGGCAAGCCGGAAGTAGTTTCACTACATTTTAAAGAAAAAATCAAGATTGCCTAAGTTTTAATGCTACCAAGCGGGGAATTGTTATCTGCGGGGAATATTGTACTTGATTTTCCATTGGATTGGATTGATCATAGGAAAAAAGTGTATTGGCTTCTAAGGACCGTTTCTAATGTGCTATTCATCTCAGCGGCTTATAATTTTTTTATTTAAAATCGCAGTTTAACTGAAGAGCATTTGAATGAATGCTTATGCGTGACATACGGCTGTCATTGTGAAGCAGGTATAATGGCGGCAGAACGGATGGAGTCTTATAGGGCGAAATCGGCTGGAAATCACATAACCGGTCACTTCAGGGAAAACACCATTTCAAAGTGGCAACGACGATGGAACGATGAAGATAGAGGAAGATGGACGGCGAGACTTATTCCGGACATAAGGCTATGGATTGGTCGGAAATTTGGAGAGGTAAATTACTACGTTACACAGATGCTATCGGGTCACGGATATTTGAGAAAATATATGCACAGAATGGGCATGACCGCCTCCCCTTACTGTCTTTACGAGGAAGGGTAGGTAATTGATGATGCAGGGCACACTGTTTTCGAATGTGCTATCGCTCTGCACTGACGTCGATAGTCAGGACGATCACGGCCGGTAACATTGTCGGGGTTATGATCGCGAGTAGAGAAAATTGGACCTCAGTGGCGAATTACGTGGAGAGCATTCTAAGACTGAAGAAGAGGGATCTTAAGGCTGCGGAACATGTGGGCACGCCGGCATAGATGAAACTGGCACACGTGTCAAGCGAAATTCGAATCAGGGACCTGGACGAAAGGAATAGTGGAGATACTTCAACTTTCGACACGCAATCCACACGTGGATATGAACAAGGGCCAAAGGGACTCCACTCCGAAGTAATAACACCGTAGTTCCGGAGTGGGCACAACAAGTCCACGAGACGAGGGGGGGATTTAGTGGGTGAGGGCTCCACACATGGAGGATGTGATGACTTCCTCTATGGTGCGGTTAGGTTCATTTACCACTCCTCGGCGTAAAAAAAAATTGCTGTCACTGTCACACTATAGTGACAAGCAAAATGCTTTGAATCTCAGCTGGATTTGAATTTTACTTTCGGTTTTTTTGGTAACAAAACTAAATTATCAAAAATATTGTATGTAAGTATATATGTATGTAAGAATATATGTATGTATATATTTATTTAGTAAGTATGTTTATTTATATAGTAGTTAGGTATAGTAAATGTTATTGTCCATTATTTATTTTTATTTATTTTTATTTTATTTATTTTTTTATAAATTTTATTATCATATCATATAACGACGGTAGGCAAATTTTTTGTTGTTTTTCAACATTTTTCTTAAAAAAATATTATTTTTTTTATATAAAAAAAAAATTGTAAAAAATCTTAATTAAAATAATAGAACAATTAAAGCTTAAAATAATTAAAATAATTTACAAAATATTCATTCATTTATTTATTGATAAATTAAATTTTTTTAATTGGCTTAGCAAAGGAAATATTTGTAGGGAATTTAAATTTTTTTGGTATTTTTTCATAAGTGGTCCACTAATGTTATGTTAATGATCCGTTTGAAATATTTAACAATTATTTTCATAAAGACAACCCAGCTAAATCCATCAATCATTTTAGTTACTGTAAGACCCCGCTTAACGCTGCTCCGCTTAACGCTGTTTCAGTATTACGCGGTAGTACAAAAGCGGTGTACTCTATAGCGACGGTGTATTCTACGTATCCTTTTCAACGCTCTTTTGTTAATCTGTCCAGAATAAAGATTCCAACTGTATTTTCCGAAGTCACAATCACAGTACGAGCGCATCTTTCCTTCGTCACAGTTGATTTGTTAGTTGCCTAGTTTAATGCTGTATCGTTTAGCGCGGGAAATTATTGAAACGTATACCCCGCGTTAAGCGGGGTCTTACTGTACTTCCATTACAACTCTTTAGTCAGGTTTACAACCTAGCCTCTCCTACCTCCTATGTATGTGTGTGTCAATTTTACCTACAGTTTAAAGTCGACTCCGAACGACAGATTTTTGAAAAAAATTGTGGGTATATTTTTAAAATACTCCGGGCTTTTACCAGAAAACTATTGAGAGGAAGTCGCCGCGGAAATATTTTTTTATATTTAATTTTACTCGAAATGTCTAAGCCAGGTGTTGAACATCTGGCACTCGTCTAACAAAGTTAACACAGTGCCTACTAGACAAAAGCGTCAATCACTTACAGACATTATTAGTCATTACAATCCTTTAGTCTGGATTACGGCCTACTTTCTCAGACCACTTATGCTGTGTGCATTAATTTTTATACATGAGTGATGGGACTTACAGTTTATAGTCGACTCCGAACGACAGCTTTAAAAACATTTTTGGGACAATTTTATTTTATACTCAGAGAATTTGCCAGAATATTGCTGAGAGGAAGTCGCCGGAAAAAATCTTAAAATTTCGCCTTGTTGGAAATGTCTGTCCTGGGCTTTGAACAGTGGTTTCACGTCTAATAAACCAACACACTACCTATTAGACCACGGTGACTATAAGGTGTTTCCTTCTGGGCTGCATTAATACCGCTCGGATTCCAAGTATATGTCCTTCTGGTGATGACTCTGATGGATGATTCAAATCTTATTTTATGATAAATACCCAACAAAAGTTTTGTTGCCTTAAGGCCTTTACCGCCTTGCAATCTTATCCACCTCCTCATTACTCATTGCCTTGAATTCCTACATGATCTGGAACCCAGATCCTCTACTAAGCTGATACAGCTTTCCAAAACGGTCCCACAATCGTGTTAATTTCTTAAGAGTCAAATGCTCAGTTGCCTGCATGACAGTCTAAAAGTAATACTATGTCCCGTCTTTTCTGCTTAACACTTGAATTAAGAACATTTTTCGAAGACTCATCTTCTCATCAAGTAACCTTTTGAGCTACTATTTACTACCCCGTATATCATAGAACCATAATAAGATTTTTTCAAAAGGCACCGATAATCTGCGTACCTATTCACCCATGCATTCAGCAACTTTTTCACTGGTTGGTCCTTATAAGTGTGTCTCCGCTGTTACTTACAACCCGATGGATTCAACTCCATTAGCCTTTCTGATATTATCATAGCCTAAATCGAGCATAGTTTCACTTAAGTTTACTTATTTTAACTTCAAATAACCGTCGCGCTACTCCTAACATGTTCGATGTTCGAAGCTATCGTTTGCCCGAAGATGCGAAGGATTATTGGCAGGTTTTGTACGGGACTTGATTATACAGCTAGCCCTGTGCATTCGAAACGGTAGCAAATAGATTTGGTTTGGCGTTGTCAACTGAAAGATGTCAACTACACTGATGATAGGGTGCTACTCTATAACTTATCTGATCTATCAAATTAAATGTGCTCTCTGTAAGACTACACGCTTTCTTTAACATTCAGCAGCACCATGTGGCATCCTGAAGTTTGTCAGGACAATACGTTAAGTGGCCTATATAATGTCAGAGAAGTGCAATAGATCGCAGCACTATGGAAAATAATAACAATAAGGCATTCACCAATAGAAATACAGTTCTATTTTTGGTCACTCTAATGTGAATTATGCCCAACGATTGGAACCTCAGTGTCCTGTCCTGAAAAAGGGAGATCCTACAATATGCGCCAACTACAGGGGCCTTCTCCCTATCGCATAACTATAAGGTTCTTACGGGCGTATTGTGTAAACGAATAAAGCCGTTCGTCAAAACACTGATTGGACCTTATCAGTGCGGCTTCAGACCTGACAAGTTCATCAACGGCCACATCTTCACATTACGTCAAATGTTGGAGAAGACCCATAAAAAATAAATCGATACACAAAATATTTTTGTCGTCTATAAGGCTGGCTTCGTTAGCCCCATAATGTCTGAGCTCGTAATACCTGCGAAGCTGATAAGGCTATGCAGGATGACGTTGAGCAATTCCAGAAGCTCCTTCAAGCTAAGAATGGACCTCTCCGAACCTTATAATACCATGCGAAATTTCAGACAAGTTCGATTATCATGCGAACCTCTTCAACTTCGTAATGGAGAGTGTTCTACAGAAGGCGGGAGTGCATCGCAATGGCACTATTTTTCACAAATCTGTCCAGTTGCTTGCATACGTTGACAACACTGACATCATAGGGCATACTAAGCGAGATAAATGCTGCTACCTTTAGTGCTATTGAAGGGGAGTCTATTAAGCTGGGTCTGGAAGTAAATGAGGGCAAAACGAAATATATGTTATCGAAAAGTAGAGACATGCTGCGTCGTATTGGATCCTATATTACGGCCGATAAATATACTTTCGATATATTGACAAGGAATTTATTTTTTTAGGCTCCGCTGTTATCGCTAATAATGATGTCAGTGTGGATATCAAACATAGGATTACTCCTGCCAACATGTGCTACTATGGTCTCAATAGGCAATTGCATAGTAGAGACCTCTCTCATATGACAGAACTAATACGCTACAAGACGCATGTCCTTCCCATGCTTCTTTATGGCGCAGAGGCATGTATCCTATTAAGCACTGATGCAGCAGGCTTGAGAGTATTCGAGAGAAAAGTACTACGTAAGATCTTCGGCCCAGTGCAAGTTGGCGATGATTTCCACAACCGATCCAATAATGAGAAGTCGCCGTAGTCTAGTAGGTTGTGTGTTGGCTTATTAGACGAAAAGCCAGGGTTCGAGCCCCAGGCCAGACATCAAAATAAAATACAAAAAAGTATTTCTTCGGCGACTTCCTCTCAGCAGATTACTGGCAAAAACTCTGAGAGTAAATAAAATTAACATGAAAAAGTTTCCTCAAAAATTTGTCGTTCGGAGTCGACTTTACACTGTAGGTGCCGCCACTCATGTATAAAATTAACACACACAACATATGTAAGTGGTGTGAGAAACTTGGTCGTAATCCTGACTGAAGGGTTGTAATGACCAATTATGTTATGTTATGTTATGATCCAGTTATGAGCTGTTTGAGCTCCTTAACAACATAGACGTTGTGCAGCGTATTAACATATAGCGAATGGAGGTGGATGATCCGGTGAGACGGGTATTTGAAGAAGACGACCTTGTTTGTGTTGGAAGAACCAAATCGAGGAAGCCCTATCATCGATTGGTGTGATCAACTGGCAAAAGCGCGCAAGAAGCAGAAGCGCCTGGAAGGATGTGTTACGGCAAGCCGAAATCCATTAAACGGATTGTTAATGGCCAATTAAGTAAGTAAGTAAGTAATGTAAGGTATGGTTATGTCGCTTTCATTGTGGCATGTTTGCAATTGAGGTACATATTAAAGATCAGCTCATAAGTACTCATAAAATTTTGAGTATGAGTGAGTCAACAGTATTGAAATCCAACTACTCAGATTCATTCGTACTCATTACACTCACTTGATTTATAAGTACAGGTTGAAATGAGTATGAGTACAACGTTGACATCAAACTCATAACATTTGAACTATGTTTGATTCATAATTTAGAAAAATACTTATAATACTCATAAATGATTCAAGTGATTCGAATCATTCGTCACAATTTACAGTCTCAGTTTTTGTTGCATTCACAAAGTGAGAAGAAAGACACATAAACAAAAAAGACAAAGACAGCAAGCAGAGCAAACGCACAACCTTCTTGTAAGCATGTAGTGTTCGTACGAGAATCATACTTATTTTGTGATTCGTGTATACAATGAGTCATGGAGAGTCGAAATCAATAACATCATGCGTATTGTTAAGTATGAATAACATGAGTATTTCAAACTTTGAATATGAGTAGTATGCGTATGACATTGAAATAAGTATGAATGAGTATAAGTATCAGAAATTATAAGTATGATTCAAATCTACTCATCGTTTTGAACACTCATTGCTGACCTCTGATACCAACCCTTCAGTCAGGATTTCTAACTAGTTTCTCACACCACTTATTTTATGTGTGTTAATTTTATATACACGTGGCGGGACCTACAGTTTAAAGTCGATTTCTATGACAGCGTGTAGCGTTCAGAATTTGGGAGAACAATCTGGTAAGCGGAGTCGTTATAGTGCAAAATATCGCATGCACTATGTAACTTTTACTCGAGGTCAACATTTTTAAAAATACGGCGTTTACCAATAGAACTACAGTTTTATATTTGGTCATACTAATGTCGACCAATGACGCTTTCATTCGAGGTATGTTTGAAATTGAGGTGAGCTGGTGTTATAGGGGTAATGTAGCGGGATTAGTAACCCCTAAATGAATCCGTCTATGACCAATGAATTTAGATTAGAGGTGAAAATATTTCTTTCGTTTTAAATTGTATGGAAATTAATTGAATTCCTGGAATATTTTCTTTGCTAAACAAGGGTTTAAAAAAAAAAAAAAAAAAAACAAGAAATTTGATTTAATATTTGCATGTATAGGCAGGATATTTATGTACAGTTATAATATATATTTTTTTAAATTTTATTTTATATATGTATGTATGTTTAAAGCCAACTATTTATTTGTAATATACAAACTTAAGTATTTATTTTATTTTTTTTTAATTTAATTTTTTCTTTAAATAAATTATGCCGTGTTATTGATTAAAAAAAAATACGTATAAAAAATTGAAATTTTTTTTCAATTTCTTTTTTGGCAAATAGAAATAGATTTAAATTAATACCGGTATTTAGTTAATTAAAATTATTTTAAATAAGATTTAAAGCCTATTATTTAAAAAATATAAAAAAAATTAATTCCTAATGCTTAAGCTTATGTGGTAAAGAGTATACAAATTAAATTATTTTTTTAATTTTAATTTTAATTTTAATTTTAAATTTATTTAAAACAAATGGAAAAAACATTTCAATAGTTTTGGTTCTCTTAAGTTCTTATTTTAATTTATTTTTTTTTTATAAAAATTTTCTTTTTTTTTTTTAACTTATGTTAGCATAACTTACAGAAGAAAAAAGCATTTTTTGTTGAAGGAAACAATAGCAAATAAAATGCTTTTTTTATTTTTAAGTAGAAAAGCTTTTTTTTAATATTTTTGTTGTAAATAGGCAAGTATTTGTTTTTATTTTGGAATTTCTTACTTTATCTTAAATTTCTGTTCAATAATATGCTGCCGAATCCATAGAATCATTACCGAGTATTTCATCTCGACAGTTTTGATACATTTTCACTTTCAGCGATTGATAGGGCAACGATTTGCCGTCACTTAAATTGGCCGTGACATAAATTAAGTACGTTTCGCCCGGTTTTAAATTCAACACAGTTTCCGTTTCCAAAGCTTGTGGACTAAAGGAAAATTATTGTAAATAAAATAAAAACAAAAACAAATATTAAATGAAATTAAAGAGAAGACAAATAACACAGCCCTGCAAATTTGGACTTTTGGAAAGCATTTTGCGCGCAGATCTTCATTCAGATTTAAAAAATTCAAAATGGCGGAACCGCCATATTGGATCAAGTAAATCTAATTAATTTTTATAATCGACCGCCATTTTAATTCGATTCGATGGCGCAAAATGCCTTCGGAAACACCTGGAGCCATCTTATTTGCAAAACCTATGCAGGGCTGTGTAATTGATCCCTCAGTGAGGATTACAACCTAGCTTCGCACACCAGTTATGATATGTGTGGCAGGGCCTACAGTTTAAAGTCGAGTTCGAACGTTAGATTCAGGTTAGGTTAGGTTAGAGGACGTGTACTTGTCAATTAACACAATTACAATACCCGGAGGTCGAATTGACCCATTGTACAACGTCCCAGTTTCTCACACCACTCACGTTGTGTGCGTTAATTTTATACGTGATTGGCGGAACCTACAGTTTAAAGTCGACTCCGAACGTTAGATTTTTGGGAAACTTTTCATAGCAATTTTATTTTACTCCCGGAGTTTTTACCAGAAATCTGCCGAGAGTTCTGTTATGTAAAGATGTTGGGGCTTCACGTGGCATTACATTATGGACACGCCTGTAAGGCGTATTGGTCTTGAACAACTTGGAGACGATTTCTGCAGAAGTTGTAGGGATGAGGAAGAAGAGAAGAGACCTATTGGCTACATACATACATACATACATAATTGGTCATTACAATCCTTCAGTCAGGATTACGATCTAGCTTCTGACACTACCTACGTTGTGTGTGTTATTTTTACACATGACTGGTGGGACCCAGAGTTTTAAAGTCGATTACGAACGACAGATTTTTTTGAGAAACTTTTCATGGCAATTTTATTTTCCTCTCAGAGTTTTTGCCTGAAATCTGCTAAGAGTTAGTAGCCGAAGAAATATTTTTCCGATTTTCGTTTTGATGTCTGAACATGGGGTTTAAACCGTGGCCTCACGTCTAACAAGCCAACACACTACCTACTAGACTACGGTGATTTAATGCCCAGTACTATATTAGAGTAGCAAACGTTCTAATATTTACATGATTAGAAGGAAATGTAACGCACTCTGGGTCAGACAGCTCCAACAAAACGAAATATGAAAAAAAAAAATAAAAAATTTCCTCGGCGACTTCCCCTAAGCGGATTTCTGGCAAAAACTCTGAGAAAATAAAATTGCCATGTAGAGTATCTCAAAACTCTGTTGTTCAGAGTCGACTTTAAACTGTAGGTCCTCCGCCTGACCGGAGACTTAATTCTGGTACCACGGGAGCCAGGAGCCCCTGGCCCCTTTTGGGAGCATCGTGGGGGCTGTGGTTTGGACCCAAATCGCGGGAAGAGGCTCGGTGTGGAGTTGCATTTTCAACCGAGTGCCGTGACCCAAAGATCGGAAGGAGTTTTAGATAGGCTCCGCTCCTAACCAAGGGGGAAATCATGTCCAAATACATGGTTTCGAATTGGTACTCAGGTGAAGCAGTCTGCTACATTTGGGGGCGTTGGTGCGAAGAGCACCGTGGGATTAGGTCCAAACGAACAGGCACCCATGTAAAATCAATCGACGTTTTAGGTCCTCCGCCACTCATGTATAAAATTAACGCACACAACATAGGTGTGCCTAGGAGAAGCTAGGTCGTAATCCTCAATGAAGTGTTGTATGCAATGACCACTTATGTTTTGGATGTGTTAATAATTATTTGACGTCGATGTGCATGATGTAATTATGCCCTACAAGGCCTCAATTAATTTTTAAAAAAACTGGAGCCAATGCCACTGCTGACTGACAGACAAAGTACTTAGGCAGACAGCTATCCAGAATACTAGTGTAGATCGTACCATTATTTGGGTTTTCTCTGATCTTCATCTAAATTAGACAGCTGTGTAGAAAGCAGTAAGGCTTAGTGGACTTAAATCTATGGCCTAATCTGGTCGGTGGACATGCTGCTATGCTGGGAAGACTTGAACAAATACGGGACGATTATATGGTTCCTTATAACTTTCTGAACAAAACAATCGATTTCAAAATTTCAAAAAAGGAACTCTAGTCTAAAAATCACAGGGGATCCCAATGGTATATTTATTAAAGCTTCTGATATTAAAGTTTCTTATGTGACCACTGTAGTGTTTTCCAAACGGCGGTCATGACCATTTTGAAAGCGGCTCAATTCTTGTTAAGTGGTGCGATTTTTCCCTGAAAATCTATTGATTTACGGAAACCGCCCAGCTGCGATTAACTCCCTAACGAAGGTATTTCCAACGTCTGCCCTTTTTCACGAGTGTCGAGAATTTTTCAGGGACATTTTGATCATTAAGAGGTTAGGTTAGGTTAGAGCACGTGTTCTTGTCAATTAAGACAAGTACACTACCCTGAGGTCGAATTGACCCATTGTACAACGTCCTAGTTTCTCACACCACTTATGTTGTGTGTGTTAATTTTTCTATATGAGTGGTGGGACCTACAGTTTTAAAGTCGACTCCGAACGACAGATTTTTGAGAAACAATTTTTATTTCACTCTCAGAGTTTTTGCCGGAAATCTGCTGAGAGGAAGTCGCCGAAGAAATATTTTTTGTATTTTGTCTTGATGTCTGGCCAACACACTACCTACTAGACTACGGCGACTTCTCATTAAGAGGTAAGTCTTTTTTGGGTTTCGATACATAGGGATATCGTTGGAAATTGCACTGCTGATGAGCTTGCCATGACCGCTACGAGTCTCACAATCTTGGACATGTTACAGGGCATAGGTGTTCCACTTGCCTCAGTCAAATTGAATATTAACTCGTTTAATAACTCGTTTTCAAGGCATCAATCTTGTTGTCGGGACGGGGCACATATAACTAAGAAGATGTCCGACTCACTTCCATCCTTAAGTTGCGATTTTCACGGGCTACTGGCCTTTTGGTAGACTCTTGCAAAGGCCTGGCATTATGTCAAGTGACTACTGCAGGTGCTGTGGGTTTCAAGAGGAGGAAGTGCCCTACTATTGCCATAAAAAGAGGGAGGTTTTTGACCTCTTTTTGCCTGGCATACTGTTGATTGAGCATTTTAATATAAAGATTACTGCAATAGTAAGATTTATTTTGAACTTAGGTTTGCTGGCGAGGAAGAAGAGGAGACTGTCCCTCACCTGCTGGGCACATGCCCGCCTCTTTCTTTACTAAAGGAGAAGGAAGTACTGGGCTACTTAATACATGTATAATCTGGAGGAACTGTCAAGGATTGACATTGGCAGCCTGAATCGCTTCATCAGGATTTTCGAGTGGTTTCCAGACTAGGGGATAACGGATGACTGTGGTAGCACAATGGGCCCAATGCGGCCTAAGTGAGTCCATCCAAAAATTTTTCTTTGATGGGCAGCCACCTCTACCTACCTACCTAGGTTTGCTGGCCGGGCCAATGGGCCAAAGTAGGAGCTCTTCTTTTAAGGAGGGTCCGCCACTTTATCTTACCCAACGTAGGTTATAATCACTCAGTTTAAACAAGCTACAGAACTAAAGGTCTTCCGAAATTTTGAAAAAAATTGCAATAAACTGTGGCGCAAATAAATTTTTCTATTTTTGATTCAGAATTCTTTGTTGCCCTTCTTATTTGTTTTCAAACTCTTTAAATAACCTTGCCGGCCTTTTTTTATTGTATGTGCTGCGGTAAAAGAAGAAAATTTCAAACATTTTTTTTGGAGAAATACTTACTTTTTAGGTTTTTTAAGGCAATTTATCGAATGAAATTGCGTATGATTCATGATGATGTCTTTATTAAAATCCATACAATAATTTGTGTAATCGATTGAACTGCGATTACGTTGCGGTAAATTTAATACAATAATGCAGTAACTGTGTAACATTGTACAACAACAACAACATACGATATCATCGCATCGAACCATTCAATACCAAAATCAGGACACATTTGTTGGCACACACATGTACACACACGCACAGCGTCACGCCATGCCATATAAATAATTTTAAACGGAATTTATGAAAATGAAATTTGTCATCGAAAATGTATCGAAAGCGAGCCAAAATATCAATTTTCATAAATTTCATCGAATTTTATGTTGTTGTTGTTGCCACACATTGTTTGTCCGTTTCGTTCGTTCATTGTTGATGATGCCCCATAAACAATGCATGTGTGATGTGCATATAACGAGTGCCGTTAGAAAATAGAACGACAGACAAATAAAGAAAAGAAAGAGCAAAAATGTTCAACTCAGTAAAAATAATCGTTTTTCGATTTAAAATTTCTTGATAACAAAATGAAATTAAAAAAAAATATTTGAAAACATTTTTAAATTCGATTTTTACCTCATTGTACGCAATTCGGGTGAACTGTACCAGGCTATTTTCGTCTTTCGACACCAAGTTCGCACCTCGAAGACTGTAATATTCTCAGGTAATTCGGGTAGTTGACTAAACACACGATTTGTGGTAACGGCAAGCTGTTCAGAAAAGAAAATTAAGAAGAAAACAAAGCTTAATACAGTAGATTTCACATTTAACGAACATATGATTCAGTGAACACGAAAATTTTTTCTACTGAGCACCTCATATGACAAACAAAAAAAATTTTTTTTTACCCGCTATAACGAACAAATGGAAAAATTTAAAATAACAAAACAATGGTGAAGGGTGGAAGTGAAATTCAGGAGCCTAAAATAATACACGAAGATGTCTTGAAGCATTTCGAAATTTGTATTAAGTGGGCTCACTAAAACAAAATTAGCACATTTTTTTACAGTGAATGTTAAGATAATAGAGACTGATAAGTTAAAAGAGACTGTTAAGTTAACATAGACTGTTAAGTTAACAGAGACTGTTAAGTTAACAGAGACAGTTAAATTAAGAGAGACTGTTAAGTTAACAGACAATGTTAAGTTAACAGAGACTGTTAAGTTAACAAAAACTGTTAAGTTAACAGAGAATGTTAAGTTAACAGAGAATGTTAAGTTAACGGAGAATGTTAAGGTAAGAGAGACTGTTAAGTTACCAGAGACTGTTAAGTTAATATAATTGAAAAATTTCAAAAAGTGAAGAAAGAAAATGAAATAAAAATCCTATAAATAGTGATAAAATGGAGAGAGTGGATATGTATTGGATCAAGAATTCCAAAATAGTTTTCCTTACGATCGGGCATTACTTGGAACCGGAGAAATATGAGACGAAGCCAACGTTTTTTTTTAAATTACCAAAAAAAAAGTGCTTTATATAAATCGGGCAAAAATGGATAAAACCTGTACCTAGTGGGGAAAATAGCCTTAGCGGGCTAAATAGCCATAGCCACAAGAAATCCAAAACAGGCATCAAAGCTAATTATTTTCTTTAAATGAGCAAAAAAGGTTTTTCTATAAAGCGGGCAAAATTGTCGGTGTCTTGCGTTGATTTGTCTATAACTTGCACTTTTTGTCGATGGCTTGCTTTTTTTGGTCAATGACTTGCATTTTTGTTGTCGATGACTTGCATTGTTTTGTCGATAACTTGAATTTTTTGGTCGATAACTTGCATTTTTTGTCTATGTCTTGTTTTTTGGGCCATGATTTGCAATTTTACAAGGAATAAGCTAATTTTTTTTTCAAATGAGCAAAAAAGTTTTCTACATAAAGCGGGCAAAATTATCGGTGTCTTGCGTTGATTTGTCGATGACTTGCATTTTTTGTTGATGAGTTCCATTTTTTGGTCAATGACTTGCATTTTTTTTGGTCAATGACTTGCATTTTTTTTTGCAGATGACTTGTATTGTTTTGTCGATAACTTGTATTTTTTGGTCGATGACTTGTTTTTTTTGGGCGACGATTTGCAATTTTTGGTTGATGTTTTGTATTGTTTTGGTAACGCCTTGTACTTTTTGGGCGATGACTTGCATGTTATTTGCTCGATGACTTGTATTTTCTGCGGTCAATGACTTGCATTTTTTTGTCGATGACTTATACTCCTTGGTCGATGACTTGCATTTTTTATAGTCAATGACTTACGTTATTTTGGTCAACGACTTGAATTTTTTGTCGATGAATTAAATTTTTTTCTATGACTTGCATTTTCCTAGGTCCATGACATTGCATTTTTTGCCTCATGATTTGCATTTTTTGTCGATGAATTAAATTTTTTTTGTCGATGACTTGCATTTTTCTAGGTCCATGACATGCAATTTTTGGTCGATAACTTACATTTTTTGTCCGATAATTTGCATTTTTTTGTTTGATGACTTGAATTTTTTATAGTCGATAACTTGCCTTATTTTGGTTGTTTTTGTGTCAGTGACTTGCATTTTTTGTGCATAGAGATATTGGCATCTGCGCCTATATAAACTTCGTCAGCGATATCTCCGGTGGTAAGTAATGTCCGGCCGTAACAACATATGCATTTCCTTTGGTCGATGACTTGCATTGTGTTGTCGATGATTTGGGCTAAGATTTGCATTTTTTGGTACCTAATTTGCGTTTTTTTGGCGACGACTTGTACTTTTTAGGCATTTTCTTTGGTCGATGAATTACATTTTTTTGGTTGATGACTTGCTTTTTTTTAAGGTCAATGACTTGCATTTTTTTGGTCAATGGCTTGCATTTTTTGTCGATGAATTGATTTTTTTTTTGTCGATGACTTGCATTTTTCTAGGTCGATGACATGCAATTTTTGGTCGATAACTTGCATTTTTTGGCCGATGACTTGCATTTTTCGGTTTGACGACTTGAGTTTTTTATAGTTGATAACTAGCCTTATTTTGGTAGTTTTTGTGTCAGTAACTTGTATTTTTGTGCATATAGATATTGGCATTTGCGCTTATATAAGCTTCGTCACCGATATCTCCGGTTGTAAGTAATGTCCGTCCGTAACAACATATGCTTTGAAATCGGAATCCTTGATATCAGCGCTCTCCAGCCCACTAGGTACGTTTTCCCTGCCATTTTATTATTTATACGATTTAGAACGATTTATATAAGGCACTTTTTTTGTTGCTCATATAAGAAAAAACTTAGCTTCGTTGGCTATCGATAACCCACATTGTATTGTTCGTAAAGGGATTGTGCTAAGATTGTGCATGAATAACTATATTTTTTGCCAGCAGTTCAACGCGGTCTAACGATTGCCTTTTTTCCTTTCGCTATCTCAATAAAACTTGGAAAACAATTTATCATACTTAACTTACCCCAACTTCGTTGGCCCTTAAGACTTCATCATCATTGCTGGGCTTGAAACGTATCATGTAGCGTTCAGCTTCATGGACTGGTGAGATTTCGATATATGTTGGCCGATAAATATTGCCGAACGTACCAACCAATTTCCTTCTTCGGAGAATTTTAGCATCCACTTCACTGCCATCGCAGGGTAAGACCAAATAACGTAACGTTTTTGTGGACTCATAGCTAGGAATCTGGAAAGGTTTTAAAGGAAATTGGAAAATCTTAAATTAATATCAGAAATTATAGAGAGAGACAGAAAGAGAGAGAGTAAGAAAGAGAGAGAGAGAGACAGAAAGAGAGAGAGAAATAAAGAGAGAGAGAAAGAGAGAGAGAGAAAGAAAGCTCTTGAAGTTATTTACCTTAAAACTAAATACCCGAACACCATGCATTTCGGCTATACGCTCGGTATGGAGTGTATTTGGCCTTAAGACGGTGGGATGAGTGCGATTAAAGTGCATTGTTGAGTTGGCTATGTGAAAGGTTAGATTCTGACGCTTGGTATGGACACCAAACACATCCAAATAGTAAATGTAATCGGGTGCTAAACCCTTGATTAACTGTTGAGTGCGACTGCCAGTGCAAATTACATTCGTTATGTGAGGAACTAAAACAATACAATGAAAATGTTAAGGAGTTAAGGATGGCCTTATGTGTGTGTGTCTGTATGGGTGTTTAGGTTACCTATTCTTTTAGCTCTTTCCGGTGGACGTGAAAATATTGTTTCTATGGTGGCTGCTGGTTGGCAATTTGTTGTCATACTTCTACGATTCGCCAAGGCTGATGACATTGCGGTGACATACTCTTCAACGGCTTGACAGAAATCGAAATGAGCATGGCGTGTGCTGACAACCAAACAATAATTGACTGCATGAAAATCAAATTTACTGCAAATGTATTGAAAAAACGGAAAAAATCATGCAAATAGACACAGGTTAGTTGGTTAAATACACTTCTTTCTACCCACCTTTTGCCCCATTTAACAATCATTTGACGCTTTTGTACACGATTTTGACTGCGTATGGTAATGCGATGCGTACGATTCATTAGTGACCAGTTGGCTTGTGGATGTAAAGCTTTTGCCACGATTTTTACAGAGCCTCGATGGCGTGCTTGAACAAAAATGTCATACTGGCCACGTAGAGCACAAGTCAATACCACAGAACGTTGGTCGTTTTTAACGCTTCGCAATAAATTGGCTGCTTTTAACAGAAATTAAGTCATTTGGTCATCATCATGCCATTCCATTCAACATTTTATCCAGCCAGAGTTGGTTGTTTGGATGCCACATCAAACATGCCACAATTATCCAGCCAGAGTAGGAGAAAAGAAAACATGGAAGAACAGAAAATGCAGCAGCAGGATTAAAAAATAAAAATAAAAAAAAAATTAAAGAAATTCAAATTTTTTTTATTTTATTTTTGTTGTTGTTATTGCGGAGGCTTTTTTTAAATGCTTTTTTTAATTAAGTGCCGAATCTTCAATCGTTTTTTTTTTGTTTATTTTTGGTCATTGTAGGTGAATGAATGCATGAATGAATAAATGACTGACTGAGTAAATGACTCAGTTTGACCATAAGTTTGAATGAATGTTGGTTGAATGACGATGTTTTTTTTTTGGTTGAATGCGTACTTACCCGTTTGATTAAAATAAATTTTACGTGCCACTATTTGTGAGAAATTTATATTTAAGGGCACCGATGAATTCAAATGCAATACGAATCTGTAAAGAAAAAAAATATAAGAATATAAGAAAATTATTACCATGGAAGCCATAAATAATTTCATTATTTCCTTGGGAAAATATTAAAAAGGATAAAGATGCCCGCTTGGAAAAATATATAAAATCTTGTAAAGTGAACAGCAAAACAGTCTTTCAACAACTATTTGTGCTTTTGAGTTACAAGTTTTGAAAGGGTAATAATTTCTGTGGGCCGTTGGGTACTAAAAATTGTATTTACATACATACGTAATTGGCCATTACAACCCTTCAGTCAGGATTACAGCCTAGCTTCTCACGCCACTCATGTTGTGAGTGTTAATTTTAAACATGAGTGGTGTGAGAAGCTAGGCTGTAATCCTGACTGAAGGGTTGTGATGGCCAATTATGTATGTAAAGGGTCCGCCAAATAACTTTATTTTTTTGAAAATGCTTTAAAAAAAAACTACTGCTTATTTTCTCAAATTTCTTTTTTTATTTGAAAGTACAATCCTTCCGGTTAATAATGGAAAATAATTCCATTCAAATGGCTGTCTCGACTGGCCATGCAGTAGCAAGTAGAGAGAGGTTCCATGATATTAAAACAAGTATGAATGCGTGTGAGTATCAGAAATTATGAGTATGATTCGATTCTACTCATCTTTTTTAATCATCTGATCTCTGCAGTGGATGCACTTAAACTGCTGTGTACGTTTGTTTATATTCCTCCATTTGGTGCCACTCTACTGCCTAATATTGTTTATTCTCAGGCCTTTATTTGTATATGGGGTGTACCATCTATCGGTTTAAATTTTAATGATCGATTATTTCGAAACTAGCAATACTTATGTGCATTCTATTCAGTCACAAAATTCTGTATCTGATCTCCACTGAACGTGGTAAATCGACTTGCGGTTGTGCAACAATCGATTTATTGCAGATGAAAAGGCAGATGCACTGGCACGGAAGGGGTTGCAGATGTCTGAGAAGAAGACGATAGAGAGGATATATTTGCCTCTACAGAAATAGAGGAATACAACATGGAATACAACAAACCATGGGTGATCAGACATACCGGGTTGCCGAATTTCAAAACTGTTGTGTCTAGCAGCGGACAGCTGGAGGCCCAGGGAACTACTTGAGTTCGACGAGAAAAGGGGTCGCATTTTAACGGGGATAATGGGGCCATCGGTTTTTGGGTGACAGAATGTTTGAAGACCTGCGTATGATGGCGAACGTGCTGTTGAGGGAACCGGTTATCATCCAGAGCTCGCGGTGGTTCAAAACCACCACTATCGGATCAGGACAAGGGAACTTATCTCAAACTTGGCAGCATAGGGGCCGCCGTATGAATTTGCCTGTGAATGGCAAGCTACCCGCTAACCTAACCTAACCTAGCGAATGCCGACATACAGGATTAGTGTGTCCAAACTGACGAAGCCCGTTCATTGATTGGAGTAACAAATTAGTGAAAACGCAGAGATGCCTGAAATAAAATGTTAAAGAAGACCCTGCACGTGTTGCTGCGCCACCAACTAAAATAAATTTGAAGGAAAGAAGACATTACACAAATTTCCAATTAATTTTGAATCATTTTATTGATTTTGTTTCCCGTTGTCCTGATGATTCAGTTGAACGTGCCTGAGTAGTACGTATACGATCAGTTTCTAATCTCACTTCTCGCTGTTCAAGTGGTTCAAGCGAACGGGTCTCAGCGGGATATACTCGAAGATTTTCCAGTTTCGATGCTCGTCTGATTCTGAAGCTCGTAATGCTCTTTTCTTCAGTGCTTGAGAAACAATTGCTTGTCATTAATTTTGAATAATTTTCAGTGACGCCATCCATCTGAAATTAATCGCACCAAACTCCGTCGACTCATGCGCAACAACTTTCTTAAAGTTCATAACACGATCAAATGCATACTTTACGATTTAATTGATTTTAGGTAATTTTCAGTGGCGCCACCTATCGGAAATTAGTCATACCAACTTAGAAACCTTCCCCGGCTCATGTGCAACATCTTTAATAAAGATGATAACATGATCAAACGCATAGTTTACGATTCTATAAGCTACATACAAACAAACATTAATTTTTATATATATAGACTATGGGAGGTGACACGCCCACTATAGCAAATCCGCCCATTTTGTTCATATAACCGCCAAAGTCGTTCATACAAAATTTGAGGACTCCAGCAGTTGCAGTTTATGAGATATGCGACATTAAATACTTTTTGGGTATGTGGGTGTGGCACCTCGCCTACTTGAAATTTTAAAATAAAAAGTAGCCTATAGTTCCTATAACTCCTTCTAGACATACAGGAAGGTACTGTTAAAATTTCAAGAAAATCAGTCCAACGTTTAGCCGTCTATAGACTTCAAACAAACAAACATATATAAGATGACAGCTTACGAGTGTCAGACAAATTTGTCTGGTTTTTTCCAATTGGCGTTTTGACATGAAAGGATTTATTTCTTCTGATTACAGATCTCCTCCACAGTTGCCATAGAAATTGTTGTTAAAAACGTTGTAATTTTAAGCAAGAATTCATATTTATTTGCTGAATTTTATTTCGTAATTTTTCTCTTTCTTTTCCTTTTCCTTTCTTTTCTACTAATTATACTGGAAACTATTATGCATTGATGGATGCATTTCCTCATTTGCATTTGTAACCCGTGTACTGATGCTGGGACTGGCTAAAGCTAATTAACTTCTTTCTTTATTTGAAAAATTCGTTTTCTTTTCTTTTTGAATTTCATTTCTTTTAAATGAAAAGAAATCCTTTTCACTTTTATTTTATTTGTTTTCATTTCACTTCGGTTCTGTTTCTTGCCCTTCCCTCCTCTACTCTACTCTACTGTTTCTCAATTATTTTTATGAGAAGAGAAGGAGAAGAAATTTTTTTCCAAATAATTTCTGCCCCACATATTCTATTTAAATTGAATTTTTTGACGTGAAGAAATTATTTTCAAAAGAATATATTGCGTGTAATAAAAATAATTTTTAAATATGAATGAAAAGCAACAACAACAACAGTACTCAGACATTAATTTGCCATGTAATGATGATTTTGCACAATGGGCTGCTGCTGTGAGTGTAATGCAGATGTAGAGAATAGGTGGTGGTGCTTACGATGCGGTAATAAAAATTATTAACGACAAGCGCTACATGCTAGACATCTAATGTCACATTTGATATACGGCATGGGCGATTTGAGGTTATGGTCATCTCATGTTGAGGTTATGTGCACTGGCCTATGATTTAATCCGGTTAGACTCTTACTTGTTTTTTCTCAAAGCCACCATAACCCATGCCTTAGGTCAAATTCGACCTGCTTTAGAAAATAAAAATTAAAAAATTTGACATTTCGTACGTGCATCGCCCTGGAAAGTCGTGGCAGACATTTTCAAATGTAGCATTCAGGTTCTTATATATAAAAATGTATGTGTGTTTATTTGTTTGTGGGTTTGTTTGTTTGTTTGAAGTCTATAGACGGCTAAACGGCTGAACCGATTTTCTTGAAATTTTAACAATACCTTCCTGTATGTCTGGAAGGAGTGTTATAGGCTACTTTTTATTTTAAAATTTCAAGTCGGCGAGGTGCCACGCCCACACACCCAATAAGTATTTAAGGTCGCATATCTCATAAACCGCAGCAGCTAGAGTCCTCAAATTTTGTATGGACGACTTTGACGTATATAGTGGGCGTGTCTCCTCCCATAGTCTACATATATAAAAATGAATGTTTGTTTGTATGTAACATATAGAATCGTAAACTATGCATTTGATCATGTTATGATCTTTAACAAAGTTGTTGCGCATGAGCCGAAAGTTTCACAGTTGGTATGACTAATATCCGATAGGTGGCGCCACTGAAAATTACTTAAAATGAATTAAATCCTAAACTGTGCATTTGATCATGTTATGATCTTTAGCAAAATTATTGCGCATGAGCCGGGGAAGGTTTCTAAGTTGGCATGACTAATTTACGGCAGGTGGCGCCACTGAAAATTACTTAAAATGAATTAAATTGTAAACTGTGCATTCTTTAACAAAGTTGTTGCGCATGAGTCGACGGATGTTGGTGCGATTGGGCGACCTACACCTCAAGCATGGAAGAAAAGAGCATTATGAGCCTCAGAATCAGACGAGCATTGCGAGTGGAAAATCTTCGAGTATATGCCGCTGAGACCCGTTCGCTTGAACCACTTGAACAACGAGAAGTGAGATTAGAAACTGATCGAATGAGTAATACTCAGGCCCGTTCATCTGAATCATCAGGACAACGGGAAACAAAATCAATAAAATGATTCAAAATTAATTGGACATTTGTAATGTAATGTCTTCTTTCCTTCAAATTTATTTTAGTTGGTGGCGCAGCAACACGCCCTGGGTACAGCTAGTATATAACATACATAATTGGCAATTACAACCCTTCAGTCAGGAGTACGATCTAGTTTCTCACATCACTTATGTTGTGTGTGTTAATTTAATACATGGGTGGCGAGTCCTGCTGTTAAATGACAGATTTTTGAGACAATTTTTATGGCAATTTTATTTTATTTCAGAGTTTTTGCCTAAAATCTGCTGAGAGGAAGACGCCGAAGAAGACGTCAGGCCTCTTGTCTACTAAGCCAACACACTATCTACTACACCACGGCGACTCTTTTGATTTATGTTTCTGAATCGTGGAAAATTTGATGTGCATCACTCAGGAATGGAGTGACGGACATTTTCGCACGAAGAAACGAATGCCAATTGTATCTCACACATACTTTGTTTCATTTAAATTTAAAGTTTGGAAGCTCTGATTGAAAGACCCAATAGATATTACATATAATTATGAGTATGATTCGATTCTACTCATCTTTTTGAATCATCTGATCTCTGCAGTGAATGCATTCAAATTGCTGTGTACGTTTGTTTATATTCCTCCATTTGGTGCCCCTCTACTGCCTAGATGGGAGAAGCTGTCCACGTATTTAATTGACTGTGTTCACTGATCTATGCTAACATTGTTTATTCTCACGGCTTTAGTTTTATATCGGGTGGGCCATTTATCGGTTTAAATTTGAATCATCGATTATTTCGAAACTAGCAATACTTATGTGCATTCTATTCTGTCACAAAATTCAGTATCTGATCTCCACTGAACGTGGTAAATCGATTTGCGATTGTGCAACAATCGATTTATTGCAGATAAAAAGGCAGATGCACTGGCACGGAAGGGCTCGCAGATGTCTAAGGAGGAGACGATAGAGAAGATATATGCGCCTCTACAGAAATATGTTTTCAAATTGGAATATACTATACACAGATATTAAAGTCAATTCCGTCTAAGTTGGTTGTCATTAGTGTCAAATGAGACAATCTCTGCATGTTTTACGGTTCTGAATATATTCCACATCTTCCCTCTACTAAAGTCTACGTACTGCAATCATATCTGGTTACTGTACTGCACTCAAATTTATTCTCGGCATCCCAATAATGTCTGCACCAATCCTATTACTCTAATTAACTTCAAGATGCTGGACGGTGCCAACAAGGACAGGTACTTCCGCTGCACTTAAGAAATACCCATTAAAGCCTTATAAGTACCAAATATATACAGTGGTGGCCTTATAATTAGAAACGATGTTTCTGGAACGGAGTTCTCTGGAGTGACGAATCTAAGTTTATTTGTCCCAATCTGATGGAAAAACGTATGTAAGACGACCTCCAAACAAAGCCTTTGATCCCAAGTACACAGTGAAAACTGTAAAACAAATTAACAAACATACATGTTGCTAAGTCGTGTCTACTTATAAGGCCACCACTGTATGTGTTCTAATGATTCTCAACATCACAGAATCTACATATCTAAACAGACTTACTTTGTCCTGCCAGAAGACTGTTTTTAATCTCAAATTATTTCTTCAAATACTAATGCATGACTTAAGTCTGATTCGAGAAATTATGAAATAATTCTCAAATAGGAGCCGGTATTGTGAATTGGACAATGGTGATGAGTTCTTCGCTATTGTGGCAGAATATAGTCAGGGTTCTATTCGAAGCTAAATATCTAAGCCTGATCCTCGATCCCAAACTCAACTGGAGGTCCAATCTGGATCCTATGGCGCGGAAGGTGGCCTGTGCTGCTTACTGCTGCAGCAGGGCATTTGGATCCAGGTGGGGTCTCGGCCCGAGGGTCACGCGCTGGATCTATTCTGCGGTCATCGAGCCCAACCTACTATACGGCGTTACCTTCTGGTGGACTGCTCTGGACAAGCTGCACAATGTCAGACTCCTGGACAGAGTCAGAAGGTCTGCAGCTATTCGCATCACTGGTGCTCTACGCACCACCTCCACAAAAGCTTTGTTCGCAATGCTCAACTGGCTCCCTTCTGAGCTCCTCGCTAAGCAGGTGGCTAAGTTCACGGCGACGAGACTCAATGCCTTGTCTCGTTGGCCATTGATATCAAGGACATAGCCTCGTTCATCGAACATTCTGGCTGGTTTTCCAGCGTGGGGTAGTCGTGCATTCTGGAAATTGTGCAGCCCTTGCGCTGACCAACTTCCCCCTCCTTGGATCGGGGGAACGTGGCATCACAACGGGCCGCTATGCGTGCTCAAGTGAGCTTTTTGGTAAATTAAAGCTACCACGCTAACCTAACCTAACCTATCTATTCAAGTTCCATTGACGGATTAGTTTCGTAAGCAAAACTATTCGACAACAACTTGACTTATGATCTTCTAAACTTTCAAACTGCCTAAGTATGGCAACTTATGAACTGCAGTTCTCACAATATTAGCGGAATAGAAGAACATCGAAAGAGGATTTCGATGATTTCGCAGTAAAAAGCAAGTGTTTTGGAAAATGATAGATTTTTGAGAAACTTTTCATGGCAATTTTTTTTTATTTTACTCTCCGGGTTTTTGTCAGAAATCTACTGAGAGGGAGTGGCCGAAGATATAATAATTGTTTACATTTATAGAGATTTCGAAAAGGCGAACTCAAGAAGGTTCGTCTTCAAGAACATTCATCAGACTGTTTACCTTGTCATATAAAAGGCAAGGCAAAGCTGTTAGCGAAGTTCAGTCAGTCTTGTGTGAAGACGCGGTGTGTTTGAAGAGAGTAATCATGGTTTGAAGATGTCCGTTACAAAGACCTGTCGAAAAATTGTCTAGTAATTGTTATTGTTTATGCGAAGGGTGTAAACATGGGAATAATAAAAAAGGCATTTGTTGTTGTTTACATAAAGTTGTGAATATTGGTACACAGAATTGTGCGAATAATAAAGAATTTTAATTAAAATTAAACACAAAATTTATTTTTTTATATTATTTGCAATCTACGAGCTCATATTTTAAACGTTTTTAAACGGCAAAAACGTAGCAAAAATTTGCTAAGAGGGAGTCGCCGAGGAAATCATTTTTTTCATATTTCGTTTTGTTAGAGATGTCTGAACATGGGGTTTGAACCATGGCCTCACGTCTCATAAGCCAACACACTACCTACTAGACTACGATGACTTCAACTTTTGAAATTATTTACACGATAAAAATATTACGTTACCATGATCAGTGATGCCCTATTGCACAGGAATAAGTGCCGAGCATAGATGTATTTATGTATTTAGAGATGTCTGACCTGAGGTTTGATGTCTGAGCCTGGGGTTTGAACCGTGGACTCACATTTGATAAGCGAACACACTACCTTCTAGTCTACGAAGACTGTAACTTGTGAAATTATTTACACGATAAAAAAATTACGTTACCATAATCAGTGGTACCCTATTGTACAGGAATAAGTAACGGGCATAGATGTATTTATGTACGTCTCATGGCGAATACATGTATATGTTCTTCAGAAACGAAAAAACATCAGAATTGAATGAACATGAAAGTACTTTTACGACTTTTATTGTCATTTTAAGTGTTTGGCGGCCATCTTTGATTGTAATTTTTATGATTTTTAGTGTTTCCGTTTGTATAAGTAAAACGATATGTCGTAATGCATTACGTTACATTACGTTATGAGTGTTTCAGGCAGCAGCAATTGCTTTAAAAAAATGGAAAATAAAATATGACAGCAAACCAACATGAGTTGACATTAAAAATTAAAACGACCAGGGGTGGGAATTGCAATAAATTCAATAAAAGTTTGAATAGATTTGAAAGCTTCAATGGGTGAATCAAAATAAATTCTTCAAGAAAAGTGTGGGCGTTTGAAAAACTCTTTGTGACTACGACTTGGGCGAGTGTGTTCCGTTGCATATTTATAATGCTAAACGCGGAGTAGGAGTGACTTAAAGGACGAAAATCTTGGAAAATATATAATTTTTAATGGTCATTCGTTTATTTCAATTTTTATAAAACTTATACTTGACTTTGTTTTTTTGTTTCGAGTTTTTTTTTGTTGCGTTGGTGTCTCTCTTTGTTTTACGAGTTTTTCAGAAATCATTTTTCTTTTTTCAATTTCGTTTTTTTTTTGTTATTATGGCTAGTGCGGGGTTGTTGTTGCTTTTCTGAATTACAACATAAAATTATTTTCATTACTCTGTGCTGTAATTTTCATGCATTTGCAGCCATTATTTCCAACTAAATTGCTTTCGTTGTCTAGCCAGGAAAGATTATTACCATGTTTTGTCTCGTTTCGTATCGTATCGCTTTTTTTTCTTATTTTTGTTTCATACATAGAAAGACAATTTATTTATATTTTATTTAATTTATTATTTAGTTCTTCCATCTCTTCTTTTTTCTTTCTTCTTATTGGACGAAGAATATAAAAATAAAGCGGCCAAGACACACAAAAAATGGAAAAAAAATTCGTTTTTTTTTGAAACTCAGCAGCAGAATAATTCATTTATTGCGACATTAAAATAAAACATGCGGACATTAAATACATTAATTTTAATATGCCAGCCCTGCCTTTCGCCACCGCCCCCCCTTGCAAATATATTCTTCATTCACAATCATGCTTAAATGTCATTCAATTTAGAAATTGAAGAAAAATTTTTGGATTTTTTTTTATTTTTTTGGAAAATAAAATCGAAATAAAAGCAACAAATATTCAGGGTGACCATGTAATTTCAAAATCTACGGAATATTTGATTCAAATTCAGTTGTAATGCCTCTTTGTTCTGCTATCGGAATTGTCCTCCATTTAGTAAAAGGTTTGCTCTTTACTCCTTTACTTGATTGCTCACTATAAACCTTTAGTCAGGACTGCAACCTAGTTTCTCAAACTACCCATGGTGTCAGATGCTATCGGGTTACGGATATTTTAGGAAATATCTGCACAGAATGGGCAAGGCCGCCTCCCCTTACTGTCTTTACGAGGAAGGGGAGGTAACTGATGACGCAGAGCACACTGTTTTCGAGTGTGCTCGCTGGCAGAGCTATCGCTCTGTGCTGACGCCAATAGTTGGAACGATCACAGCCGCTAATATTGTCGGGGTCATGATTGCGAGTAGTGAAAATTGGACCTCGGTGGTGAATTGCGTAGAGAGCATTCTGAGACGGATGAAAAGAGATCTTGAGGCTGCAGAACGAGTAAGCATGTCGGCATAGTAGATGATACTGTCACACGTGCCAAGCTTAACCGAGACGATGATTTAGACGAAAGGAATAGTGGAGACGCTTAGATGTCTCTTCAACTTTCGATACGCAATCCGGACGCGGATATGAATACGGAGAGGCCAAAGAGCTAAAAGGACTCCACTCTGAAGTAATACCACCGTAGTTCCGGAGTGGGCACAACAAGTCCACATGAGACTAGGGGGGATTTAGTGGGTGAGGGCCCACGGAGGATGTGACGACTTCCTCTATAGTGCGGTTAGGTACATTTACCCCTCCTCAGCGAAAAAAAAAACTATCCATGGTGTGTGTGTGTTAATTTACCCCTGAATGGCGGGACCTACAAGTTCCAAGGCGATTTCGAACGACAGATTTCTAAGAAACTTTTTATGGCAATTTTTTATTTTACTCTCCGAGTTTTTGCCAGAAATCTGCTGAGAGGGGAAGTCGCCGCTGAAATATTTTCTCGTATTTTTCAAAAAAGTGTCCATTGGCTTGCGTACGCTGACGACATTGACATCATAGGGCATACCAAGCGAGATGTTACGGCTGCCTTTAGTGCTATTGAACGGCAGTCTACTAAGATGGCTTTGGCAGTAAATGAGGGCAAAAGGAAGTATATGTTATCGACAAGTAGAGACGTGCGGCGTATTGATTCTCAGATATCGGCCGATATCTGTACTTTCGATATATTGGGAAGGAATTTATTTATCTTGGCTCCGCCGTTACCACCAAAAATGATGTCAGTCTGGAGATCAAGCTTAGAATCACTTTTGCCGACAGATGCTACTATGGTCTCAATAGGCGGAAACCTCTCTCATACGACAAATCTAACACTCTACGAGACATCCCACCCGTGTTTCTTTATGGCTCAGAGGCATGGACCCTACTAAGTACTGATGCAGCAGCCTTGAGAGTGTTCGAGAGAAAAGTCACGAGTAAGAACTTCGATTCATTACGAGTTGTCGGTGATTTCCGCATCCGATCCAACAGTAAGCTGTATGAGTTCCTCAACGACATAGACACGTTGTGCAGCGTATTAATATCCGACGGCTGCGCTGGCTCGGCCATGTCGTTCGAATGGAGGAGGATGCTCCGGCGAAACGGGTATTTGATGCGGGAATCTTGTGTCCGTTTGAAGGACCAAATCGAGGAAGCCCTGTCATCGATTGGTGTGACCAACTGGTGTAGGCGCGCAGGAAACAGAGGCGCCTGGAAGGATGTGTTGCGGCAGGCCGATATCGGGTTGTTATGGCTAATTAAGTAAGTATTTTCGTTTTTTGTTTGGGGTTTGAACCAAGGCCTTACGTCTAATAAGCCAACACACTACCTACGGCGACTACAATACTACATAACAATACTATCTGATAATCATCCCCGCCATTCGAGCACTCGTCTCTTATGTGATCAGATCGATACCATCTTCGAATACTGTCGATACTGTCTGAAGAAACTGAACCAGTTGGGCAGACAGAATAAGGCTGCCCTCGACTGGATTTCAAGTTATATGAAAATCTGGCAATTGGCTTTTCAGTTCCCATTTATTATAGGCTCATAGTGTATTTAGTTTTTGACCACTTGAAAGCCAGGTTAATAATCTGATGGAATTATTGGCTCAGAAATCCAAAGGCCTTCAGAGACGACACTAATTTCCGTTTATATCCGAACAGTAGATACACGTAGTTAAATTTATTTTATCTCGGGTTTTTCATTAAGCACTTCTTAACTTGCGGGGAAGTGTGTTGGCTTTTAGACGTGAGACCTCAGTCCAATCCCCTAGTCAGACATTTCAAACAAATCGAAATATTTCTTATGCGACTTCCTCTCAGAATATTTTTGACAAAAACTCTCGAATGTAAAATAAAAATTGCCATGAAAAGTTTCTCAAGAATCTGTCGTTCGGAGTTTAAGTCGCCACAGTCTAGTAGGTAGTGTGTTGACTTATTAGACGTGAGATCAAGGTTCAAAGCCTACTAGACTATGGTGACTTCAGAACTGCGATTAGAGGCATCTTTTATGTGATTATTAATGAAAACAATATAACTGGGAGAGAAAGAGAGTGAGAGAGACATATATCAGCATGCGTTCTTATAGCCAGGCGGCTGCCTGGACCTCAGGATTATAACACAATGTCTTCAAAAAATGGTTTTCAGCTGGAAATAGTCTCTCGTTGAGGTATCAAAGCGATACAACATTGAAATCATATGGCAGCTCCAGGAAAGCGCACCAAATCGGTACAAGACTAGATAGAGAGACGAACCGAAATTTCGTTCAAACTTTCAATGAGCACGCTGAAATAGACATTAATTTCTGGTTACTATTGCAAAACGCAATTGTCTTGGTTGTATGGCCCATGACTTCCACTACAGTTTCGTTTCTGCAAGAAAGTAGAAATTGTTCTTCATTTATTATTCACATGCTTAGCGCTAAGTCCTAGGAAAAGGAAGGACATGGGAGTCAACCATGCACATGGTCTTACTGATATGTTTAGCATGGATATTGGTAGTCTAAGTAGCTTTAAAAGCTCTGAATGGTTAAATACGAAGTGCAATGAATGCCTGTGATGTGTCTCTCAATGGATCATACATGATCTCAGTGTCAGCAATGAGTATTCAAAACGATGAGTAAATTCGAATCATACTTATAATTTCTGATACTTATAAGCATTCCTACTTATTTTAATGTCATACTCATACTACTCATATTCAATGTTTGAAATACTCATGGTACTCTTTCGACTCTCCATGACTCATCACATACACGAATCACAAAATAAATATGATTCTCGTACGAACACTACAATACTCACTAGAAGGTTGTGTGTTTGCTCTGCTTGCTGTCTTTGCCTTTTTTGCTTAAGTGTCTTTCTTATCCCTTTGTAAATGCAACAACAACCAAGACTGCAAAATTTTGATGAATCTCGAATCATTTTTAAGTATTTGAAGTATTTTTCTAAATTTATGAATCTGAATGAGTAGGCGTATGAATCAAACATAGTTCGAATGTTATGAGTTTGATGTCGACGTTGTACTCATACTCATTGCAACTTGTTTTTATAAATCAATGCTGTAGGGAGTATGAATGAATCAGAGTAGTTGGATTTCAATACTGTTGACTCACTCATACTCAAAATTTCATGAGTACTTATGAGTAGCGAAAAAGCGATTCACTGTTGATCTCTGGTGGGTACTCTCTTAGGTTAAGCAATGCATGTCTCATGTCTTTTTCATTGGACTGACATAAATTATTCCATAGTCTAGTAGGTAGTGTGTTGGCTTATTAGACTCAAGGCCACTGTACAAACCCCAGGTCAGGCATCAAAACGAAAAATATAAAAAAAAAAATATTTTTTCGGCGACTTAAAAATAAAATTGCCATGAAAAGTTTCTCAAAAATCTGTCGTTCGGAAGCGACTTTAAACTGTATGTCCCTTCACTTATGAATAAAATTAACACACACAACTTGAGTGTGGTATAAGAAGCTATGTCGTAATCCTGACTGTGTGGGTTGTAATATGACTAGTTAGATAGGTATGTACGAGTATGTAGCCTTGAAAGTATTCATAACGTTAAACAAACAATGAGCTTTTCAAGCATAAATTGGCTACATTTTCCTAAAGGGAAAGAATTATAATCCATTGAAAATGCTTTTGGGTAACAATAAAAACAGCAAAATTAAAACCTTAATAACATTAAACATCAAAGAGAGAGAGTGAGAGAGATAGTGGGAGAGAGAGAATTGTAATACAAAATATTTTGTAATTTTTTTAACTCATTTAATTGTAATTGTGCTTTGGGGTTATTAATTAATTTCATAAATCCTTTTTAAATTTAATTTAAAATTATTCGTATATCCTTCAGCAGGAGAAAAAACCAAAACAATAATTAACCAAAGCCACAAGCACAGACGTCCAAACTCCGCACTAGTATCGCGGCAAACACCGGCATAATGTTGCACGTTGAGAAAAGGCAATTTGATGGTAAAAAATTACTTCAATGTGGCTGCTTTCCACACCCTTAAAGGTCACAACTTAAAATTTATGTCCACCTTTTACGTTTTTTCCTCCTCTTCTTTCATTTTTATCTGCTACAGTTGCACACACTCACACGCATACATACATATTTATTATAAGGATTTGTGTTGGGGTCCACTTCCATATATTTTTGTTGTTGTTATCTCCCGTTTTAAATGAGACAAAATGGCAAAGAATTAAATGAGAGCCGCTTAGTTAGTGACCCTCTCTGTCTATCTGTCTCTGTCTGTGGCAACAATTTAATTAAAACCATTTGGGTTTTTGTGTGTTTTGCTCCCTCGTTTACATTTGGTTCCCCTTTGTTGTCCTGAAACTAGTGTAGAACAGCTAAAGATGTCCTTTCCACAAGAAGACCACAATAATCATGGTAAAGTTTAATGCCACTGGTTAGAGAAAACAAAAACACTGTCACAGTTAAAGTGCATAACATGGGAAGCTTAAGAAACATACGATAAAGGGCGACTATATGATACCCTACTCCACAGTGCTCATTACAACCCTTTGGTCAGGATTACGACCTAGCTTCTCACACCACTTCCGTTGTGGACGTTAATTTTATACATGACTGGTGGGACCCAGAGTTTTAAAGTCGACTCCGAACCACAAATTTTTTTGAGAAACTTTTCATAGAAATTTTATTTTTAATTTCAGAATTTTTGTCAGAAATCTGCTGAGAGGAAGTCGCCAAAGAAATATTTTTTTTCAATTTTCGTTTTGATGTCTGACCTGGGGTTTGAACAGTGGCCTTAAGTCTAATAAGCCAACACACTACCTACTAAACTATGGAATAATTTATGTCGGTCCAATGAGAAAGACATGAGCCATGCTTTGCTTAACCTAAGAGAGTACACACCAGAGATTAGCAATGAATCGCTTTTTCGCTACCCATAAGTACTCATAAAATTTTGAGTATGAGTGAGTCCACGTTATTGAAATTCAACTACTCTGATTCACTCGTACTCAGTACAACATTGATTTATAAATACAAGTTGCAATGAGTATGAGTATGAGTATAACGTTGACATCAAACTCATAACATTCGTAATATGTTTGATACATACGCCTCCTCATTCAGAATCATAAATTTAGAAAAATACTTATAATACTCATAAATGATTCGAATCATTCGTCAAAATTGGCAGTCTTAGTTGTTGTTGCATTTAAAAAGAGAGAAGAAAGACACATAAACAAAAAAGACAAAGACAGCAAGCGGAGCAAACACACAACCTTCTTATGAGTATGTAGTGTTCGTACGCGAATCATACTTATTTTGTGATTCGTGTATACGAAGTGTCATGGAGATTCGAGATCAATAACAACATCATACGTGTTGTTAAGTATGAGTACCATGAGTATTTCAAACTTTGAATATGAGTAGTATGAGTATGACATTAAAATAAGTATGAATGCGTATAAGGATCGGAAATTATAAGTATGATTCGAATCTATTCATCGTTTTGAATACTCATTGCTGACACTGAGATCATGTCATCCATTGAAAGACACATCGCAGGCATTCGTTGCACTTCGTATTTAGTCATTCAAAGCTTTTGAAGCTACTTAGACTACCAATATTCATGCTAAACATATCAGTAAGATCATGTGCATGGTAGACTCCCATGTCCTTCCTTTTCCTAGGACTTAGCGCTAAGCATGTGAATAATAAATGAAGAACAATTTCTTCTTTCTTGCAGAAACGAAACTCTTATGGAAGTCATGGGCCATTTTTTTGCGGGATGGAGGGAAAATGCTTTATGCATTCATGATGGTCGTCACCAGACATGATATGTCGGACTCTCCCACTGGGTATACCGACTAAAAACCCGCCTTGTCTCCTCACCGGGGAATCATTCCACCTCGGAACCACGGTTGTATTACTTCGAGGTGTACCCCTTTTCAGGCATATGTTCCAGTTCCATCATCGTCGGCCTGCGTCCTGGTTCAGCTCTATTCTCATTTTGCTGCGTCTAGATCAAATTTTTTCCTTCGCAGGACGTGCTTTACAAAGTGGTTTACTGCGTTCCAGCTCTCTCTGCTGTTCATCATTTTCAGCACGACGTTTGTAGGGCTAATGACGCCGATTTCAGCTTCGAGTCGCTGACGGCTTTCGACCCATCGACGACAGCTGAATAAAGTATGTTCGGAATCATCTAACGTTTCTTTCTCTTCATAGATACAGAATACGATGCAGGCACGATCTGAAATATCCGTGACCGGTCAGCATCTGGGTTATGTAGTAGTCTACTTCGCCATTTTTACCTTTTTTCCACACTTGCAATTCGGGAATCAGTTTCCACCTTCCATGCTGTTTATTTTCCCAGCGAGATTGCGATTTTATGAAGATTTCGTTCTTTATCGCTTCTATGCTCTGTGGTTGAGTCGTACTTTGCCTGGCGTTGAAGATCATCCGGCGCTCATATGCTTGTAGGTCTATGGGAACCATTACGGCTATAACTAGGGCAGCTTGTGTCGATACCGTGCGATACGAGGGTGTCACTCGTAGAGCAGCTATTCTCTGCGCAGACAGTAGTTTTCTAGCCCTGATCCGGGTTTCCAAAGTAGAAGCACAGATTTCAGACCCATAGAGGAGTATGCTATTTCCAGCCTCCATGAGTAAAGCCATGGGCCATACAACCAAGACAATTGCGTCTTGCAATAGTAACCAGAATTTAATGTCTAGTTCAGCGTGCCCATTGAAAGTTTGAATGAAATTTCGGTTCGTCCTCTATCTAGTCTTGTACAGATTTGATGCGCTTTCCTGGAGCTGCCATATGATCTCAATGTTGTATTGCTTTGATATCTCTACGAGAGACTATTTCCAGCTGAAAACCATCTTTTGAAGACATTGTGTTATAATCCTGAGGTCGAGGCAGCAGCCTGCTGATATCTGTCTCTCTCACTCTCTTTCTCTCCCAGTTATATTGTTTTCATTAAAAATCATCTAAAATATGGCTCTAATCGCAGTTCTGAAGTCACCATTGTCTAGTAGATATTGTGTTGGCTTATTAGACATGAGATCAAAGTTCAAAGCCCAGCGGAGATATCTCAAACAAAATGAAAGGAACAAATGGTGGTCGCAAAGTACCTCACCAACTTCTTTGTATTTGTTTTCTTTGATTCATTGCTATGCTACCAATTTTTTAAGATAAGCGGGTGATTAGCAAGTCCTTGGTTATTTAGATACAGCGGCCGCTCTGATAATTAGACCTTTGTTATGTGTGCAGCGGGAAGGAGCTTTGCTCCTTAAGTTATACGACATCCTGAATATATTATTTTAAAAGGATTTAAGGGAATCCTTCTATTAAAAATAACGTCTCAAGAGAAATTGTTAAATTGTAGTTCCCACAATCATGGAACCATGCGCGAGATCCATCATTTTATTTTTCATTCACCGCTTTCCGGAATGGACTTTTGAGCTGCCTCGAGAAGTCACACTGTGGTGTAATTCACTCAATGTAAACAAAATTTTTCAGTAACGTATGGTTTCCCTAGTTACCAGCATTCCACAGATGATATCTAATGTTAACCGCTGATCCCTTTCAATATAGATCCAACGGAACGGTTTGCATGCAGTGCAAATTGTAAGAATGATGCAAGCGGATCTGTGTATATGCATGAACAAGATGACGTTTTTATCATGCATAGGGATAACCACCACGCCAGGCCTACGTAGATATTACCACTGCTATTTGGATCCAAAAAGAGATAATAGTTTCGAAACAGAAAAGTCGTTTCCGACCAACAGATTTTTAAGAAACTCTCTCATGGCAGTTTTATTTACAAAGTTTTTGCTAGAAATCTGCTGAGAGGAAGTCACTGAAGAAAAATTTGTTCATATTTCATTTTGTTGGAAAAGTCTGACCTGGGGTTTTGAACCGTGGTCAATATTATAAACCAATACACTACCTAGACTAGACTACGGCGACTTCCTAGATATTATTTCTTACAAGAGTTTGAATTTTAAATTTCAATTTTAATTTGTTTCAATAAAATTCATCTTTTTGTTGTTGTTGTTGTATTTTATTCATATTTGTTGTAAATTTTTCATTAAATCCTAAAAAAAAATGTGCCACCAAACTATTTCACGGTCCACACTGTCGTTGTCATGTCTCACAAGTCCCATTGAAATTTGAATTTTTTTTCGTAACACTTCTAGTGCCATAATGATCAAAAGAGTGGATGTCTGTGTGACAAAGTGTCATTCAATATTTTGACACTTTTCAGTTCTTCTGCTTCTTCTTCTTCGTTTTCTGTTCATTATTTGTTTTGTGAATTTTTTTTGTTTGTTTTTGTTTGTTTTTGTAGCCCTTAAGTGTCAGCAGCCGAAATTTACATGCCACGAAAAATACTTGTGCATCATAATGTTCAGAACGCGAAAGTAAGACAGTATTTTTGTTTTTAATTTCTGCAACATTGTTGCAAATCTGCGCCCTTTTTAAAATTTTTTTTTTGGCAGACTAAGCGTTTAATAACAAAGAAATTTATTCTTCTCAAATATTTTACACAAAATACATTAAGAATCATTCAAGCGAACAGTAGAATACCCTATAAATGATTGGCAATGGAACTAAAAAAAATAAAATTTTTTTGCGCAGGTTTCTTTCAATCAGAAAGTTTACTCAAGGCATGTAGACACACTATACTGATAGAAGACATATTGAACTACACACCTCCAAATGACATCAACTGCTGGCTTCCCAATTACTTCCAGGGCAGATAAGCGTTCGTTTTGTAATAAAAGATCAAATAATATCATGAATTCAAAATAGGGATTGTGCTATCTCCTACCCTTAGCGAGCCACAATACTTGAACACTCTCTTATGCCCACTAGGTTACATTTTTAACTTTTAAAAACGTTTCAAATCTGAGCTCGTAGATTGCAAATAAAATAAAAATAAATTTGTGTTCAGTTTTTAATTAAAATTCTTTATTGTTTGCACAATTATGTGTGCCACTGTTCACAACTTGATGTAAACAACAACAATTGCTTTTTTTGTTATTCCTCTGTTTACACCCTTTGCATAAACAATAACAATTACTAGGCAATTATTCGAGAGATCTTTGTAACGGTGATCTCCAAACCACGATTACTCTCTTCAAACACACCGCGTCTTCACACAAGACTGACTGAACTTCATCGACCAAAAAAATGTAAGTCATCGATAAAAACACGAAATGCGAGCATTTTGTGCGATTTATATAGAAAACTTTTAGCTTTCGTGACCTACATCTCTGGTCCCAAGGTAAACTCGACCGTACTTTTTATGCGATTTTGAACGATTTATAAGAACATTTTTTTTTTGCTAATTTAAGAAAAATTTACCTTTGTCGCCTATATCACCAGTCGCACGGGTTGAGCGACCGTCAGGAAAGCTGTTTTGAAATTCTTGATACCGTGGCTATACAGTCCACTAGCTCCATTTACCCCACAAGTTCATTTTTTATCCGATGTAGCCTGATCTTTATATAAAGCAAGAAAATAATCAATTTCGTAGGCTAGATGTCCTATCGCCAGGGTTACTCGACCCTCGTATCTTAATCTGTTTAGGAATCCTTGATCTAATAGCTATCCTGCCCACTAGGTCCAATAAAATGAACAGAACTACCACCCTAAAAATTAAAGGTCACGCGATTTACCTCATGAACGAAAGAGTTGTAAATGAAGATTAACAACCCGATTGCCAGACACCGTGTACAGTCTGTTACCCGAAAATATCAGGAGTAGGTCAAGACATCTCCATTAAAACGAAATATTAACAAATATTCCCACGGCGACTTCCTCTTAGTAGATTTCTGGAAAAAACTCTTGCCATGACGTTTTTTAAAAATCTGTAGTTATGTCATGTCACGGAAACATTTTGGCTTGTACGTTGAAATCATTGTCGCTGGCCATTTACCCACAGTGAATAGCGATCCTGAGAGTACCTATTTGCTAGGTTTGCATTGCCTTCCATTAGGATTCGCTTAACAAAGGAATTCAAATCGAAGTTGAATAGTTCAGGTTCGTGCAGGCATTCGCTATGGTTTCCTTGGATATTCTACATGATATACCAGCAAGTTTCTTATGGATCTATATACATACATACATAATTGGTCATTACAACCCTTCAGTTCAGGATCACGATCTAGTTTCTCAAACCACTTATGTTGTGTGTGTGTTCAATTTTTTACAAGAGTGGCGTTTTTTACTGACCTGCAGTTTAAAATCGACTCCGAACAACAGATTTTTGAGAAACTTTTCCATGGCAATGTTTTATTTACTTTCAGAGTTTTGTATCTGAACTGGGGTTTGAACCGTGATCTTATGCTCAATAAGCCAACACACTACCTACTAGACTACCATCTACCGGGCTGCTCAATGGATCGTCGTCAACAGTATTTCTTTCACCCGCATCTCGTTCTTTTCTGATTGCCAAACTGCCATATTATCTCTGTCGGACGTTACTCCAGGATCACCCTCGCTCCGCTCTCTCGACCTTCTTTCTGGGCGCTTCAGTGTCACACTTATCTGGGTCCCCGGGCTCAACGATGATTGATTTAACGTGGGTACCTGTCCGCGTGGACCTAATCCCACGGTGCTCTTCGCACATCCCCCAGATGTAACCGCTACACCTGAGTACCAATTCGAAGCCATGTATTTGGACATGACTTCCCCCTTGGTTAGGAGCGGAGCCTATCTAAAACTCCTTCCAATCTTTGGGTCACGGCACCCGGCTGAGAATGCAACTCCACACTGAGCCTACTAACTAGACTCTTCCCGCTATTTATGTCCAAACCACAGCCAACACGATGCTCCCAAAAGGGGCCGTACCAACAGCCAGGCTGGAACCGAGGTTCCAGGGGCTCCTGACTCCCGTGGTATGGGAGGTGGGCACTGTAATATTCCGGGAAACTTCAGAGTCGACTAGCGCGCTAGGGCTGGTGCACTATTTCAGGAATCCTCTTCAATCAACTTGGGGATGCCACTTACCTCGATCAAGCTGGCCAATGCACGGAAATTCTTTTGAGACTCCAACCTATCCTGGGTCAATGAGGAGTCCTGCTTCACCGCTAGGCTTACATGGCCCTCGATAGATAGAAGGCGCTCTAACCAGTTACTTGGACTTGGTCGTAACGTCATATCGATCAGAGTGGCCATGCTTACAGGTCATTTTGTTATGGGAAGACACGCAGAAAGAATGCAGCTCCTATCTAATGACTTCTGCCGTGGTTGCAGATCCATGGAGGAAGAGGAGACTGCCATCCACTTTCTTTAACAATGCCCATCTCTTGCGAGTTGCAGATATAGGTTCTTTGGCTCTCCAATCCTTGTCAGCTTGGCAGAGCTATCGTCCATTGATTTCAAGGATATTGCCTCGTTTAACCGACTATCGGGCTGGTTTTCCAGCGTGTAGCCCTTGCGCTGACCAACTTCTTCTTCTTCCCTGGTTTGGAAGAACTGGGTCAGTACAGACACTGCATTCGCCTGTGGCGTCACAACGGGCCGCTATGTGCGCTCAAGAGAGCTTTGTGATATCAAAGCTACCACTCCAATCTACTAGACTACGACAATTTCAAGAGTTCCTTGCTTCCTTTAAATTTTTTGACTTCGTAAGAGTTATTCGATGAGTCATTTTTTAAATCTGATTAACACTGTAGACTCCTATTGATAATGACAACATACATACATAATTGGTCATTACAACTCTTCAGTCAGGATTACGACCTTGTTTCTCACAACACTTATGCTGTGTGAGTTAATTTTATACATGAGTGGTGGGACCTACAGTTCAAAGTCGACTCCGAACGACAGATTTTTGAGAAAGTTTGCATGGCAATTTTCCATTTACTCTCAGAATTTTTGCCACAAATCCAATGAAAGGAAGTTGTCGAATTTCTTCAACAATGCCTTCGCGAATAATTCCCTTACGTTGGAGCATTTGGAAAATTTCATCGAGTTATTGAAGAGATACAGACCGAAATTATCGACTACTGCCACCAATACAGAGACGGTCATTTAACCAGTACTATGTACAAAGTACTTTATAACTGTTAAAATTAATGTAAATTGCAGGACCTAAACAAAATGGCGTTCCCACTCTTGTCTAGGGAATCCTCTACTAAAAGACAGAAGCATTAATTCAAGCGAAACTTATTTGTAATACAAGTCAAAGAGCTCTTAATTGTATGTCAACTCCTTGATGAGATTATCACAATCAGCAGGTCTTAGAGCCTTCATATTATAGGCGGCTCTGGCCGTATACAATTTATACCAAATCGGATAATCATACAATGATTCACGATCAATAACACAGCCCTGCATGGGTTTTGCAAATAAGATTGCTCTAGGTGTTTCCGAAGGCATTTTATGCGCTAAACACGAATCTGGTTTCAAAAATTTTCCACCACGTCAGGTTTTCGAGAAAAAGGGGGTTGAAAACCCTAAAAATAGCGTTTTTGGCCATTTTTGAAACATTGTAGAGCTCAACACTGACGTGCAAGAACCATCGCTATTGTTAGAAATTCACAATTGATCTTTGCTCTTTAAAATGAGCCCAAAGCCAAATTGTTTGCATACACCCTTAAAGTAGGGGGTGGGTTTATGTCAAGGGGTGCAAAAGAAAACGAAACACATTACGGAGGTCCTTAAAAATTAATCAGATTTACTTGAAAATTGTTACTCAGGGGTTTTTACAGATCTTCATTCAGAAGATGATCACAGATCTTCATTCAGATTTAATAAATTCAAAATGGCGGATCCAATATGGCGGTCGAGGTTTATAAAAATTAATCAGATTTACTTGACCGCCATATTGGATCCGCCATTTTGAATTTATTAAATCTGAATGAAGATCTGTAATCAGCGACCCCAAAAACCCATGAGTAACAATTTTCAAGTAAATCTGATTAATTTTTAAGGACCTCCGTAATGTGTGTCTTTTTCGCTTGCACCCCTTGACATAAACCCACCCCCTACTTTACTTTAAGGGTGCATGCAAACAATTTGGCTTTGGGCTCATTTTAAAGAGCAAAGATCAATTGTCAATTTCTAACAATAGCGATGGTTCTTGCACGTCAGTGTTGAGCTCTACAATGTTTCAAAAATGGCCAAAAACGCTATTTTTAGGGTTTTCAACCCCCTTTTTCTCGAAAACCTGACGTGATGGAAAATTTTTGAAACCAGATTCGTGTTTAGCGCGCCAAATGCCTTCGAAAACACCTGAAGCCATCTTATTTGCACAAAAAAAGTCCAAATTTGCAGGGCTGTGTAATTAAGCGTGTGGTATTATCATGATCATACATACATACATACATAATTGGTCATTACAACCCTTCAGTCAGGATTACGACCTAGTTTCTCACACCACTTATTTTGTGTAAGTTAATTTTATACATGAGTGGTGGGACCTACAGTTTAAAGTCGACTCCGAACGACAGATTTTTGAGAAACTTTTTCATGGGAATTTTATTTACTCTCAGAGTTTTTGCCAGAATTCTGCTGAGAGAAAGTCGCCGTAGAAATACTTCTTGTATTTTGTTTTGATGTCTGGCCTGGGGCTCGAACCCTGACTTTACGTCTAATAAGCCAACACGCTACCTACTAGACTACGGCGACATGATCGCCATTGACATAATAAATCCGAAAGCCGGCATTTAAGTCATAATAGTGAGAGACCGAAGGACCAATGTAGGTAATATTGGTCTAATAAACCAACACACTACCTACTTGACTATGGCGACTTCAAAAGTTGTTTCCTGCCTTAAAATTTTTGGAGTTCGGGGAATTTATTTGAAGACTCGTTGTTTAAATCTGAACAACTCTGTAGGCTTCTATTGATAATGAGAACATATAATACGAAGGACGTTAAATTTCTAAATTTGATTTCCTTGAGTTTATGCCCACAAAAATTGCGGGGATAATAATTTAAACAAAATGGCTACTGACCGACATGCAAATATATTTGCTTGCAATTTTCATTTCATTTATCTCAAGGACTTAATCTACGAACAAGAGAGAGAGAGAGAGAGAGAGAGAGAGAGAGAGAGAGAGAGAATAAAGACACTGTGAAATTATTGCATAAAAACGAATGAAACGAATGAAAAATAATAAGAAAATATTGCCACACCAACGCAACAACATTTCAATACAGTTTTCCATTGGCATTGGCATTATTCCGGTCTCCGGAATATGGAAACACTTGTAAACCCTCCTTAGAAATGAAAAGCCATTCGTAGCAGCAGATCATTTATAAACTATTTCAAGTAATCAGCAGCAGCATATTTATAATAAAAAATATGGAAAATAAATTCCTTGAAATTCCATATCTTTACAACTACAACAACAACAACACCAAGAAACATATTTGAAGTACATCTTCAAACAGGAGCAGGAAAAATACAAAGTTCAAGTGAAGAACATGCCTTAGAACAAGAACACCTCCATTGCCTTAAAGTATCCCTAATAGATGGTGGTGGCAACGATGATGTTATTGTCGTGGTCTAAACAAGGAAACAGGATACGAAAAACCAAAGAAACAAAACAAAAAAATCTGTGAGGAAAACTTAATAAATTTGCAAATAAGGAAGCCAGCCTTTGCTTCCTATTGCTTCTGCAGTCTTATAAGCATTTGCTTAAGGAATTTGAATTGAATTATTGTTGGTGTTGTTGTTATTGTTGTTGCTTTTTTTAATCATAATCATAATTCTGTTTTCCCCCTGAAATATATAATTTTCATATTCAAATATCAATTTATGGCCAAGGAAACCAGAAACAGGAGAGTAGAATGGCATTTCATAAGGAAATTCGATTCGAAAAGAAGAAATAAAAATAATTTTCTTTACTTTGCTGGTTTAATTGGTCAGTATAGTCTTATAGTCAAGATTACAACCCATGCTTCTCCCATCACCCACGTTGTATAATTTAAATTTATCCATGACTGTTTAGATCTACAATTTAACATTGACTTCGAACAACAGAAACTTTTGAAGAAACTTTTCATGGCAATTTTATTTGCTCCCAGAGTTTTTCTTTTGTCGGGCGACTATATGTGCTCAAGTAAGCTTTGTCATCAAACAGAAATTAGCAATGAATCGTTTTTTTTGCTACTCATAAGCACTCATGAAATTTTGAATATAAGTGAGTCAACAATATTGAAATTTAACTCCTCTGATTCATTCATACTCACTACACTCACTTGGTTTATAAGTACAGGTTGCAATGAGTATGAGTATAACGTTGACATCAAACTCATACCATTCGAAATATGTTTGATTCATAAGCCATAAAAACCATAAAAACGACACTTAAGCGATAAAGACAGAGCAGCAAGCAGAGCAAACACACAACCTTCTAGTAAGTATTTTAGTGTTCGTACGCGATTCATACTTATTTCGTAATTCGTGTATATGTTGAGCCGCCGTAGTATAGTAGGTAGTGTGTTGGCTTATTAGACGTAAAGCCAGGGTTCGAGCCCTATGCCAGATATCAAAACATAATACAAAAAGTATTTCTTCGGCGACTTCCTCTCAGCAGATATCTGACAAAACCTCTGAGAGTAAATAAAATTGCCATGAAAAGTTTCACAAAAATCTGTCGTTCGGGGTCGATTTTAAACTGTAGGTCCCACCACTCATGTATAAAATTAACCCACACATCATAAGTGGTGTGAGAAACTAGGTCGTAATCCTGACTGAAGGGTTGTAATGATCAATTATGTATGTTTGTGTATATGTTGAGTTATGGAGAGTTGAAATCAACAACAACATCATACGTGTTGTTAAGTATGAATACGATGAGTACTTCAAACTTTGAATATGAGTAGAGAGAGGTTAGATGATATTAAAACAAGTATGAATGCATAGTATAAGTATCAGAAATTATGAGTATGATTCAAGTCTACTCGTATTTTTGAATACTCATTGCTGACCTCTGGTTCGTACTCGAATCATACTTATTTTGTTCTTCATGTAAATGTTGAGTTATGGCGAGCCGAAATCAACAATAACATCATATGTGTTGTTCAGTATGAATATGTTGAGTACTTCAAGCTTTGATTATGAGTAGGGGTTCCATGATATTAAAAGAAGTATAAATGCATATAAGTATCAGAAATTATGAGTACGGTTCGATTCTAATAATCTTTTTGAATACCCATTGCTGATCTCTAGTATCAAAACTACTACTCCAACCTAACCTAATCTAACCTCAGAGTTTTTGTCAGAAGACACCCGAAAGAAATAATTTTTTTTATATTTCGCTTTATTCGAGATGTCTGAGTAGGGGTTTGAACCACGGGCTCTCGCCTAATAAGTCAACACACACCTATTAGACTACAGGATCTTCTTTAACACAATAACAGTTAATGTTTTAATTTAAAGACCAGTTTTTAATGATCATTCTATAAATTAATCAACTCCACACACTACGTAGTTACAGTCCTTACATTATTTGTCATTACAACCCTTCAATCAGAATTACGGCCTAGCTTCGCACACCACTCATGTTGCGTGTGTTAATTTTATACATGAGTGACGGGACCTACAGTTTAATGTCGACTCTGAGCGACAGATTTTGGGAGAAACTCTTCATGGGAATTTTATTTTATTCTCAGAGTTTTTCCCAGAAATCTGTTGAGAAGAAGTCGCCGAAGAAATATTTTTTCGTATTTCGTTTAGTGGGAGATGCCTGACCTGGGGTTTGAACCGTGACCTCATGTCTAAAAAGCCAACACAGTACCTACTAGACTATGGTGACTTCAGAACTGTGATTAGAGGCATATTTTAGATGATTAGTAATGAAAACAATATGACTCGAAGAGAGAGAGAAAGACAGATATCACCATGCTTTCTGATAACCAGGCGGCTGCCACGGCCCAGGATTCTAACACAATGTCTACAAAAGATGGTTTTCAGCTGGAAATAGTAATTTGGAATTGTTTTGATTTTGCTGAGCAGTGTAATTGATTTAAAGGGTGTTTTTTATAGAGGTATAGAACTTTAAGTTGGCATTACTTTTCAAGATGGCGACCGATTTAACAGCCGTCAAGTGATTTATTCTCAGTTTGGTTTGGCAATTCATCATGAATAGACTCACGCCTGAACAACGCTTGCAAATAGTGCAATTTTATTTCGAAAATAATGGTTCTGTGCGGAAAACGTATCGCGCACTACGTCCATTTTATCGTCGACAAAATCGTCCATCAGAGCAGTTAATTCGATTAACCATGGAACGTTTTCGCACCACGTTTACTCTTATTGATAACTCGCATCCCCAGAGACACTGTACGGTGCGTACAGAAGAAGCTATTGCTGCTGTAGAGCGTAGCATTAAGGAAGACCCGAATGAGTCCATTCGCCATCGAGCACAGGAATTGGATCTGTGTCCATCCACTTTATGGAAGATTTTGCAGAAGGATCTTGGTTTGCGTGCTTACAAAATCCAACTCGTGCAAGATTTGAAGCCAAACGATCATCAAGTAAGGCGTAGATTCGTCGAATAGGCCCAAAACGAGATTACCGTTGTTCCCGATTTTCATAAGCGAATTTTGTTTAGCGATGAAGCGCACTTCTGGTTGAATGGCTACGTCAACAAACAAAACTGCCGCATTTGGAGTGAAGTTAATCCTCAAGTGTATGTGGAAACACCGTTACATCCAGTAAAACTGACTGTTTGGTGCGCTTTATGGGCTGGTGGAATCATTGGTCCGTACTTTTTCAAAAACGATGGTGGCCAGAACGTTACAGTCAATGGTGATCGGTATAGAGCCATGATTACTAACTTTTTCATTCCTGAATTGAATAACCATGATGTCCAGGAGAAGTGGTTTCAACAAGACGGCGCAACATGTCGCACAGCTCGTGCCACAATAGATTTATTGAAAGACACGTTTGGTGACCGCCTAATTGCACGTTTTGGACCTGTGAATTGGCCTCCAAGATCTTGTGATTTAACACCGCTAGACTACTTTCTGTGGGGCTATGTAAAGTAATTGGTCTATGCGGTAAAGCCACAAACGGTTGACCATTTGGAAGACAACATTCGCCGTATTATTGCCGATATACGGCCACAAATGTTGGAAAAAGTCATCGAAAATTGGACGTCCAGATTGGACTGCATCCGCGCCAGCCGTGGCGGTCATATGTCAGAAATCATATTTAAAATGTAATGCCACAAGATTATCTTTCGGATAAATAAAATTCATGTCAATCGAATCCATCGTTGTTTTATTGCAACTTAAAGTTCTATACCTCTATAAAAAACACCCAGTATAAGTAGTGGTCGGTGTAAAGTTAGTATTGAAAATTAAATAATAGCGTGTGTGTGTTATTAAAACAAAATAAAGTAAGAAGAAGAAATTGTAGCAATTAACGTGTAATTAATGTTAACTTGTCGAAACGCTATGCATTGTTTTTGAATAGCAAAATAACTCACACGTTAACAGTGCAATAATAAGGGCGTATGCTAAACATTGCATTGGAAATCCGTATAAATTTTAAAGGATTTGATTCCTTTTTACTAAAAGAGTTCCTTTATTTATTGGGTTTTATTCTACTTGGGTTTTAATTTGTCTCTAAAACGAAAAAATAAAAAAACTTTGGCTCTTGCAATGAGTTTTGAGTAAATATTTGTGACACGCTTTTTAAAATTTTCAAAATTTTTTTATTCGTTGTCGGTCATCGTATCAGAAATTCTTTTTAATTCATAAATAATTAAAGAAGAACATCATAAACAAGCTGTTCAAAATTGAAGTCAGGCTAGGCATACGAGTTCGTATGGCAGTAGTTCATAAATTATCCAATTAAAGTTTAAAACAGAATTTTACAATACAGGCTGTTGAAAACGTTAATAAAACTACAAGAAGAGTCGATATTTTCTGAACAGATAGGCTGATTAGGTTAGGTTAGGTTACGAAGGTTAATTTGCGAAAGTAGATACACGTATACCCACAGACCGAAAAAGCTGCAGGTATCTTCAGTATGGCGGGGAAAGGAAAAACAACAAAATAATATGAGAGACTGTAGCAGTATTGGAAGAAATAGTAGAAAAACTATACACTCCGACTAGATTTATGCCACAAAGAGAGCAGGTTACAATTTTCTAAAGCTTTTTAATGAGCTAAATTCGGATCCGAACCCTAAATTGCTCATCCGCTCAGGTTTTCGAGATATCCTAACCTAAAAGTGGCGAAAACAAGGTTTGTGGCTATGCTATACAGTGGTGGCCTTATAATTAGAAACGATTTAGTAACGTGTATGTTTGTTATTTTGTTTTACAGATTTCACTGTGTACCTGCGATCAAAGGCTTTGTTTGGAGGACGTCTTACATACGTTTTTCCATCAGATTGGGACAAATTAAACATAGATTCGTCACTCCAGAGAACTCTGTTCCAGAAACATCGTTTCTAATTATAAGGCCACCACTGTACGTATCAGAAATGTTGGAAAACTAATGTCAGAAGCCAACTCCTTAAGTCCGTTGAAGAACGGAAATTCTAGGTATTCAGAAAACGTCACTATCGGCTATGATCTACGAAATAAAGTTTAAAACTTGGGATAAGTGCTGAGGCTCTAGAGCAAATGGAAAACCACAAGTGACTACTTAACTCGCCTGCCTGTCAAAATCAATTGAAGCAAGAATCGTGAACTGCAACTGCTTCCAATATTGGAAACTTACGTGACATATACGGAACCATAACAATAAGAAATTGAAGAGAAAATAATATACGAACTACGACTACAATTTAAAGCGAAAAAGGGGTTCAAGTAAACAGATACCATATTAGAATGGGAGCACGAGATTCAAATCCCAGCTTAGTCATCTCGAACTAAACGAAGTATAAAAAATATTTCTTTGGCGACTTCCTCTCCAGGCAGATTTCTGGCAAAAACTCTGATAATAAATAATTTTGCCATGGAAAGTTTTTAAAATTTACCGTTCAGAGTCGACGTTAAACTGTAGGAACCGCCACTTGTGCATGAAATTAACGCCCACAACACGGGTGGTGTGAGTAGCTAGATTGTTATACTGAATAAAGGGTGGTAATGACTTATTAAGTTCGTAAGTGGCGCATATTAGATAGTTGACACCAAGTTTTCGAAAGAGAAAGCATAAACCTGAGGAGAAATATTCAAACTCTGCAATCCCCACCGTTCGTCATCAACCATGAAGGGAATAAGTACATCTACAAATTTCCTGAAGTCGCTTAAGACAACGAAGCAGCTGGTAGAGATAAAATCCTCCCTAAATAATTGGTCGCTACTAACCTTAAGCCAGGATTACGACTTAGCTTCTTACACCGCTTATGTTGTGTGTGTTAATTTCATACATGAATGGTGGGGCCTATTGTTTAAAGTCGACTTCAAAGGATAGATTTTGGAGAAACTTTTCATGGCAATTTTTTCATTTACTCTGTGAGTTTTTTTTTGCCAGAAATCTGCTCAAAGTTAGTCGACGAAGAAATAGTCTTTCGTTTTCATTTTGTTAGAAATGTCTGAGGTGGGGTTTGAAACCTGGCCTCACGTCTGATAAGCCAACACACTGCCTACTAGACTACAGCGACTTTAAATCCCCACAGGAACTTTAAATCCGATTATAAATAGGAAACATTTTCCCCTCAAGATGGAAAAAGTAATCGCGGCTTCAAATCTACAAATGAAAGATTTGTCACAATGTAGACAGTTTTTTTCCCTGCCGAGGAGGGGTAAATGTACCTAACCGCACCATAGAGGAAATCGTCACATCCTCCGTGTGTGGGGCCCTCACCCACTAAATCCCTCCTCGTCTCGTGGACTTGTTGTGCCCACTCTGGAACTACGGTGGCATTACTTCGGAGTAGAATCCTTTTGGTCCTTTGGCCCCTGTGTGTTCATATCCGCGTCCGAATTGAGTGTCGAAAGTTGGGGAGACATTTAAGTGTCTCCACTATTCCTTTCGTCCAGGTCCCTGTGTCGGATTTTGTTTGAGACGTGTGCAAATATCATCTATGCCGGCGTGCTACAATGTAGATAGTGGCGTGCGATAACCTTATTGTATGTTTTACGTAAAGTAAGGGCAAATTTGTGATCCTAGCCACCCATCATAGCATATACTCGTATTCTTTTCCCTGGATAATAACTAATAGCAGCTTGTGTATGTCCATGTTATATCTGTTCAACACTCTGATATTATTCAGAATGTGGTGATATGAGCTTCTAATGGTGAGATCAATCTAGGGGATATTGTTACGAAAATGAAAAATCTAGATTCTGGTATTTTGGTTTTACATCGCTTAACATTAAACTTGTAAACAAAGGCTACAAAACCAAAGCCATGAAGTAAACAAAATTGTTTACAAATACAATACAACAAAGACCAGCATAAAAATGGTAAACAAGTAAACAAAAATACACCAACAACACTACAAGAATAAATGAAAACAACGATGTTTACATTTATACAGATTTCGAGAAGGCGAAGTCATGAACATTCGCCTTTAAGAACATTCATCAGACTGTTTACCCTGCCATAAAGAAGGCAAGGCAAAGCAGGCGAGTGAGTTAGTGAAGTTCAGTCAATCTTTTGTTAAGACGCGGTGCTTTTGAAGAGGGTAATTGTGGTTTGAAGATCTCCGTTACAAAGATCAGCCGAACAATTGTCTAGTAAATGTTACTATTTATGCGAAGGGTATAAACCAGAGATCAGCAATGAGTATTTAAAAAGATGAGTAGATTCGAAATTACTCATACTCATAATTTCCGATACTTATAAGCATTCATAGTTTTTTTTAAATCATACTCATGCTACTCATATTCAAAGTTTGAAGTACTCATCGTACTCATACTTAACACTACGCATGATATTATTGACTTCGACTCTCTTTTACTCAGCAACAGACACTACGAACATTACAATATTCAAGAAGAATGTTGTGTGTTTACTTTGCTTGTTGTTTTTGTCTTTTTCTTTCTTCTTTCTTGTAAATTTAACAACAACTAAGACTGCAAATTTTAATGAATGATTCGAATCACTCGAATCATTTTTGAGTATTTTTCTAAAGTTATGAATCTAAATGAGTAGGCTGGCTTATAAATCAAACATATTTCGAACCTTATGAGTTTGATGTCAACGTTGTACTCATACTCATTGCAACTTGTACTTATAAATCAATGTTGTAATGAGTACGAATGAATCTGAGTAGTTGAATTTCAATACTGTTAACTCTTTCATGCTCAAAATTTCATGAGTACTTATGAGTAGCGAAAAAACGATTCATTGCTGATCTCTGGTATAAACAGAGGAATAACTAAGAAAAGCAATTGTTGTTGTTTACATCAAGTTGTGAACAGTGACAACCAGAACTAGGCGAATAATAAAGAATTTTAATTGAAACTGAACACCAGATTTATTTTTATTTTATTTCCAATCTATGAGCTCATATTTTAAACGGTTTTTTAAAGGTAAAAACTTAACCGTATCATATCCGTTCTATTCTGTGATAATTTTCAATATGTCATGATATGACCTTCTAATGAGCAATCGAACCTGACTCATTGACATATTCAATCTTTGTGAGGCACCCTTTAAACAATTCAAAAATATTTCATTTCAGTGTTACAAACATTTTTTTTTGTAATTCTCTTTCCTTCTCTTCTCTTCCATTTATTGCCTTTCTATGGAGGAGCAGGACACAGGGTGAAAAATCGAATTTATACAGCCTGTCGTGATTTTTCCTCTGTGGTGGGTGAAATAATCTGCTGTATCAACTTTAATTATCTCACAAGTCAATATTGGTTTTAATTTAAAAGAACAAAAAACAAAAACAAGAAAAACAAGAACAAAAAATGAACAAATAACAGTGTTAACAAGCCGAACTGCACATAAGCGCCAAAGTAAACAACGGGTCATGCACTGCACAAAAACTGCAACTCTAGTTGGAGATACAACGAATACAACGAGGTAAACATATTCATCATCCAGTCATCATTATCACTTGAACTGTTTACAAGGCACAGGACACAATAAAGCGGCAAAATAAAATGAAAATTCATTCACGTGGTGAGTGTCAATAGAAGGCGCGGGTAAATAAATATTTCAAGTGTCCTAACGCCAGTCAGCGAATTGATGATGAAATCTTTGGAATTCCTACTCGGCCTGCTGCTACTAAGGCGTATCGTTGTATGCATAGTGAATCCCAATAATGAGACAGCACGCATGGTTATATATTTGCAGAAACCCAACGATATGGGTCCACGCACCTGGCTAGCGGGTGTAAATTGTTTGGATAGCTTTACGAAAATCTACTTTAAAAAGGAGGAGCTCTTGACGCGCACACCCAATATTGTGTTGACCAGTTTCTTGAACATGACCACACCGGCTGCCCAAATACAGGACGGTTTCCTGAAACTCATGATGGAGACCGTTAGTGAAATACCTCCGGTACACACTCACTTTCAGTTGCGAATTATTTCGGATGCCAAGGCATACTCACGCATTCCCTTGTCACAAAGGGAATTGGTTTTGGCCGATTATTATGCCATTATTACGGATTCTTTAGAGCGTTTAAGGAAAATTATGCATCATTATGTCAGTCATATGTTGTCCTGGAATCCCGGAGCCAGATTTCTAGTGCTCTACAACAATGCCAACAATCGTAACAGATCTGTGGAAACCGCACGAGAGATATTCGAGGAAATGTTGTATAATTTTTATGTACACCGTGTGGCAGTGATGTATGCTACAGCGCCCACTAGTTACTCGTTGCTATTGATGGATTATTATCATCAGAACACATGCCGGAAATTGAATGTGAAATCATTTGCTGTTTGCGAGGAAGGACGTTTGACTCCGGAAAATTTGAATATTTTGGAAACAACACTACAGGCCTTTCTCAACAAGATCAAACTAAACAACTGTACGTTCTATATGTGTGCCTCCATAGCGGCACCCTTTGTAGAGGCCGACTGTACATACGGCCTCGAGCTAAGGATAATTGGTTTCATCAAGAGTCGTTTAAAGTTCAGTGTAAGTATGCTCCCGAGCTATACATAACTCTCTCTCTCTCTCTCTCTCTCTCTCTCTCTTCTCTTTAAAGATTAATCAAACGTGTGAGCATGAAAGTCGTGGCGTAGAAGATGAGGATTCCGGTAATTGGACCGGACTTTTGGGTCGTTTAAATGAAAAATCTTGTGATTTTATTTTGGGTGGTTTTTATCCGGACAACGATGTGATTAAACGTTTCTGGGTATCCGATAGTTATCTTTCGGATTCCTATACCTGGTTTGTTAAACTTGCTGATCCACGTCCCGCCTGGATGGCTTTGTATGCCATATTTAAACACTTGACTTGGCTATCCTTTATCCTGATGCTGTTTATCACCTGGTTGATGTGGTTCATCTTGGTTTATTTCTTACCGGAACCAGCCGATACGCGTGAATTTTCTTTGGTCGGCATTAATAACATGGCCGTCTCCATATGCGTTTCGGTTAATGAGCGTCCCATATGTGGTGCTTCACGTATTTTCTTTGTGTTCTTGGCTCTCTACGGTTTAAATGTTACATCCACGTATACATCGAAACTTATAGCCGTATTCACAAACCCCGGATATTTGCATCAGATTGATAATTTGCAGGAAGTCAAAGAGGCCGGCATACCATATGGTAAGTTTCTATCAAAATTTGGCATGACTTTTACTTTAGATTTGGATCCATAAGAGAAATAGGTTAACGGTTGTATAACGGTTTTCAAAGGAGTCGCTAGGGCATGGCTCTCGTGATCAGTGATGCCCAAAAAAGCTAAATAGACCACCACTTTTATTACTTAACTTTACGGGGGATGTGGTCCCCTTTGTTTTAATTCACAATTCAGTGATATATAGGCTGTCCCCTTTCGTCCTCTTTGATGGGAACTTCCCCTTTTTGATGAGAACTTCCCATTACGATGGTAGGTAGGTAGAAGTGGCTGTCCCCTCGATGGAGTCATGAGCGAAAACACTTAGGCCGCACACAGGGTCCATTGTGATACCACAGTTTTTCATTTCCCCCTATTCCAGGAACCATTCGGAGCTTCCGATGAAGCGACTAAGATTGCCAATATCCATGCATGACAGTTCATCCATATCCTCCATGTAGTAGGTACCCAGGTACCTCCTTCTCCTACGACCAAGTGCCGGACTCCCATTACGATCGATGAAACGTATTAAAATCGATGTGGGTAGACAGTAGAGTAGGTTAGGCGATTGGATAAATGCAGTATTTTACAGGTCAAAGTTTCCGTAAAAGCCAGTTTCAGTGTCTCAAGTATTACAAAGCATACTGAAGGGATCCTTACCGACTGATAAGTAGCCTTTACAGCCTTGGATGGTGTTTAAATGACATTCATTCCGATTAGAAGGTCCAGTACATTGCCTAAAGGTATGGGAGAGTGGTCATCCAGGCAATGAATGATCACTTTTTGGTTCCTACCTCACATAAAACTGTGGTAGAACACGCTTTGGGTACGCGGAACTTACGAGAGCTGCTCATAAGGCGTTTCTTGCAGATGCGGCTAGAGCATGATGGTTGGGAGAAATTACCGAGCACTGCCTCAACGGTACTCATCTTCATGTAAGGTGGACAACACTAGCTGCACATATGGTTGAAACCGTGGACCTAACTTCCGCTAACTTGATCCAACGTGTGGGAAGCCAAGTTGCAATCAGCGCTGAGAGTTCAACTCGTTAAATCAAAGGACGCCAGGAGTTTTATGGACTCTCTACACCGTCAACACAACACCCGCCTCTACTGGGTGACGTGCCACAGTGGGAAAGAAGGAAACCAAAAAGGGGAACTGGAATGGATGAGATCGAAGATGTCTGGGAGGAGACGCCCCTACCTTTCCAAATTTGAAAAACTAGCATAAATTTAACAAACCGTCGGTGGTGCAACATACCTGGTCGACGAATTTGAAAATTGCTATGTGCCGCAGTGTATAGCGGGAGTTCGACAAGAAGAAAACGTTTCGTATTCTAAGAAGAATTCTAATGGGACTCTGCGCTATTGGCAATTTCGCTGACAGGCTTGGTCTATCCCCCATGATTACTGCAGAAGCTGCTTTGATGTGGAGAAACGGTATCGGTTTTTGGGTGATAGAGCGTTTGAAGAACTGGGCAAGGTGGCGAACGTGTCTCTGAGGAAACTGGACGTTCTCATCCGGAGCTCGGAGTGGTTCAAACCCACTAATAACAACAAGGTGGCTTACCTCGCACTGATAATACAGTGGGTCAAATGGGCCACCGCGTGAGGAAACGGAGGAGACGGATTCAGAGTGCCCTACACTTCCGAACAAACGTCATCGGTTTTTGCGTGATAGAGCGTTTAAAGAACTGGGTGGTTCGAACCCACTACTAACGGTGACAAGGAAGCTTACCTCACGCTGGTAACACAGTGAGTCAAATGGGGGCCACCGAATGAACTCTCTAGACGGCTTAGTTTGCTGCTCATCGATAAAAGTGGGTAGGCTACACCCGCTTCATAAGAAACTCAAAATGGTTTGAACGCAACTAAATTTTGTTGTATTGTCAGTTCACTTCAATTATGTTGTGGTTCGAGACTAAATTAGCTATAGGTTCCTAATCACTAAACGTGTTATTTTTTTGGAGCTAATTCCCTAGATTGAAGAAGCTGATGATTGGTTGGATACTGCGTCATACATGTTGTAGTCGTACCTAGCGCAACTACACCCAGCCGTGTAATCATCGATTATCTGGATTGTATACCGTATACTTAAGATTCTCTCGGCTACATTGCCGCCTGTTATCAGATTGGTTTTGCAATTCAGAAATTGCGAATAGGCTTTCACTACTTGGATTCTAGGTGGGTTTATTCGGATTTCAGGTCTGGTCAGTTAATGGAAAGAATGGAGAATTGCATTTCAACTTTTTCCTTGGCTAACTTTATTGTTTTTTCCTGTCAGTAGCTGCTTCAGGTCGACCACAATCAAAAATTTCTTCAAACGAGACGTACATTGCGGTAAATAAAGATCTAAAGCTTTTGTGGGCGTGGCATTTTCATTAGTTGATGAAAGTTTAATGTTTCAATTTCAAATTCGTTACAGGTGGCCATGAAGAAAATCAAGATTGGTTCGAGAACGAAGAGGACATGTGGATTTTTGAAGACTACAACAATACGGAAGATTTTGAACCGACCACACCGAATATGGAATTTGTAAAACGAGGCGAACGTGTAATACTTAGCAGTCGTATGTATATGCTACAGAATAAACTCTCTGATGACATTTACGGTTTCCCCAGCAATATCTTCTCCAGTCCCGTACAAATGATTATGAAACCGGGATTTCCCTTCCTATACGAATTCAACTGGATGATACGTTCCATGAGGGATTTTGGTTTTTTTGCAAAAATTAAAAGTGATTTCATCTACAATAATACGTACTTAAATCGTTTAGTCAAGAATAGGCCAGATTTTCAGGGTAAGTTGTTGGAACACGGGCCAATGAAGTGGTTTACATTATCCGGGAATTGTTTTATTTTCAGAGATCGATATTGTCTTGACCACCGATCATCTGCAAGGACCATTTGCTATACTGGTGGTGGGTGTTATCGCTAGTCTGGTACTATTTTTAGCGGAACTGTTCACATTTTATGTAATACAACCCTGTTGCTTGGATAAAGATACGCAGACGCCTGAAGGCAAGAGTGATGGAAAATCAATTGAAAACCTAAAGAAAGCAAAACCAAAGACTAAAAAGAAACAAGAAAAGAAAGCCCCCAAGAAAAAGGCAAAAAGCAAGAACCGCCATCCAAAGGCGGACAAAGATCTGGTAATACCCTGGAGTGAAAGTAACTTTGTGGATGAGCCCTTGCACAAGGGCATACGGTTTACACCGCTTAAGCGTAGAATTATAGAAAATCGGGAAAATATTTACCGGGGTCCGAAATGAAAAAATAAATTCTTAAGATTTTTTAAACGAATTTATTTATTATTGACACACTAAACTGCACTTCAATTTGGGGAAATAAATTCTCATTTCTCTTGTTTAACCCTTTGCGACCGTATGTCTGCTCTCAGCTGCCAAAGCTTTTTCACCATTCCAGTCGTATGTCTGCTCTCAGCCACTAAAGCTTTATTACCGATTAATTCCGACCAGCATGACACCCATATATAGAATTAATACGGTCGCAAAGGGTTAAAGTGTAGGTGGAAGAGCTTGATCTTTAGCGATTTAGCAGACTGTCTGCAATGTAATGTAATAAAGATGGTGGTCAGATGCAATGTGCAGCCGATGATCTATTGTACAGCACCTAGTCAATCAGGGACTTAGTATGCCAAGGAATCGAACCAGCTTCTCCAATACATGTGCTATCGTCTCCACTTTCTCATGGCCGTAGAAGAGCCATGTCTACTTCCTCTTGCTCCTCATTATCTGGCTTCAAAATCAAAGAAATTTAATTCTGAGAGCCCAGCTACTTGAAAGCATTGTGACACTCTGGCAATGCTGTCAACATAAGAGCTTAGAAAACAGATTCGCAGTCCGGAAGTATTTCCAGCCTTTCTCCCATCGTTGTATAACGGGTCAATTCGACCTCCGGGTACTGTACTTGACAAGTACACGTCCTCTAACCTAACATAACCTAACCTTCTCCCATATGCCTCTTTTAGGATAGGATTCGCACAATATCCAGCATTGAGCAGAGTTCCGCCTTGCTTAAGTTTTCCCGTTAGCGTTCACACTATTTCCGCTATCACTTCATACTTCAGTTATCACTTTGGTGAGTCCCAACCAGTAACTCTTATATGTGTTCTGGGACATAGAAATTTCCATGGAAATTTCATTGCCGGAGCCTCTACGGAGTTCGCAAACCATGTCGACATACATACATACATAATTGGTCATTACAACCCTTCAGTCAGGTTTACCACCTAGCTCCGCGGTCCACTTATGTTGTGTGTGTTAATTTTATACATGAGTGGCCTCGGGATCTACAGTTTAAAGTCGACTCCGAACGACAGATTTTTGAGAAACTTTTCATGGAAATTTTATTTACTCTCGAGAGTTTTGGCCAGAAATCTGCTGAGAGGAAGTCGCCGAAGAAATACTTTTTTTGTATTTTGTTTTGATGTCTAGCCTGGGGCTCGAACCCTGCCTTTACGTCTAATAAGCCAACACACTACCTACTAGACTACAGCGACTTCAGTATTCCAATTGCCTAAGGAAAATGTTTCCTTATTTTTGGGGGAAGCGTGAAGTAATGAATAAGAACAGCACCGACTCACTTTAATCCTTAAATCGCATGGCCATCAATCACACAATAATGATTCTTGCGTTCCGCTGTCCATTTGGTAGGCATATCGAAAGACTTAGCATTCGGCGTAATGATTTTTACAGGAGCTGTGGGCCAGAGGAGAAGTAAGAGACTGTTTTTACCTCATGTGAGAATTTTCCGTTCTTGTCATAAAAAGGCGAACCACTCAAATTCTGACATCCTTGACCGAGATCTCTACTATAAAGATTGCTGCAATAGCACGATTTAATGTGGACTCGGCTGGGTTTCTTCTAGGGAATGTTTGATCTTTGGGTTGAATATTGATTGTAGCATCACAATGCACCTAAATGCAGACGTAAGTGGAAAATTGTTGTCAAGATAGTCTAGTAGGTAGTTAGACGTGAAGCCACGGTTTAAACCTCAGGACAGACATCGCCAGCAAAACGAAATATGAAGAAAATGTCCTCTCAGCAGATTTCCGGCAAGAACTCTGAGAGTAAATGAAATTACCATGAAAAGTTTCGCAAAAATCTGTTGTTCGGAGTCGACCGTAAACACAGACAACATTAGTGGTGTGAGAAACTAGATCGTAATCCTGACTAAAGGGTTGTAATGACCAATTATGTATGTAAAAGGGCCACCTTACTTCAAGAGGGGTATGCCTTATGAAAATCAGTATATTTCCCATGTGATCGACCGCTTCAGCCATGTAGAGGACGTCGCAATTCCATCCAAATTCATGGAATGTTTGCGGGTCCCAAGTAAGTTTTCAGGCCGCCTGAAGCCATTCGTTTGACGTATTTTCTTGGATGAACCTCAATTCCATTTGTAATAAGAATGAAAATCCAACACAATCCTCATATTCACTAAACGTTTTCTGACGACTGCACCGATTGTAGGGGAAAAATCGCCCGCTTAGAAGATAGAGTTGAATTTTCTCCATTCACTGGACATACGCGAAACCAAATTCACCACACACACTTATAAACATTTGGTTGTGAAGCTTACATCGATAGTGACCACCCGTTTTTAGTTGCTATGCCTGCGCCCAACAGCTGTAAGGTTAGGTTAGAGGACGTGTACTTGTCAATTTAGACAAGTACAGTACCCGGAGGTCGAATTGACCCATTGTACAATGTCCTTAAAGAGGGAAGGATATTAGAGGGATAAAAAGGAGTGGATGTAGGAAAGGTGATAAGACACAACAAAAAGGGGAGAGTGCGACTACACTGATGAAGCCCTAGCGCCTCTCAACCACCCTAAGCCACTAATGAATCTTTGGAGAGCCTTAATGTCGGATCTCGACACAGAATTTAAACTTTCAAAGAAGGCCCCGCCAAGGGTCCTCAACCTACCAAGGGCTGGGCAGTTACAGAGGAGGTGTTCGACAGTCTCCAACTCATCTTCATTGCAACATGCCCTGCAATAGTCCAGATCCACGTAAGCGACCTAATCTCGCAGAGCCCCGTGATAAAAGCGACAACCAACCTTAAGCTGGTCTTATCCAAGCCCAGCAGCCAACCTGTTCTGCCATTGTCCACAGCAGGCCAGCAACTGTTAAGTGATTTTAAAATAACGTGGAAAATTCAGTAACAATAAGCGTCCGTTTTGGCCGGCGGAATGCAACACAACAACTTCGATAGAAATAGCAACAGCGTTTTCAGAAATCGTCACTATCGGCTATGATCTACGGAATAAAATTTAAAACTTTGGATAAGTGCTGAGACTTTAGAGCAAATGAAAAACCGCAAGTGACTACTTAACTCGCCTGCCTGTCAAGATCAATTGAAGCAAGAATCATAAACAAAACTGAAACTGCTTCCAATATTGGAAACTTACGTGGCATATACGGAACCATAACATTAAAAAAAATGGTAAGGAAATAATTCGTATATTACGACGACAACAATTTAAAGCAAAAAATGGAGTTCAATTTCCCCCAGTTAAGGATCTGAGTTAGACAAGTAGGACGGACCTTAGAAGGGGAGCATCTCCGTTTTGATGTAACCACGGCGTCTCAAAATCGCCGTGGTCTAGTAGGTAATGTGTTGGCTTATTAGAAGTGAGGCAGCGGTTCAAAACCCCAGGCCAGACATTACCAAACAAAACGAAGTATGAAAACATATTTCTTCGGCGACTTCCTCTTGAAAATTGTTTTAAAAAGTTTCTCAAAAACTTTAAACTGTAGGTCCCACCACTCGTGGATGGTGTGAGAAGCTTGGTTGTAATCCTGACTGAAGGATTGTAATGATGTCTTCTCCTCTTTCTAACATTTCTAGAAACATTTGTATGCCCGTTAGCCGTTTGTGTATACCTAAGTAGGGTACTTTGTTGTTTGTTTACAAAAACTTTAGTACTTACTGGAACAATATTAACAACATTTCTATGCCAAAAATAAATAATTTACGAGTATTTTAAGAGAGGCAAATCTTACAATAACAAGAACGACAACAATAAAAACAACAACATTTTAAAAGGAGAGCAATTTAATGGGAAAATGTAAACAATTCCTAGAAACGTGATGTTCGTTTTATTGTGTGACACACAGATTTCTAAAAAAAAAACCAATCAAAACAACTCCAAGCTCACTATTACACTGTGCAATGCGACAAGTCATAAAATCGCAATCATAACATGACGGAATGACATAAAATTTGGCGGGTGGATGGCAACGATTTGGACGATTTTCTTTGTGATTGGCGCACACACAGTTTGCTTGCTTGCTATCTTGTGTTTACAAACAATAAAAATGAAGCGAAATAATAACGAAGGAAGGAAGGAGGGAAAGAAAAACTTCACAAACTTACTCGACCATTCATTCTGGCATTCAAAACATAACCAAAGAAAGCAGGAGTAAAAAGGCCGAGTTGCTGTCAAATACGCACGATTGAACGCAAACGAACGAAGCTCAATGCAAAATCAAAGCGAATTTAACCTCAAATACACGTTCCGTTGACGATGCAAATATGTGCGTACAACACTATTGGTTTCCTTTAGAAGAGCCTCATAAAAAACAACAACAACAACAACAATAATTATTCCCTCTTAAAAACGAAATAAAACTGGAGATGAAGAAAAAAAAATTAAAAAAAATTGAATTGTTTTACAAAAAACAATAAAAACAAAAAAAAACAAGAACAAGAACAAGCACATGAAGAAGAACAAGCATAATGTTTACAATTGAGGAAAATTTTGCGTAAACAAATCGTAAATTTCAATTTTACGACTCAATTCGGCATTTAGTGCAGCAACACTTAAAAAATGCTTCAAGAATCAAAACAAACAAAACCCGTTGCACTCTTACGCGCTCTCACTCTCTCTCTCTCTGTCCATAACCACAACAGCTTAAGAACACCGAAAATCGAAATGAAAATATGACACGATGGCAACAAATTTCGAATACCATGCCCATACACAGTGATGGGAAAATTATAGCAACTATTTTACAGGCTTAAAATGTGGAGTTAAATATTCCACAAGTCAAGAAATCAAACTCACATTACACATCTTTGCCTAGCTTCAAGAAACCCTTTATGTATGTATATAGAAAGCCTCCTGCATAATTCGACTTTACGTAGAATTTTCGAAATATATCTTGAAATTGTAGTCGCCGTAGTCTAGTAGATAGTGTGTTGGCTTATTAGACGTAAAGCCAGGGTACGAGCCCCAGGCAAGACATCAAAACAAAATACAAAAAAATGAATTTTTTCTGCGACTTCCTCTCAGCAGATTTCTGGCATAAACTCTGAAGGTAAATAAAAAATTGCCATGAAAAGTTACTCGAAAATCTGTCGTGTACGGTGTCGAATTTAAACTGTAGGTCACCGGAACTCATGTATAAAAATTAACACACACAACATAAGTGGTGTGAGAAACTAGGTCGTAATCCTGACTGAAGGGTTGTAATGACCAGTTGTGTATGTATGTATGTATTTTGAAGCTACAGTGGATACCAAAAAACGGTTATAATACCCATTACTTATTTACATAATTGGCCCGATTTACGGATTTCGGCCTGTGTTAACACATCCTTCCAGGCGCCTCTGCTTCTTGCGCGCCTACGCCAGTTGGTCACACCAATCGATGACAAGGCTTCTCCGATTTTGTCTCTTCGCCAACTTCCGCAGATTCCTGCATCAAATACCCGTCTCGCCGGAGCATCCATCTCCATTCGAACAACACGGTCGAGCCAGCGCAGCCGCTGGATGTTAATACACTGCACAACGTCAATGTCGTTGAGAAGCTTATACGCATCATTGTTGGATCGGATGCGGAAATCATTGCCAACACGCACAGGACCGAAGATCTTAGGTTAAAGGACGTGTACTGGTCAATTAAGACAAATACAGTACCCGGAGGTCGAATTGTACAGACCGAAAATCTTACGTAAGACTTTTCTCTCGAATACTCTCAAGGCTGCTGCATCAGTGCTTAATAGGGTCCATGTCTCTGCGCCATAAAGAAGCATGGGGAGGATATGCGTTTTGTAGAGTATAAGTTTTGTCATACGAGAGAGGTCTCTGCTACTGCTACTCAATTGCCTATTGAGACAATATACTTCGTCTTGCCCTCATTTACTGCGAGACACATCTTAGTAGACTCCCGTTCAATAGCACTAAAGGCAGCAGTAACATCTCGCTTGGTACGCATTATTATGTCAATGGCGTCAGCGTACGCAAGCAATTGGACAGATTTGTTGAAAATAGTGCCATTGCGATGCACTTCCGCCTTTCGCATAACACTCTCCCGCCTTCTGCAGAGCACTGACGAAGTTGAAGACGTCGCATGATAATGGATCGCCTTGTCTGAAACCTCCAATTATCCATAATTGGCCATTACAACCCTTCAGTCAGGATTACGGTCTAGTTTCTCACACCACTCATGTTGCGTGCGTTAATTTTATACATGAGTGGCGGGACCTACAGTTTAACGTCGACTCCGAACGACAGTCCGACCTCGCATGGTATTAAAAGGTTCGGAGAGGTTCATTCCTAACTGGACGGAGCTGCTGGTACATTGCTCAGGCGTCATTCTGCATAGAATAGAAAACCATAAACTCCTCAAACCTGGTCACTGCTGGCAGCTGATTTGCGTTTAAACATCCCATCATTAAATTATTAATTATTCGATTAATTAATCCTATGTTGGCTTTTGTTTCTCGCCACTGTAATATTGATGCTATTTTTATAACCTCTTCTGTATATGATTTTGCCACCAAATTACTCGTATTCATTTACAAGTTGTGTGGTGTGTAACACGTTCATTTAAACGTTGCGATTTCAATTTTTTTTTTAATGGCGAAAACTACAACTGCAGTTACAACAAAACATTAAAAAAAATAAATAAAAATTACAACAACAACAACATAAGTGAAAAGCGTTGTTGTCGATCATCAACAACAATAATGTTGTCTCGTCGTTCATGATGATGTTGTTGTTGATTTTTTCACGATGCCACCACTGAAAAAGAGTTTATTTTTAAAAAAACGATTACAACTCAACTGTCTGGCGAGATTTTAGTATTGCAGTGACTTAAAAGAATGAAAACATACAAATCAAATTTATATTCCCTTAGAGAAGTAGGCTCAATATACGGAATCACATTATTAGAGTAGCTGATGGAAGTCTCCGTAGTCTAGTAGGTAGAAGCTGGCCATTAACAACCCGATTAACGGACTTCAACATGCCTTAACAAACCCTTCTAGGCGTCTCAGCTTCTTACGAGCCTATGCCAGTTGGTCACACCAATCGATGACAGCGCTTCCGCAATCTAGTCCTTCCAACTCAAATAAGGTCGTCCTCTTCGCCGACTTGCGTAAATCTCCGCATCAAATATCCGTCTCATCGGAGCGTCCTTCTCCATTCGAAACACATACACGAGCCAGCGCAGCCGCTGGATTTTAATACGCTGCACAACGTCCATGTTATTGAGGAGCTCATACAGCTCACTGTTGGATCGGATGCGGAAATTATCGCCACGTCGTAATGGACCGTAGACCTAACGCGTGACTTTTCTCTCGAATACTTTCAAGGCTGCTGCATCATCACTTAATAGTGTCCGCGCCATATAGAAGCACATGGAAGATGAGCGTCTTGTAGAGTATAAGTTTTGTCGTACGGGAGAGGTCTCTATTACTCAATTGCCTATTGAGACCACAGTACCACCTGTTGGCAAGAGTGATACTGCGCTTGATCTCCAGATTAACATCATTTTTGGCGGGGTTAAGATATGCAAATTCCTTGATTATATTGAAAGTATAGTTATCGCGGGCGTGATCTGAGATCCTATAAGCCGCATATCTCTACTTGCCGATAATAACATATACTTCGTTTTACCCACATTTACTGCCAGAACCATCTTCATAGACTCCCGTTCAATAGCACTAAAGGCAGCAGTAATATCTCGCTAGTAGGTAGTGTGTTGGCTTATTAGATGTAAAGCCACGGTCAAACAATAGGTCAGACATCTCCAATGCAACGAAATAAGAAAATATTTTTCAGCGGATTTCTGGCAGTAAATAAAAAAAATAAACAACCGATATTAAGGCATACAAACTAGGTTGTGATGTCTGCAATTAGGATAATAAGAAAATGATATCGTAGTTTATAAAGGGAAGTATTCACACGCTTCATATCACTGTGCATAACTGATGATTACAGGAAATATTTCTATTGGAGGGTTTCCTTAACAGAGATTTTGCAGATTGGGTTGAAGACCATATTGAGTAAGAATCTTTGAAGCTGATGACACCGTAGTCTAATAGGCAGTGTGTTGGTATATTCAACGAGAGTCGATGGTTCAACCCTGGTTCTTGTACATAACAAAAAAATATTTTTCCCTCGACTTTCCTTCACAGCAGTTTTCTGGCAAAAACTCTGTGAATGTAAAATAAAATTGCCGATGAAAAATTTCTTAAAAATTCTGAGGCGGCTTTAAATTGTTGGTAACGCATCTCATGCATAAAGTGAACACACGCAACTTGGGTAATGTGTACAGCCCGCCAATTCATTCTTAGCACAATAAAACACATTCGTTTAAAGACCTGCACATGGCACAGTATTTGAATAGTATTTTGATGTTTTTCTTTTTATTAGAATACTCATTGTGGTGTTTGTTTTTGTTAGCATTTACGTCTGCCAGTGTGAATACGCTACACCTTCAAGATTAGGTTTAAATTGTTGAATTGTTTTGGTTACCTAATGAAAGAGGTCGGTAGTACGCACTGCACAGGGAAATATCATTGTGGTCAACAATGAACTTGTTTACAAATTATCGCAGTGCGTAATATAACAACAAACACCAGCGTAAAAAATGGTAAACAAGTAAACAAAAATAAAACAACAAACACTACAAGAATAAATGTAAACAAAATACACAAACAACAATAATGAAACAACGATGTTTACATTTATAGAGACCTCGAGAAGGCGAAGCCACGAACATTAGCCGTCAAGAACATTCATCAGATTGTTTACCCTGCCATATAAAAGGCAAGACAAAGCAGGAAACGGAGTTAGTGAAGTTCAGTCAGTCTTGTGTGAAGACGCGTTGCGGTTGAATAGAGTAATCGTGGTTTGAAGGTCTCCGTTGCAAAGATCTGTCGAATAATTGTCTAGTAATTGTTATTGCTTATGCAAAGGGTATAAACAGAGGAATAGCAAAGAAGAGAAATTGTTGTTGTTTACATCAAGTTGTGAACAGTAGCGGGCAGAATTGTGCGAATAATAAAGAATTTTAATTAAAACTGAACACATATTTGTTTTTATTTTGTTTGAAATCTACGAGCTCATATTTTAAACGTTTTTAAAAGGTAAAAACATAACCGCATAGCCTTGACGTATAGTACTGCAGTGTAGGGTGTCCATGTAGTGTGCACACCAGTTTTGTTATTTGTTTGTTATTATACGCTGCTGTTGTTGTTGTATTTTATTTTTTTGCCTCCATTCTAAATGTCATTCATTCATGTTTTCCTTATGATGCTTGCGTTTCTTACGATTTGACTTCATTTTCAATTCTGTTCTCGTTCTTGTTCCCGTTGCTAGCGACAATAGCGATGGTGGTGATGGTGCTGGTGGTGATGGCGGCGGCATTGCCTAAAGAACTGAATTTTTTATTTTTTTTTAATTACTTCGACCCGTTTTAATGTGACTTTTAATGTGTGTGTTTGTATTTGTGTGTGTGTCTGGGGTGTTTATGTTTTCCTCCAATTCCCAAAATATGTGGCAACACCACTCATCCATGCAAGTGCCTTTAATAATATTTTTTTATGGCTTAAATTCGTGTTGAATTGTGTGAAATTATTTAGTTTTGCTGTTGTGTCGTGATGATGATGTCTGAACGGGTGTGTTTATGTTGCGCATAAAATGTGAACCAAAAAATTTCATTTCAATTTACACTCATTGAGGTCAGCTACCCCATGATTTTAATTGTTTTCTAATGATTTCTGTTTAAAATCAAATAAAATGGCTAAAATATGAAGAGATTTTCTTCGAAATTGTGAGCGCTACAGTTCAACTATTAGGTGGGGTCAGTTGGGCACTTAGAGATTGAGAACTTAAGTGCTTGTGAACATGCACTGAAAGAAGTATTAACGTAAAGAAACCCGCTTTATTACAATCTGATCGATAATTTCATGACGTTTACAAGTTACATGGTCCATTTGAAGTCGTGTAGTCTTGTGTTGACTAATTGGACGCATGCCCGTGGCTCAAACCACAGCTCAGACATCTTGAATGAAACGAAAAATGAAAAAATATTTCTCTTGACAACTTCCTTTCTGCACCCTTCTGGTAAAAACAAAAAATCTGTCGTTCGGGGTCAACTTAAAACTGTATGTCCCGCCACTCATGGAAAAAATTGACACACACAACATTGGCACAGTGAGTCAACCAGATTGATCACACTGTGATTGACGCAAAGTACGTTTCGAAGGTACTAGATGTGCGTACGTTCAGAGGACCAAATCGGACCACCATTAGCGGTTCTGCATGATATAGTACATTGCGAAAACGGGACGTCCAGGATCTGCTAACACACTGGACAGCTGAGGCGTTCACCTTTCAACTCTCAGATAAGCTCCGTCGATTCCCATCCAATTTCAACAACATTGGTTGGTTGTGGGTGAACATCTTCCACTTCTTTGCGCACTACTGCGGACACAGTCCTTAAATTGCACATTAGCGCTTCAAGGTCAGCAAGATTTAGTCCACTGCGACAACGGGACGTCCGGGATCTGCTATCACAATGGACAGCTGACGCGTTCTACATTCAACTCTCAAATAAGCTCCAACAATACCCATCCAATTTCAACGACATTGGTCGAATGTGGCTCAACATCTTCCACTTCTTTGCGCACTACTGCGGAAACTGTTCTTAAATTTCGCATTAGCACTTTGAGGTCGGCATGACCTAGTACATTGGGAAACCTGGACGTCCAGGATCTCCAATCACACTGGACAGGTGAGGTGGTCTCCGTTCAACTCTCAGGTACGCTCCGTCGATCCCCATCGAATTTCAACGACATTGTTCGGCTGTGTTTCAACATCTTCCACTTGTTTGCGCCACTACTACGGAAACAGTCCTTAGTTTCGAGCGCTCGTCCCAAAGAAACCTATGATGCGATGAGTATTGTCGCGAGACAACTGCAGCGAAAACCCCGCATACAACAAAACGTTGCAGTTCGTTGCTACGCAAGCCATTGTCAAGAGCTAAAGAGAGGGGAGAACAGAGAAGTGACGCATTTTCAGACGCAAGAAGAGAGAGCAGGAACGGCTAGACCGCGAGTTAAGTAGATGTAGGAATAATGCTCGAAAATTCGATCAGGGAGTTAAGCGTCTAATCGAAAGTTTCAAGCCCGGAGCATCCTCTTGCAAGAACGACAACGGAAACTTGTTTACATATTCGCAAAGAGTGCTGAGGTTATGGAGAGAACAGTTCTCCAATTTACTACGGGTCGCTGACAACTTCAATTTCACCTTAAGAGATAATGATGTACCGAAACCAATCGATGATGACGGCTTGTAGACTCCGCCACCTAGCCATGAAGAGGTGAAAGACTCAATTATGCGACTTAAGAAAAATAAAGTTGTAGATTATGATGGCCTGCTCCCTGAATTGTTTAAGACAGGGGGTATTGAGCTTGTAGCTTATTTAGAAAAGGTTAGGTTAGGTTAGAGGACGTGTACTTGTTAATTAAGATAAGTACAGTACCCGGAGGTCGAATTGACCCATTGTACAACGTCCTAGTTTCTCACACCACTTAAGTTGTGTGTGTCAATTTTATACATGAGAAACTTCTTCATGACAATTTTTATTTTACTCTCAGAGTTTTTGCCAGAAGTCTGCTGAGAGGAAGTCGCCGAAGAAATATTTTTTGTTATACTTGCTTTTGTTGGATATAACTGACCAGGGGGGTTTGAAGCATGGCCTTACGTCTAATAAACCATTACACAACCTACTAGACTGTGGCGACTTCACGGCCATTAACATTGAAATAAATTCGATGTCTTGATGAATTTCTTCAATAAAATTGGAGACAATTTGTTATGGTAACTCTTATTTCCATAACAAAAGTTTGTGTTCCCCTTGTTTGCATGTGTATGTGGTATAAGTGCATATGCCTCCATGTTTTTTCTTGCGAAAATGTTTATCCGTTTCCTTAAAAAAAATTTTTATTTTTTATTTTAAATATGATGACTTTACGTGATCACATTTGTAACATGTGTGTCTACATTTAAAACCCCAAGTTATTGTTTTCACTTCTTTTTTTATTTTAAATTTATTTTCCCTTAAAATAACAGAAAAAATGAAAAACAAGAATATGAAGAAAATCCTTTAAAAATGCCGCATTGCCATTTTGGCTTTTCTTGTGTGGAAAATATTTGAGTTTTTCTTTTGGTTTTTGGCGTTATTAAGAGGAAAAGTTGTTGGCGTCTAAAATTTATGTTTTTCGTTTGATAAATTGTACTCCAATAAAAAAAAATTTTTTTTTGCAATGAATTGTTATTGTGGTTTAAACTTGAGGAAAAACTACAATAAAGTTTTCCAAAATTTCTTTTCGTTGTGTTTTTCCACAAATTTTTATGAATGAAAAGAAAACTTTTTTATTGCAAAACTATTGGAACCCAAGAGTATCTGCATGAGATTACTCATATGCACTCTGAATACATTCCATACATACTCCCATACTCCCATACTCATCATCATACATATTGAGTCATACTCGTACATTTGTAATGTACATGCGTTTAAAAAGTTATGACTTTTAGAGACTTTCATGTCGTATCCTTGGCTTTAAATCATCGCCAGCTTCAGCTTTATTTGGCAACATTTGCCAAGCCAAGCAATGAATTTAAGGAACAACAAATTGAAGGAGATTTTATCAGAAGTAAACATAAGGGTGCCGTGGTCTTGTAGGTAGTGTGTTGGCCTCGGTTCAAACCCCAGGTCAGGCATCTCCAACTAAAACAAAAAAAATATTTCTTCGGCGACTTCCTCTCAGCAGATTCCGGGCAATAACTCTGAGAGTAAAATAAAATTGCCACGAAATGTTTTCTAAACTGTAGGTCCCACCACTCATGTGTAAAAATTAACACACACAACATAAGTGGTGTGAGAAACTAGGTCCACAATCCTGACTGTCTGATGTCTTCATGGTATTGCTGTGAATGAGATTGGGTTTCAACAGGATGGTGCAACTTGCCACTTATCTCATGCCATAATCGATTTATTGTGTCAAACGTTTGATGGCCGTTCAATTAGCCGAAATGTTGATGTCAATTGGCCGCCAAGAAGCTGTGATTTGCCATCGTTTGACTATTTTCTTTGGGACGCCTTTAGAGAAAAGTATTATGCCGACAAACCACAGACAATTAGGCCTTTAAAGGCCAACATTCCCGATGCCATGATCTAGATACGACCCCATACACTCGAAAACGGTCACGAAAATTTATTCGATCGATTGAGGTCGTGGGAGGCATTACATTTCCCAAGCGGAACAATTGTACTTCACAGTAAAAAAATTAATTTTGCAAAATTTCAACAACGTTTTTATTTTGTATTGCATTCAGAAATTTAAACTTTTAAATGGCTCACCCTTTATATATTCTAGCCAAATAACATAGCCCCTTAACGCTAACAATACGGGGTTGCTTTTTATATTTCGTGATTTGGCAACCCTAGTGTTGCAATCTGCTAACTGACAGCTCTATCGTAAAGCTTGACATTTTTGAGGTTATACGTACTCAGAACATTTTGACAAACGAGCGCTATTTGTTTTGTTTACAGTAACTTAAAAGATTCATTTCGCCCAAAAAATGGAATTAAATCGTGAACATTTTCGTGCGATTATTTTTTACAACTTTCGACGTGGATTAACTCAACAACAGTGCATCGATGAACTTAATTAAATTTTTGACTATGAAGCTGGATCAGAGACTAGTGTTTATCGATGGTATGGTGAATTCAAACGAGGTCGTAGTTCACTTCAAGACGAATATCGTGAAGGTCGTCCAAAATCTGTTGTAGTTCCGAAAACCATGCTGTGCGCCAAGTGATATTGCAAGATCGTCATGTGACCTATCGTGAGATTGAGGCAACCTTAGGCATTAGTGGGACCAGCATACATTCAATATTGCATGAACATTTGACTGTCAAAAAAATTTGTTCGCGTTGGATCCCACACAATTTGTCAATCGCTCAAAAAAAGGCTCGTGTCGATTGGTCGAAAGAAATGCTTCAAAAATACTATCGCGGTGCCTCGAAACACGTCTATGACATCGTGACAGATGATGAATCGTGGATTTACGCGTATGAGCCCGAAAGTAAACAGCAGTCGACTGTGTGGGTGTTTCAAGATGAGCCAAATCCAACAAAAGTTGCTCGCGCACGAAGCACTTCCAAACAAATGATCGCCTGTTTTTTCGGAAAAACTGGACATATCGCAATCGTACCACTAGAACAACGCAGAACAGTCAATTCTGAGTGGTACACAACCATTTGTTTGCAAGTTGTCTTCCAAGAAATCAGGAAAACCAACCGCCGAAGATGGATCATTCTTCACCACGACAATGCGAGCTCTCACCTATCGGCTCAAACAACTGCATTTTTGAGCACTCAAAACATCGATTTGATGAGTCATCCGCCGTATAGTCCTGACTTGGCACCGAATGACTTCTTTTTATTCCCGTACGTAAAAAATAAAATGAGAGGTCAACGTTTTTCGACACCTGAAGAAGCGGTTGATGCGTTCAGAATGCATGTTCTGGAGATACCTCAATCAGAGTGGCAAAAGTGCTTCGACAATTGGTTCAAACGCATGCAAAAGTGTACAGATCTTAATGGGGAATATTTTTAAAAACAATAAAGCGATTTTCGATGATTAATATTGTATTTTTGTTCTCTAATCCCGAACTATAAAAAAGGAAACCTACCCGGAGATCAACGTCAAACGTGTGAGAAACTAGGTCATAGTTCACAAGAAGGAAAAGCCATCCAGAAGTAATCATATGCATACTGTGAAGTATTGAAGTATTCTGGTGTGTTCCTTTCCTAAAGATCTCAAAAAAAAAACAAATTGAATACGAAATTAAAAAGTTTTTAAGGGACACCCTATTTTCCTGACTCTCTCACACATACTTGCCTTCGCCTATATTGCCTGTAGCACAAGGACTTAAAAATTTTTCATTTTTTTCTTTTCAATTCTTTTTATTGTTTTTTTAGTTTGTAGTTGTTGTAGTTGTAGTTGTGTTGTGGTTTTTTTTCATTTCCTTTTCAGGAGCCTTAATCCTGTGTGTAACACAATAAAACTTAAATACTCGTAGTTCGGCTGACAAATGGCTTCTATTAGTGTGAAGACATGAGAGAAGACGACATTAAAATAGAAAAAGGCATCGCATCGTGCCTACAAAACATTTCCATTTTTTTTAATTTTTGATTTTCTTTTTAAAGAAAAGCGAACAATAACAACAACAGCAACATGAAAATAAATTCATTTAAAAAACAAAATATGACAGAAAAGAACAGACGAACAGACGGACGGACAGAGAGACATCCACTGTATGGGGAAATGAAAAATGCCTCTCGTGGAGTGTCATTGTTTTTGGTGCTTTTTTTTGGCATTCGATGACATCTTTTTAGAATTCAACTTGACATCAATAAATTTTGGTATTTCGAACATCATCTCATGTTTGAAGACAATTTGTCTCTCTACCTCTACCTCTACCTCTCTCGCTCTCGCTCTCTCTCACTCTCTCTATCTCTCTCTTGCTTCTTTGTTTTCCACTCCCTCTCTCTTTCTCTCTGCCTATGGGAGAAAAGACAAAATATAGACAAATTGCCTCGAATCAATAGAATGGCGGCAGTAGCATCAGCAGCAGCAGAATAGAAAATCCATCAACTGAAAGTGCCAAAGACATGTCGCTAAATATGACATGTGTTTTCACAATTTGAAAATGGAAAACAAAAGCAACAAAAATAATAAAAGAATTCAATGTCAACTTCTTCTTCTTCTACATGGCTATACGGGATTACCATGAAATACTTGCTTCATGCATGTGGACAGACGTGTGTGTATCTAGAAAGTTGAAAATGAATTTAAATCGTGAATTGACGTTGGTTTTGAAGAAAAATTCTACGATCTCATTGTACTAAATAGTGGAGGTTTATGGACTTAAACGAATACAATAGCCTAGCTTGTCCTAGCTCTTCTCAGAGACCGAGTTATGAATATTAATCTCATACTCTTCCACAAAAGGCATATTGTGGAAGAACTGGTAGATGTGGCTGTCTCCTCGATGAAGTCATGAGCGGACACACTTAGGCCGCACACACATTCACATTATCCCCCTATTTCACCAGAACCACTCGGAGCTTCCGATGAAGCGACTCAGACTGCCAATATCCATGCATGACAGTTCATATAGGTCCTCCATGTAGTAGGCACCCAGGTGTCTTTTTCTCTTCCGACCAAGTGCCGCGCATGTACACAGTAGGTGAAGAACAGTTTCATCCTCTTCCTCATCTCCACAGCTTCTGCAGAAATCATTCGCGAGGTGTCCAAGACCAATACGCCTCGCATGCGTTCCTATCCATCTCCATTAAGTATATGTGTTAAGAAAGTAACACAGATCTTTTGAAGTCGCCGTAGTCTAGTAGGTAGTGTGTTGGCTTATTAGACGCAAAACCCTGGGTGTGAACCCCAGGCCAGGCATCAAAGACAAAATACAAAAAGTAAAGTAAAGTAAAGTGACTTCCTCTCAGTAGATTTCTGGCAAAAACTCTGAGAGTAAATAAAAATTGCCATGAAAAGTTTCTCATAAATTTGACGTTCGGAGCCGACTTTAAACTGTAGGTCCCGCCATTCATGTATAAAATGAACACAGACAACATAAGTGGTGCGAGAAACTAGGACGTTGTACAATGGGTCAATTCGACAAGTACACGTCCTCTAACCTAACCTAACCTAACCTAACACAGGTCTTAAGAGCAATGTCAACTATTAGCGTGTCTATCACCACTAAGTTCCTGCATTATTCGCCATCCGGTTATCATTCACTAACAGCAAGGCTATAGCTTCGTTTAATCAACTTTCAGGCTGGTTTCCAGCAGACGTAGTCGTAATGTGTAGCATTTGCGCTGAGCAACTTCTTTGATGAGTTTGGTGGAATTCGATCAATACATGGACGCGCCACAATGGGCCGTTATGTGTGTTATCGTTCTAATCTAACCTACCTCGCTCAGACTATTCAATGTTCCATGTGCGCTGCGTGACACGTAGTGAATTCATTTTGAAATCACATATTATTGATATCCAGATCATCCATCCAATTCAGGTTGAAAGAAGTTGGTAATCATCGGCCTCTAGTGCTCGCCATTGATAGTGATGGTCTAGACATCATCGTTTTGAAAGAAATATAGACAGATGTCGCCGTCAACCCAAAGTCCACATAAAACAGTGACTCTTTCGGTATGTATTGGACACTTTTGATTCTCATGTGGATTAGTATCTTTCCATTTATCCAGAAAAGGACTTCATCGATTTATCGAGAGTGCCAGTAAAGTACCTAAGTTCGACAAGGGGAACAGTTCGCATTTTAACAGGAATCCTAACGCGACACTGCGCTATTGACAGTTTCACTGACGGGCACCACCAGGATTACTGCATAAGCTGCCTTGATATGGAGGCGTCATAGGTTTTTAGATGACAGAACGTTTGAAAACCTGGCCATTGTGGCGAATGTGCCACTGAGGAAACTGGCCGATTTCATTCGAAGCTAACAGATCATGACAAGGGGGCTTATCTCACATTGGGTAATGGGCCATATGGGCCGCCGAGTGAACTTGCCTTTGAACGGCAAGCAACCCGTTAATCTAACTTAACCTAACACCAAAAAGTTTTCCATTCGAAATTTCAGAATAGATGATGTTGAAAGCGAATTTATAAATAAATGGTTTGAAATGTCCGTCAAAGCTTTTCTGAACGGAGCGCATACAAAATGTTCAATTATCTAAGACTCTGACGCATATATGCTTGTTATCGAAAATCACACACATTTTTATGTGGTATTTATTGATTATGTACAACCTATAGGTTTGGGGAAACGATTGTCCTATGGAATACTGTATGCATTACAGAGGAAATTCCTTTGTTCAGTCGCATTATTCGTGTGTGGTATGCTTTTCTGGGTTACTAACAACATAAGTGGATTCAAAACTAAAATCTATAAACGCTATGGCACAGACTCTTTCCTATCTGGCACGATCTAATTGCATACAGTCAACATAAAGCACTGCATGGGTATGAGACGGCGGGAATTTAAAAATTTTATCGACTTATTGACTTGCCCTTGTAATTTGAACTTGTAATAATATTGTTTGTCGTTGTGTTGTTAAGGTTCCCAGCATAAAAAATTCGTCACAAAATTCTTTATTAAACTCTTAAGGAACATGATTTCACTTGGAACTTGAAAGAGGCGATTAAATTACAAAAAGGCGTTGAATGCTGTAAAAACTTACTTACAACAACATTTCCATGGTCACAGCAAATGTTTAAAGCCACATTGCGGATTTGTTATTCGATTCAAAGTTAATTAAGACAAACCGACGACGACAACAATATAATACAAGAAATATCACGTACATACGTTTACATTTGAAGCATTTTATTTCAATTCGTTTCATTTTATTTGATTTTATTTTCTTTTTTTTTTTGGTCTGAAATTAAATGTAAAAAACATGCATTTGCCGCACCAGATTGTAACAATGAAAGAATGAAAATAGAGACTCTGATTTATTTACAAACAATTAAAAAAAAATAAAAAAAATGTTTAAAAATAAAAAATAAATTCCCAAAAACTCTTATGTTTCTATTTTTACAATATTTGTTCAGAAATAAAAATAAAAAATACGAACGCATTTTTATAGAAACAAAGTCAACAAAAAGAAATCTCTTTTAAAAACGTCAACAATTTACAGCGCATCTCTATTGAGTTTTGTCGGCTGCATTAAGTGAAATCAATGCAGTCAATGGACGTTGCAAGAATAAAAATAAAAACAAAAAAAAACCAAATCGAATAGAAAGAAGAGATTCTAAAAAAGTTTCAATGAATTTTCTTTTCATAGTTTTTTTTGTGTTACTGAATTGAATTTTTCTATTTCAATTCGTGCATTTTTTTTGCACTTTTTTAGTGCACTTTTTTGCACTTTTTTCATGCACTTTTTTATGCACTTTTTTCATGCCCTTTTTTTGCACTTTTTTTGGTAGTGAGACAACCAGAGATAAACAGACAAAACGCACAAAGCATTTGCAGTAAAAACAGTAAAAAACGTTGAGAGCTTCTCAGATAATCATGATGAAATTACTTGTAACTTTTAGTGCAAACAGAAAATTGAAAATTTATAAATTGGGAACGTAGCACACACACGCTAATATAAGCGTGCACATACATATGTATGTTCGATGAAAATCTAAAAAGAAACTTTTTCTTTTCAGTAGCATTACTTAGTCCATGTGTAAAAGATACTTATGTCTGCTTTGGATTGTTGCATGTAACTTTGTGTAACGTTTTAAGCCAAATGTACGCTAAAATTTGACGCCTAAATGTCTACGTTGGCTAAATTTAGTTAAAAAATAGAAAATAAAATAGAAAAATATCTGTTCCCAAAGGAATTACATACGCTCTCTTATATTATTTCGTTTATTTGTTGTAAACGCATGCAAATGGACATCGAATGTCGAAGTGATTTTCCTTTTTGTAATCATCTAATTACCATAATCTCTCTTTCTCTCTCTCTCTCTGTGTCTTTCTCTTTCTCTGCCTTTAGTTGTATTACCCTTTTCTTGTTTTTTGCTTTAAACAGCCAAAGATAAATTGCATTTTTATATGTCTTCATGTCTAATTGACGATTAGACGATTTGAAAATTGAACGTAAATTTTGTGACACGCCTTAAGCATTATGTCTCTCCCTCTCTCTCTTTCTCTCTCTCTCTCTCTCTTCTATACATATGTCAAAATAATTAATTTTCTCTTCGGCTAATTACAGCTGTTATTAGCTATTTAGAAATTTTGCTTAAGCAGGTTCACTTGGCATTACCTAGTATGATGCTTAAAGAACTCGAATAAAACTCCGAAGATGAAAAAAATTCCATTCCAGCTATTTGAAATTTAAAAAAAAAACTGTCAACCTTACTTGCTTACTAAATTGCTCATTATAATTATTTAGTCTGGATTAGAACCTAGCTTCGCACACCCACCGCCTATGTTGGGTGTGTTAATTCTACCCATAAAATTCCCTACAGCTTCAAGTCGACTTCGAACGACAGATTTTACGTGAAACTTTTCATGGCAATTTTATTTTATTCACTCTCAGAGTTTTTCCCAGAAATCTGATGAGCGAAAGTCATGGAGAGAAATATTTTTTTTATATTTCGTGATGTTCGAAATCTCTGAGCCAGGGATTCAACTATGTGGCCAACACACTACCTATTATATCACGGCAACTTCAAAAAATTGTAAAGATACCCCTTCAAACCATTTATCTATAAATTCGCTTTCAACACCATCTATTCTGGAAAACATCTTGCTTCAAGTCCACTCGCCAGCCCATATTGAACTAACTAAGCAACAAAATTAAGTTGCGGTCAAACCACTTTGAATTATCTTATGAAACAGTGTAGCCTTCCGACATTCAGCTAAGCTAAGATGTCTAAAGGCAACCTATATGGTAACCTTCCTTGTTTAAAATTAGGTTCGGTTAGGGAGTAGCTTGCCATTCACAAGCTCAAATGGCCCACTGTATTATCCAGTGTGAGGTAAGTCCCCTTGTCATGATCTGTTATTAGTGGGTTTTTGAAGCACCCCCAGCTTCGGAAGAAACCGGCCAGTTCCCTCAGTGGCATATTCGTTACCAAGCCCATATCTTCAAACGCTCTGTCATCTAAGAATCTATGACGTCTCCACATTATGGCAGTGCCTGTCAGTGAAACTGTCAATAGCGCAGTGTCCCGTTAGAATTCTTATTAGAATGCGAACCGTTCTTCTTGTCGAACTTAAGTACTTCCCTGGCACTCACGATAAATCGACGGTTTACAAAAGATCATAAACGCAGATACATATGTAATTCGTTGGTTCAATACGGTCCCCTGTCCGGATCATATACGTGTCGCAGCCCACTTACTTTAAAAACATTCGTGTGGTGTTATTCTCCAAGAGATGATCCAAATCCACTAGGACCATTGCTCAAAAGTCTACCCCATGAGAAGGAAAAAATATTTATTCCGTATAGTATAGATATCCAACTCATTTGGGTATCATTATACTTCACTCTTCTGTCGATATAACGACAGAGGACTGTACCAAACGATCACATCATTTTATGCTCTGCTCTTCGACCATTGGCGCATGAAACGTAGAAGAGGGATCATCATGAAATTTTTTCTTCAGCCGCACTATTATATCCTTAAAGGTACTTATCTATCGGGCGGATCTATATCGATGTCGAAAGGTCTTCCAATAGGGACTTCTCACATTTGATAGCTGATAATTGCCATATTTTTGAAACTATGTACGAGTATGTCTACGAGATCTAGTTTGTTTAGCCAAACCGCCATATACAATGGCAGGTGTTCGCTGAATAGGCTCTGGTGCATCATAAAATCATCTTCAACGATGAGATCCATACCTGGATGTGGATAGCAAAGTGAACAGGCAACATTTTTGAATTTGGAAAATCCCCATCCCCATGAGGTTCAAGCACATCCAATCAATGCAAATCGAAAATTAGCCTGTTTAGTTTGATGTGGATTTTGGGCTGACAACGACATCGATTCATATTTCTTGGGGAACGATGATGTCTTGGTCATCAGTGTCAACGGCGAGCACTATAGGTCGGTGATTACATACATACATATTTGGTCATTACAACCCTTCAGTCAGGATTACAACCTAGCTTCTCACACCACTTATGTTGTGTTCGTTAATTTTATACATGAGTAGGCGGGACCCACAGTTTTAATGTTGACTCCGAACTACAGATTTTTGAGAAATTTGTCATGGCATTTTCAATTTGTTCGCAGAGTTTTTGCTAGAAATCTGCTGAGAGGAAGTCGCCGTAGAAATATTTTTTCATTTTCGTTTTGATGCCTAACCTGAGGTTTGAACTGTGGCCTCACGCAACCTACTAGACTACGTTGATTTTCAATATCAAACCCCTTTTAAATCGCGACAGCTTAATGCATTGCATTGGCCGCCACTCGAGCACTTGACTCTTATGAGGTTAAAGGGAAGGTAAATCGGAGGTAAAAAAGATGAATCGACTAGGTAGGGACAATAAAGTTACCCTCTGCTATCTACCAGGTCATGTAGGAATGAACAAACATACGAGTTTGCGTGGAGGGAAACTGGCACGCCATTGATGGAAACAGAACACTTCTGTGAAGTCGGGGAAGGTATGCTCAACGAAAGAAAAGATAAAGGGAGGCAAAGACTCTTCTCAAACCATGTTTATTTAACGCAATCAAAACTTTTTTTGAGAAATTAAAATGATCTTAGTCAGTCTGAGAGTACACTTATTCAGAATGGGGATTGTCTCGAGCCCAATATGTAGTTTCTGTGACGAGGTAAAGGAGCCTGTGAGGCATTAGTGCATTCCTGGATGCATAAAGAGGGTAGGTTGTTGACACCGAGCTGCAAGTTTGTCAAGGCAATTGACTTGGAAAAGATATTATAGGGATACCCCATAAAGTATGAGGGATGTACAATAGATCGTCTGGTTGCAGTACTAAGGCATCTCTTTACGACAATAATAACCCAAGTAACCCACTCTATATCAATGTTTTAATGGATTCCAAAACGGGTGTCCTTACGGTTGGGCATAACTTGGGATGATAAGAAAGTTGGGCTAAATCGGTTATACAATGGACTCGTAGAGAAAAGCCATAAAATTCAGTGATTAATCGATCAATCAACCCATTTTGATTCGTCAATTAATCCATCAATCTATCAATCAAAACATCAATCAATCAGTCAATTATGGCTTAAAATTTGTTCAAGGGAAAATATAAATGCTGAAGCGTAGTCCAAGAGACAGTTAAAGTGCTTGACTACAGAAAGAACTATGTCGTACGGGTATTTTTGTTTTCGGGGAAAAAATTAGTTTTCTGACACACAGACAGATTTATCTATCCGCCGTATAATGTTGGACTAGATTGTTCTGTCGGGGGTGTCCACCATACCTGGGCTAGGTAGGTTAGGTTCTCAGGTCTTAAATTGCCTTCAAAATAAATCGTTAAAAAAAACAACGGCATTTGCAGTTGAATTTGTGTTCTCCGTTGGCCAATGGAGTGTTCCATTAAACATTACTCATACGCCTTAATGCAGCATTGACAATTGACATTCCATATTAAAATGACAACAAAAAAAAAAAACAAGAAATTTTTGGGAAAAAACTTTATAATACCTTATCGATCTACCCTCATTAATTTTAGTGCAAAAAAAAATTAGAAAATAACCCCTAAAATGAAAGTAATGGAAATGGTGTTGCATGCTGCTAATGTACTTACCTTTTCCTTTGACGATTATCGAATGCAATATTCACTGGCACGTCCAATTCTAAATCTTCAACGTCATCGATGGTTTTCGCCATGTTATTGAATTTACGTGACGAACACAGAGCGGCAGTAGTGGTCGATGAATCGAAATTATTTAACAAAGCGTTACTACTGCTGCCGCTGCTAATGCTGCTGCTGCTGCTGATGCTGCCACTATCGCTATTAATGATTGAAACTGCATTGCCACTACTGCCGCCAGCACCGCCTGGCCCGGAAATATCGGAAACCGAAGGGATTTCCGCTTGAATGCCATGCTGCTGTATGATACAAATGAACAGGCAACAATAGCAACAAAATAAAAAATGCCAACAACAACGTTGATAACTATTTATCACACGACTATTTAAGTTTGCCGTTACTCTCACTGTTACTGACTCTGACTCTGATGCTGCTGCAGCTGCAGCTGTTGCTGTTTCTGGTTCTTTTGAGTCTGATGTTGTAATGGATGTTCGTTTTGTGGTTGTAAATGTTGCAATTGCTGTTGGTGGTAGTATTGAGGTTTTTGTTGTTGTTGTTGTTATATTGTTAGAATTTTGCCGCAGTTTTGTTCTTTTATTCACTGTAAATCTGTTTTTTGACAACATTTTTCTCTTTCTGTCGTTTCTTTTTTCTTTTTTATTCGTTTGATTTGTTTTTTGTTGTTTCTTTTTATATCAAAGCGGTTAAGGGGGACTTTGGAACTTAAAAAAATATTTTTTCTTTGTTGCTAAGGGGGTAATCTGGATTTGGCTGAAAGTAATCAATTAAACTGCAAATGAAATTTCTTTCAATGCTTTTGCCGCCTGGTATCTCTGTGTGTGGGAGCCAGACTGTTAGTATATGTATGGCTGTGTGTGTGCGTGTAAAAACAATTAAAAATTTAAAGACATTTTCAAAGGGAAACCCATTCAACAATGCAATCCAATCCCATTCAATCAATACTACATTGTATTTACAAAGTATGACTTATGCCGTCTACTTTACTGTCTACTCGTATCATTTTAATCGAAATTTTCAATTAAAAATTGCCTGATTAAATAGTTCCCTGCATCTTTTTATACTATTTCCCCCCTATTCTTATTTGGAAATGTTTTATTTTTTAAACTGGTTTCAATTTAACCAACAGGTTGACCTTTCACTCTGTCTTTTACTTGTCATCTGTCCACTTCACTTTCAGTTCACTTCCAATTCACTTCAGTTCACGTTAGTGTGGCTTTTTGTTTCGTCTCTTCAGTCTTTATCAAAAACTTTTTTAACCTGATCACTTAAATTTTGACAACTTTTCTGCTTCTGTCACAATCAAACAACTTGTGTGTTTGTGGCAATGCAACAAATCAATTGAAATTAATTCATTTCAGTTCAAAAGAAGCCTTCAATCACAAGTCAAATTTCTTCAAGCCAAGGGACTGCACATGTGCTTTCATCATTTATTTTCTCTTTTAATATCCGCAAAATACTTTGTAATAATAAGTCATTGAACTTGACTGCTTTCTCAGACAACTGAATTCTAGTTTAGTTTGAGAACTTGACCAACCGTACACACCAACCTGCCTTCAATCACAAGTCAAATCTCTTGTCAAGGGACTGCACAAGTGCTTTCATCATTTATTTTCTCTTTTAATATCCGTAAAATACTTTGTAATTATGGGTTACTGAACTTGACTGCTTTCTCAGCTAACTGAAATACATTTGGTTTGAGAACTTGACCAACCACCTACAACAATTCTAAGGTTTTAGACAAACTTTTAATCAAAAATTATTTCAGACAATTTATTCATTGGCTGTTTTCCTATGGGAGACTGAACACTGTCTTGCGTCTGCCCCCAGCGTCTGCGACCGCGGACAGGTTCCTATATATGGTTAGTTTGACTGGCCTACACCCTGTCAACGTTGGATAGCTACCTAGTTTTAGGAGCACATAGGACCCAAATCTTGGTCACTTAATTCTGCTTATATTTCGATTTCAGTCTGCATTGCACATACTCATAACTTTTTTCGGATTATTCATTTGAAAGATAACAAGTACTACTCTTTTGGTTTATCTTCCGCGTTTCAAACAGTTGGTTCCTTACTACGTCGTACGAGTATTCTTGTTTTCGGGAGAAAAAATTAGTTTTCTGATGCAAATTTTTTAGATGCAAATTCGCTGATTAATCGAACAATCAATGCATCAATCAATAAATTTTTAGACGTCAATCAAACCATCAATTAATCCATCAATCAGTCAATTGTGTCTTAAGAGCTGATCAAGAGAAAACATAAATGCTGAAGCATAGTCCAAGGGATGGTTAAAGTGCTTGACTACAGAAAGAACTATGTCGCAGGGGTATTTTGGTTTTCGGGGGAAAAATTATTTTTCTGACAGCCGTATTGCTTTTTAGATTCAAATTTGGTGATTAATCGATCAATCTATCCATCAATCAATCTATTTTTATCTATCAATCAATCCGTCAATCAATCCATCAATCAATCAATTATGGTCCAAAAGCTGATCAAGGGAAAACACAAATGCTGAAGCATAGTGAAAGGGATGGTTAAAGTGCTTGACTACAGAAAGAACAAATTTTTATGATGGTTTTCGAAGCTTCTTACTCCCTAACATACAGCGCATCATAAGAAGATCAAGCAATTTTACATTTTTCGTTTTAAAATTTTGTATAAGCAAGGACACTTGACAACCTAACTAAGCAGAAAATAAATTTCGTACTTTAGTTGGAAAGATACATAATTGATCGTTACAAGCCTTTAGTCAAGATTATAATTTAGCTACGCACACCACCCATATGTGTATTGGTTTTATCCGTGAGCGACAAAGAAAAATGCTTCTGTTACCCAAGTGCTCTTCCATAGACCACAGAGATTGAATATTCTGCACGAGAGATTTGAAAGTCATAGTCATATCGCGTAGGGATGATGTGAACTGGCCACTGAGATCGTTCGCCTCACAAATCTCTCACAAAGCTACATACATACATATATTTGATGGAACTCATAATGGACTACTTTAAGGATAGAGTGCTTTTATATGACATGCATGCGCTGTAACAGCAGGGGCCCCAAAGGGTATGGTGCTCGGCCCAATACTATGGAACGCCATGTATGATAGTGTGCTGAGGCTTAGACTTCCCACGGGCGCACAAATATTTGGATTTGCGGACGATATTGCCCTCGTGGTAAGGCGTACACATCTTGCTGAGTTGGAACAAAAGTGCAATGCAGCAGTTGGTAGAGTAAGAAGCTGGATCGCAAGTATAGGTTTGAAACTTGCTGATCATAAAACGAATGTCGTATTGGTAAGCAATAGGAAGAAAATAGAATTCATTACCACAACTGTCGGCGAACAAAGGATAACATCGAAGCAGTCAATCAAGCACCTGGGAGTTATGATTGACAACAGACTCACATTCAAGGAACACCTAGCGATTATTGGTAGGAAGTGTGCGGCGACAATTGGCGCACTCGCGCGGGTAATGCCTAACTCGGTAGGTATCCGAAAACAGGAGAAGAGGCAATTGCTGATGAGAGTGGTTAGATCGATTGCTTTATATGCACCGCCTGCATGCACTAGGGCCATGGATAAGAAGATATATAGGATAGGAGTAGATGCTGCCTAAAGGAGATCTGCCCTCCGAGTAATTTCTGCCTTCCGCACAGTATCTACAGAAGTAGCCTTGGTGATTGCGGGGATGAATATTATTAGTTGTAGAGAGGAGACAACTTTTAACAAGTAAGAGAACGGGGCTAATCCATCCTGATGATGCAATGAATAGGTGGCAGCACGATTAGACTTCTTCCACAAAGGAAGGATGGACTTACCAAATATAGAAGAATGGACGGCCAGGTAAATTTTTATCTTACACAGTTGTTATCGGACCACGGATGTTATAAGACTGTGCAGCACTTGCGCTCACCAACTTCTTCCTCTTCCCTGATTTTGGTGGAACTTGGTCAGTACAGGGACTGCGTTCACCCGTGGTATCACAACGGGCCGCTATGTGTGCTCAAGTGAGCTTTGTGAAATCAGAGATACCACTCAGACCTAACCTAACGGATGTTATAGGGCATACCTCTACAAGTATGAGCACGACGTGGATGAGGCGTGACCATCATGTCGAAATACAAACGAAACAGCGGAGCATATATTCCCCACTTGCCCGCGCTACGAATACCGACGAAATTTACTTTAGAGGACGATCGGATCCCAGGTGACTCCCGATAACGTGGTTAAGCTGATGCTAACATCACGCGAAAACTGGAACGCGGTATGATTCTTCGCGAAGGAAGTTCTAATACAACAAAGGATAATAGAGAGAGAGAGCAAGAACAGCAGAAAAACGCTGAATCTTTACCTCTCCAGATGTAATACTTAACTGTGGTCCGGCGACTTAATGGAAGTGTGACGAACTAGGTTGGGTTTAGCTCGCCGAGAGTAAGTCTTGCGGCGAATTGTGTACATTACGTAGCCCGGGCTACCAATGTCTATTGAAAATTTCTAGCCTTTAGCTCCCATAGCTATAAAAAGAAAACATATATTTCGACAGAGCCTGACTAGAAATACAATCAATCATAAACTATAAAATGCCGTCTCTGATGTCCATAAATTATCCGCCGGTTGTCACAATCTGTGGTTTACATACGGCATACAATAAACTACGTGCCACTTCTGTATCTTATTTCCCCAGGTCACATCATATTTAGAACGTTGTTGGATCATTAATGGGAGGAATGATACGCATACTTAATTGGTCATTACAAACCTTCAGTCAGGATTATGGACTTAATTTCTCACACCACATATATTGTGAGTGTTAATTTTATACCTAAGTGGCTGCACCTATAGTTTAAAGTCGACTCCGAGCGACAGATTTTTTGAGAAACATTTCATGGCAATTTTATTTTATTCGCAGCAGTTTTGCTAGAAATCTGCCGAGAAGTATTTTCCCGAAGGAATATTTTTTCGTATTTCGTTTTGATGTCTGAGCTGGGGTTTGAACCACGGCCTTACGTCTAATAAGACAACACACTACCTACTAAACTACGGCTATTTCAAGAGCAAAGCTACATACTTTTGTAAAAGAAAATCTTAACTTAAAAATCTAATTAGTTTGGTGGCTTGAAAAGTTTAAACCTCATCATACTCATTAAATTTTTCCTCAAATTTCTTAGAATGCCTGGATCACTGCTGTCCCATTTGTCCACTAATTTAACAAACATTTATGTATGTGCGTGAAGATAAATTCGATTTTGAAAATTCAAGACGCAATCCATATATTTTAGCCGGGCCACATTTGGCGTTAACAGAACAAAATTTGCGCTTAACAGAGCACTGTTAGCTGTTTAACAGTATCAATCTGAACAAGCCCACTTGTTTAGGAGCTAATATTGGGAAATATTCTATTGCTAGGTCTATGAGTAGCATATTATATGCAAAGGAAGGTTCCAAGGACTCTTAATATAATCAGCAATATAGTCACATACATATAAAGTGATATGGTATTTAGAAAATTTATCTTTGAAAATATCAATTTTTTGCTTGAAAATTCTCTAAAAGATCAGTGGCCATTTGGGAACATATAAGAAATAGTACACCATATAGACCATCTGCAAATGGTAGTCCAGAGGGTTCTCTTTCGAACCGTGGTAGTGGGATAGATGGAATAATAAGATTTAAGGAAGTAATAATGATCAGAATGAGAATGAAACTTTATGTCAATAGTCTGTTAAACAGTTAGCAGTGCTCTGTTAATAGCAGAGTTTACCCTATTCGAGGCAAGAAGTGTCGCCGCTAAAAGTGGGGGTTTGCGTATTTGGTTTTTAAATTTGAATTTATCTTCACACACATCAAGCATTTAGTGACTTCCCCCAGCAAACTTTATTTTGCAGCTTTTCTTGTGATAGTTTTTCCTTCATTGTTATACATTTGAATGGCGTTGGCCAAACGGTATACAGGAGCTTAAGTGGCCATTCATCACTCATTCAGTTAGTCATTCAGTTCACCTCTTCTAGTGTATACGATTTGTATGTGTCAGTCAGCATCTCCACCCCATTTTTATTCTATTATTTGCCATGGCACTACTACTACTACCACTACTACTACTACTGCTAATGCTAATGCTAATGCCAATACTGCTATTGTTGTTGTTGCTACAGAGAAGAGAGTGTTTTTTTTTTGTATCTCTGGTCTGTTGGTTTTGATTAAATATTTTATGCTGCTTCTTCTACTTGGGGTTTTATTAATTTTTCTTTTTTTTTTGACTTGCTATGGGGGTTGGCTTTCATTTCAATTAATTGCTTCTGTTTTAGGCAATTAATTCTGTTTCTTTTTTTGTTTGTTTGTTGTTGTTGCTAATGTTGCTAATTTTTTTGTATATGAATACAAGGGTAGCAGGGGGAGGGGGCGAATAAATAAAATTTTCGAAAATTTGTTTCGATTTTTGTTTAATTTGAGTTGAAGGTTCAAATTGTCCCGCTTGCTTCAATTAATTTTTAATTTTCATTTCGTTTTCTAGGAAATTTAAAATTTTTTTCTTTTCATTCTTTACTTCATTCTTCTTCTTTTCGAAATTTATTAAGTACGGCTGCTTTGAATTTCTATTCATTCTCTGGTCGAGAGTTCTTAATTTGTGTTGTTGCTATTGGTTTCAAAAATAATTCCATGGATTTCAAATTTTATTGCTGGAGAGACTTTATGCGGCTGGCAAATAATTATGAAATGAATACACAATCGCTTTCAAACTAATCTACGTGAACGATTTTACTTTACGTTTACATTTCTAATAAAATTTGAAATTTTATTATTACAGTGGAACACGTAATTATGCAGACAGTGTTGTTTGATGGGAATACCATACAATACAGAATACCAATGCTTACGTGTGAAAAAATTTATACGTTTTAGCACGTTTAAGCTGTTAATCGTACACACCAACCGTCTACAATAAATCTAAGGTTTTATAAACATTTTTGATTAGAAATTATTTCAGACAATTTATTCAAGTCCCGCGTGGTCTGTGACCGCGGACAGATTCCTGTAAACGGTTAGTTTGACTGGCCTAGTCCCTGTCAACGTTGGGTGGTTACATAGTTTTATGAGCACATAGGACCCAAATCTTTGTCAGTTCATTCTGCTTATATTTCGACTTTAGGCTGTATTGCGCATTTGAAGGATAACGTGTACTTTTGGTTTATCTTCCTCGTCTCAAACATTTGGTTCCTTACTATGTCTAACGAGTATTTTTGTTTTCGGAAAAAAAATCATTTTTCTGAGGGCCATATTGCTTTTTAGATGCAAATTCGATGATAAATAGATCAATCAATCCATCAATCAATCCATCAATCAATCCATTTTTATCCGTCAATTAATCCATCAATCACTCAATTATCGCTTAAAAGCTGATCAAGGCAAAACATAAATGCTGTAGCATAGTCCAAGGGATGGTTAAAGTGCTTGACTACAAAAAGAACTATGTCGTACGGGTATTTTTGTTTTCGGGGAAAAAATTAGTTTTCTAACAGCCATATTGATTTTTAGAGGCAAATTCGCTGATTAATCGGTCAATCAATGCATCAATCAATTCATTTTTATCCGTCAATCAATCCATCAATCACTCAATTATCGCCTAAAAGCTGATCAAGGCAAAACATAAATGCTGTAGCATAGTCCAAGGGATGGTTAAAGTGCTTGACTACAGAAAGAACTATGTCGCAGGGGTATTTTTGTTATCGGTTGAAAGAATCAGTTATCTGACAATCGTTTTACTTTTTAGATGCAAACTCTGTGATCAATCCATGAATCAATCGATTTTTATCCATCAATCAATGCATCAATCAATCCATCAATCAATCCATTAATCAATGCATCAATCAATCAATCCATCAATCAGTCAATTATGGCCTAAAAGCTGATCTAGGGAAACATAAATGCTGAAGCATAGTCCAAGGGATGGTTAAAGTGCTTGACTACAGAAAGAACAAAATTTTATGATGCTTTTCGAAGCTTCCAACTCCCTAACACACAGCGCATCATAGGAAGATCAAGCAATTATACTATTTTCGTTTTAAATTTTTATTTTATAACGCGGGCGGGTGTATAAGGCTGTGAATTTTTGTGACATTTTAATTCGAAATATAATCCCCTTTGAAATTTACAAAATTTTTTGTAATAATTATCCTGTTTTAGAAGATTTGTCAAGATCATCGATTACATACACTGTTCGGGTGCCAGTGAATCTTTTGCTGCACCAAATCGGTTGTTTTCGGTAAAAGAAACGGGTTTCTTACAGCCGTATTGCTTTTTAGAGGCAAATTCGGCGATTAATCGATCAATCTATTCATCAATCAATACATTTATATCCATCAATCAATCTAACCATCAGTCAGTTATGGCCTAAAAGCTGATCTAGGGAAAACATAAATGCTGAAGCATAGTCCAAGGGATGGTTAAAGTGCTTGACTACAGAAAGAACAAAATTTTATGATGGTTTTCGATGCTTCCCACTCCTTAATACACAGCGCATCATAGGAAGATCAAGCAATTATAGTTTTTTCGTTTTCAAAATTTTGTCTAAGCAATGACACTTGACAACCTAGGTAGATAGGTATGTGTATTGATTTTATTCGTGAGCGAAAAAGTCCCTGGCTTCATTGTCACGTTCACCTACCATGAATATGGAATAGGAGGCGAATTAAAGCTGAAATATCTCTTTCACTATTTCAACACTCACAGGTCGTTTTATAATAGTCAAGTGGGCGAAAGGCCTTCTCTTAGAAGCCAGAGAGCCCATTGTCCATTGCATTTGATTGCGTTCAACTGTCTGAGTGTACACAGACTTCTACCATTTGGTTTAACTTTTTGCGATAGTCTGTCGCAGCCATTGTTAATTGATGCATGCATTTTAAGATTGGCGTAGAGTGCCATCTTTCTAGGAAATCTCAACCTAAACATCATGCCAAAGAAAAATACTTTGCCGTTTTTATACAGAAGAGCTTGCTTATATAGCAACAGACATTGATTTGATGTTACTTTCTGAAGCTCTGGAATCTAAGGCGAAGTTAACAAAAACAAGAGGGGTTTGAAACTGCAAAACGTATATTGACTGTGCGACTGTATAATTCATCCTACAGGATAGCAATTTGGTGGTTAACCGTGCTCAAACCGGTTTAAGTAAAGCACGAGAATGATGACTTAGAACTGTTTTTCGAAGACCGAAGGCGGCAATGAACTGATGATTTGTAATTGGAATCAATACGATATATGAATACCGTTGTTGTTTTATAACCAAAATATCGCAAAAAAGTCTATTACGGTAATGATCTACATCTACCAGAGAACAAGACCAAGTATCGAGACATAAGAAGAACTACAGAACTACTTCATATATTTACTAAAGTCCCATTCACTGAACGAGGCCGCGGAAGCATTCAATGATTACTCCCATATGGCTTCCTAAGCACGGGTACGTATAGGATACCAATATTACTAATGTATTTCGAAATAGTAGTAGCAGGCTGCATACCAGTATTGCTGTTTACATACATAATTGATCATTACAATCCTTCAGTTAGGACTACGACCTTATTACACAACTTATGCTGTGTGTAATAATTTTATACACGAGTGAAGGGACTTACAATTTAAAGTCGCTTCCTAACGACAGATTTTTGAGAAACTTTTTCGAGGCAATTTTATTTCTGAGAGGAAGTCGCCAAAGAAATATTTTCTTCAATAGTTCGTTTTGTTGGAGATATCTGACCTGGGGATTTGAACTGTGGCCTCACGTCTAATAAGCCAACATACTACCTACTAGACTACGGCGACTACTACAAAAATCGTTAAATTTTGTATAAAGTATTGCTGAACGGTACTATTTGGCAACTTCTAGACTCCACCTTAAAACTACTTTTCTAGTTGCCATTACTGCTTAAATAATTCCTGTTACAATCCTAGTTGCTCCCAAAGATTTGCTGTCATGAACACTACTTTCCCAAAAGACAACTTCTTTTAAAATGTGGTGATAAGTTCCTTAAATCTGTATCCTTTTGGATTCATTCCCCTATTGATGCAGCTTACAGTAATACTTAGTTTTTTAAGCGTTTAAATAAAATTGTAATTGAAATGAAACATTGTGAAGCTCAGTATTTTTGAACTTGCAACTATGGAAACCCCACAAGAATATCCCATGCAAGCATTTACCCAACCCAGTGAACCTTTTACTAAAAAGTAAACTTAAAGCTTTTCAACTACTCATGACGGAATTTTCTCTTTTTTTCTATTTTATTTGGGGATTTATTGTGCTTTTAGTTTTTATTTATTTTAACATTAAAAGCATTTGACTGTTCATGTTTTTTCTTTGTTCTCCTCTTTTTTTTTAGTTTTGTGTTCATCTGCATCAATTTTTCTTGTGTTTTTTTTTTTTTTTAGAATAAAAGTTTGACGGGTTTTCTGTTTTTTATCGGAAGGAATTTCGACTGCAAAATATTTCCTTATTTGACATTAATTGTGTTTTTTTTCACCCGTTTTTAAAAGGGGAAAAAGGAAAAAGAAAGGGAGAGGAAGAGGAAGAGAATTTTATTGTTTTTAGACGAAAGAAATAAAAATTTAAAAGATTAAAGAAAAGTTTTCAATTTTTATGATAGCAAACCCATCTCAATCACATTTATTGCAGCCGTAATAAAGAATTGTTTGAGAAAAGTTAGTCAATGATTGAAATTGTTTGAAGAAAACAATTCTCAAATCTGATCTCATTAGTCTAATGAAACACTTTAATCGCCGTAGTCTTGTAGGCAGTATGTTGGCTTATTAGACGTGAAGCCACAATTCAAACCCCAGGTCAAACATCTCCAACAAAACGAAATATGAAAAAAATTATTCCTTCGGCGATTTTCTCTCGGGAGAGTAAAATAAAAGTGACATGAAAAGCTGGAAGGCTCGTTAGACTGTAAGGTCGTACTCGGTACTGTATTAAACTGGAGAGTCAGGCCTTTTCGACCTCTGAAATAAGGGGATTACATTCCCCCAACTTCTTCTTTAATACACCAAGTGTAATAAGACCTAATGAGGAACACTGCGTAGCTTCGGAAAAACGCTTCAATGCCGAAGAGCGCATGATAAACAATTTATGCGGACCATAGGAAAAGCTCTGAAGTCAATGAAGTGACATACTTTTAGGTCACATCTAGTCTTAAATTGTCATTATGTGCAGCTCTCTATGGCAGTCAGACGGGCCAGATCTCTTTTACGTACAAGGACTGGTTAGTTTTTGCCGCGACTTCCTCTATCGACTCTCGTTGCTGTATATTACAGTCTATTATGGTTTCCTTTTCAAATATATTACAGATAATTGGCTAAATTTGAATAGGAAACGACTTAAATTATAACATTTATGCCACTGTATCTACTCTCACGCGTCATTGCGTAAAGAGTATACATGCGGAGAGAATATTGTAGATGCAGAACTTGGATTTCATTGCGAAAGTTTGTTTTTGCCTTTGGCGTTTGTCTAACCCTTCAAAAATATTCAAACAGAACGGTCGTTATTAAATATCGGTCCGAGCTTGTTTTTCGCTTTTATTCTAAAGCAATCATGCATTAGTAGTCAGCGTAGTCTAGTAGGCATTATGTTTGCCTATTAGACATTAGGCCTCGGTTCAAACCCCAAGTCAGATATCTCCAACGTAACGAAATATGAAATAATTTTTTTTCGGCGACTTCCTCTCAGCAGATTTCCGGCAAAAACTCTGAGAGAGTAAAAAAAAATTGCCAAGAAAAGTTTCTCAAAAAAATTTGTCGTTTGGAGTTGTCTTAAAACAGTAGGTTCCATCACTCATGTATAAAATTAACATGCACAACATAAGGGGTTGTGAGAAGCTAGGTTGTAGTCCCGACTAAAGACTTATAATGGGTGCGTAGTGTATATGTCAGCATAACTTTGGAAGCAGCTATGACTGCAGCAGGAATTATTTAAACAGTAATGGCGACAAAAAAAAAATGCCCCAATTGACCTACGACGAGTTACAAGCCTAGTCTAATAGAAGTTGGCTGCCAAAATGGCAATAAAAATGTGAAAACTGAAGGAACTGTCTCTGTATCTAAAAATTAATCGCATTTAATAAAAGATGAATTCTACTACTACTACTATTAAATTGCAACACTTTAGCAAGATTACGACCTAGCTTCTCACGCTGTTTTATTTCACTCTCAGAGTTCTTGCCAAAAATCTGCTGCTGATCAGAAGTTGCCGAAGAAATATTTTTTCATATTACGCATCAAGTGCCGATGCTGATTGTTAGGACCTGTCAATTAGCTTCTGGAGGGTGCCCTGGTAGTCTAGTAGGTAGTGTGCTAGACTATTAGCGTGAGGGTCGTGAGTTCACCTCCCACCAGGGACTCTGGTCTGTGACAAGTTACTCCGCGCGTATATAATTAGAATATAATTTGCAATTGTATTATAATTAATAAATAAAATAAATTAGCTTCTGGACATCATTTAATATTTTACCACCAGGGTCGTGTATACTTGCTCAAGTGACCGTCTTTTCCGGTTATCCTATCTAATGCCTGTACTTCATCATCTGTGCACTATTTGATCGATGATGGTGCCCTTTGTCTTTTGGTTAAAAAATGCCGATTTTGAATCACTACATCCTGGCCCAATCGAGACTATGAACACTCTTCCATTCTGGGAAGACATAGACAAAATATGGTCGATTATATGATTCCTTATAATTTTCAGAATATAACATTCGATTTTAGAATTCCGTCTAGGGAATTTTGGTTTTAGGAATCGGGAGTTTCCACTGGGACCCTTCAAGTTTACACTGACGGTTCATAGATGAATGGCAGGATGTGCTGTAGTATTTTTGTTAAGGATTTTGATTTTGAATTTTCTTACAGGCTGCTTGATCACTAAAGTAGTTTCCAGATAGAGGTCTATATAGAGGCTTTTTTTAAATTGAAGCAATGCTTGTTGGCTGATGAGGTTTTGCCCTGAAAAGCACTTGGCTTACTGTGGACAGCCAGGCTGTGAATAAGTTCCTAACGAAAGTAATTTCAATGTATGTCTACGACCATGAATGCCGAAGATTTCTTAGAGAAATTTCGAATCATTCAAAAGTAACTCTTATATGGGTTCCGGTACATAGGGATAACATTGAAAATTGCATTGGTGATTAGCTAGGGCCAATAAGGAGCTAGTAGTCAGTCTCCGACATGTTAAAGGGCACAGGGGTAGTTGCATTTTTTCCGCGAGTCTTCCCATGACACAATGACCTGTAAGCACTGGCCACTGTGATCGAGATGACGTTACGACCAAGTCCATGTAATTGCTTGGTGCCCCTTCTATCCATCGAGCGCCATGTGAGTCTAGCGGGTCCTTATTGACCCAGTATAGGTTAGCGTCTCGAAAGAATTTCCGCGCAATAGCCAACTTGACCGAGGTAAGTGGCATCCCCAAGTCGATTGAAGAGGATTTCGGAAGTAGTTCACCAGCCTTTGCGAGCTCGTTCAAATTACGGTAATGAGGAGAAACTAAAATAGTTGTCAAAACGATTTTCGAATTAAAAGATTTCATTTTTATTCAAATAATTCATCAAATAAGACAAGGAACTCTCAGGATAATTTGGATATAGTTCACTCGTTTTATGGGGAGACTTAATCTCGTTGACAGTAGGAAGGTAAGTGCAATATTGCCAGGCTCTGTGGGACACGCATGGACAGGAGGAGAGAGGACTGACTCACTTCTGTCTTTAAATTGTATGGCCATCCATTGCATAATAGCGATTCTTACGGGCCCTAAGGACTCGGTATTCCAACAAATGCCTTCTGCAGGAGCTGTGAGTCTTTTTTTACTACAACTTAAACAATTTTACAGCAAAGTAACCTACAAGATTTACAGCTACATTAAGCCATTTTGTATTTTTGGGGGGACATTTGTTGAAATGTTATAAGGAAGCTGAAGCGTAACTGCATTTTTTAATCTACTAATTCGGCATCCTTAATTTTTATGTGAAAAAACTAATCAAATTATTTCAAAGCCTTTAATTCTAATATTGTTTTACTGTTCCACACTAAATTCAAAAATTTTTCCATCCTGTAACTGCATTCAGTGCAAATCAACTGAAAATTAATGTGCGAGTGCTGCATGACATTAAAATGGCATCGTATAGTTTGAATGAAGAAAACATTGTAGCAACACAGAGTGGAAGAGTGGCAGAAAATAATTTTCATTCAAAGAAAAGTGCAGTAAAGTTTGACGACAGACACATTCAATTACAGGCCCTGGTAATTTCCATTATCAATTACAAGGACTGCAAAGGAACGTCATAAAAATCTCATCTCACAGGAGTTAGCACAGGATTAAACGACAAATATGAGATGGGCACACGTACATACATAGACATTTTTGGTATCTTATTTACATGAACACACATAAACGTTTAGTTGGTACACGGAGAGAGAGACATGATATGGCCAAGGGGTACATACAAATTTGTTTGCCCTCGAAATTAGGTGTCGTAAATAAAGGATAAAGGATAACCCATTAAAAAACGGTACCCTATTAACAATTTTTTTTAAATTAAAGTGGAATAGAATAATGTTACGAAAATGAGGAATCTAGATACTGGTGTTTTGCTTTTACATCGCTTAACATTAAAATTATAAACAAAAATACAACAACAAACACAAGCATAAAAAATGGTAAGCAAGTAAACAAAAATGCAACAACAAACACTACAAGAATAAATATAAACAAAATACACTAACAACAATAATGAAACAACGAAGTTTACATTTATCCTCATCATTTGTCTTCAATAATATCAAAGAATATGGATATAAAGAGAACGCATCATGTAGAAGTAAAATTTCTTATGGCGGGTCGTAACATTACGACCCGCTCTCACCAAAATATTTTTAAAAATCATTTCTGGATGAGGGGAGAGGAAGACAGAAGGAAAATGAACACAAACAAAGAGCGTAACAATGTGTTGCCCTCATCGTACGCATGTACATGTGTATGTATTCTGTATTGCTTTATCATTTTATTTCAGAATAACACTCGAAGAATATTTTGTGTTAAAAATGTCATTAGCTCGGCGTATTTCATTCTTTTATTTTGTCTCATAGTATAATTTTTTTAAATGATTTGGAATGCTCATTTTTTTCTTTTAATAAAAAATGGTTTTTTTATCCTTTTTATTTTTATTTATCTAAAAAACATGTCCTAATTTTTAAGCCAAAGATGGATAGCTTTATGTTCTTTTAATAATAAAATGGATTTTTTATTTTATCTTTATTTATCTAAAATTATTAAGCCAAAAATAGACAGCTTTACATATGTATGTTGATGAAATGAAAATAAAAACAGAGTATATTACTAACACTTTTATATGGCTGTAAATAAATAAATTCTCTCAACTTATTTTCTCTCTCTCACTCACTAATCCATAACCATAGGCATGTGTTAACCTAGAGGAAAATTGTTAGTAATAATGTCAAGTCTACTTATTAACCCAATGATATGTATATGTGATCGGAAAATATAGAAAAATTGTACTGCACTAAGACACTAAGACACCGTATTTAACTTGGCAAGTATTCTTCCAAAAATCGAAATCATTTCTCATTGATATTAGTGAATACTACTGTGATATTTCTTTGGGTGTATAATTGAAGTCAGAAAAAAGCGACATGAACCTTCTTCTTTAAAAGCTGAGAAGATTTTTACGCTCTTTTTAACGAACATTCTTGGTGTTCGTGTCCTATGTGTGTAAAAAGCCGAAGATGTTCTTACCCTGAGGGACATTGGTGCCAACGTCTGTTTTTAACACCAGAAAAATAAATAAAAAAGTGATCAAACAACAAAAACGCGTCATGAAATATTTTTGAAAAATATTCCACTATTATACTGTATTTTCTTTTATAATATTCATCAGACAGTTTAAACTGCCATATAAAAAGCAAGCCAAAGCAGGCGACTGAGTTAGTAAAGTTCAGTAAAGACGCGTTGTGTTAGAAGGGAGCAATCGTGGTATGAAGACCTCCGTTACAAAGATCTGTCGAATAATTGACTAGCAATTGTTATTGTTTATGCAAAGGGTGTAAACAGAGGAATAACAAAGAAGAGCAATTGTTGTTGTTTACATCAAGTTGTAAACAGTGTTACACAGAATTGTGCAAACAATAATGAATTTTAATTAAAAATGAAAACAAATTTATTTTTATTTTATTTGCAATCTACGAGCTCATACATATTTTAAACGGTTTTTAAAAGATAAAAACATAACAACAATATATCCGAAAATATTCCATAGAAAGGGGCATAGTGTATAATTTTAAGTTCTTAAATAGAAAGCTTAGCAATCCTGATTCAAATCGCTATAAAGGAGAGAAACTAAAACATTTGTCAACATGATTTTCGAATTAAAAGATTTCATTCTACTTCAAATAATTCATCAAATAAGATAAGAAGCTCTCAAAACTTTCCCAGGATTATAAGAGGACGACATCAAATATGTGGAGTTTAGGATAAGTTCAGGGGCATCACCAGCTTCTGTTTTTATTTCATCCCTATTTCTCTTTTTAACAGAGAATTAAACAAGTTTAACTTCTAATACTGTGGTCTCTGTTGCAGATGACAGTAGTATTTCCAATGAAGATCTTACGCCCAGACTTACGGTCAATCTGTGCATAAGGTCATGTGTCTTATCTTATTTAAGAACGATTATTTCCCGTGAAAATTGTTGCAGTCTAGTAGGTAGTGTGTTGGCTTTTTAGACATGAGGCCACGGTACAAACACTAGGCCAGTAATTTCAAACGAAACGAAACATGAACAAATATTTTTTCCATGAATTCCTCTTCGTAGATTTTTGGTAAAAACTCTGGGAGTAGAAATAAAAAATTGCAATGAAAAGTTTCACAAATAGTCTGTCGTTCGTGGTCGACTTAAAACTCACCTTAATGCTGTAAACACAATACACGCAATGCAGCAAACACAGCAATCTCTCAAAAATAGGAAACGGAAGTGTTCGCTGCCTTGCGTTTATTGTGTTTATAGCATCGGAATAGAATTTATTGACGTACAATAAATACCGCCTGGACAGTCCAACGGACTTAAGAGGTGTTCTTCTTTCCGTATGCGCATCGATATTCTGTTTGCTACCTCCAGCAAGGTCATTAGCTATTTGGCCCATGGTAAGCATGTTGAAAAACAGAGAAAAGCGAAGAATTGATGTGAAAGTCAAGAACTATACAAAGAAAAGGAAGAGGAACTAATAGGCTTAAAGGTATTAGGTTCAGTAGGGGATGTTGTTCGGACTTTGTGACAACAAAAGCTCTTGCTCTTTCTCTAGTTCAATGGAATGTTTCTCAAAATTCTGTCGCTTGGCGTCTTCTTTAAACTGTAGTTTACACCACTCATCGAAAACGTGTGAGAGGCTGAGTGATACCGTGCGAGGTTTCAGACAAGACGACCCCTTATCATGCGACCTGTTCAACTTCGTCATGGAGAGTGTTCTGCGAAGGGCGGGAGTGCATCGCAATGGTACTATTTTTCAAAAAAGTGTCCAGTTGCTTGCGTACGCTGGCGACATTGACATCATAGGGCGTACCAAGCGAGATGTTACTCCTGCCTTTAGTGCTATTGAACGGAAGTCTGCTAAGATGGGTTTGGCAGTAAATGAGGGCAAAACAAAGTATATGTTATCAACAAGTAGAGATGTGCGGCATATTGATTCTCAGATTACGGCCGATAACTATGATTACGATATATTTACAAGGAATTTATTTATGTTGGCTCCGCCGTTACCACCAAAAATGATGTCAGCCTGGAGATCAAGCGCTGGATCACTCTTGCCAACAGGTGCTACTGTGGTCTCAATAGCAGAGACCTCTCTCGTATCATCCTCTCTCGCTCATCCTACCCGTGCTTCTTTATGGCGCAGAGGCATGGACCCTATTAAGTACTGATGCAGCGGCCTTGAGAGTGTTCGAGAGAAAAGTCACGCGTAAGAACTTCGATCCAGTACGAGTTGGCGATGATTTCCGCATCGGATCCAATAATGACCCGTAAGAGCTCCTCAACGACATAGACGTTGTGCAGCGTATTAACATACAGCGGCTGCGCTGGCTCGGCCATGTCGTTTGAATGGAGGAGGATGCTCAGGCGAGACGGGTATTTGATGCGGGGATCTGCGGAAGTCGACGAAGAAGAGACCTTGTATCCGTTGGAAGGACCAAATCGAGGAAGCCCTGCCATCGATTGGTGTGACCAATTGACGTAGGCGCGCAAGAAGTAGAGGCGCCTGGAAAGATGTGTTGCGGCAGGCCGAAATCTGTTAAACGGGTTGTTATTGCCAATTAAGTAAGTAATTAAGAGAGGCTGGTTTCTAATCCTGACTATAGGATTGTAATGATCAATTAAGTTGAAATCGCCGCAGTTTAGTGGGTAGCTAGGTTGGCTTATTAGACGTAAGGCCACGGCTCGCCAGGTCAGACATCAAAGCGGAAAAAAAATTTTTTTGGCGACATTCCCTCAGCAGATTTATGGCAAAAACTCGTAGAGTAAATAAAATTGCCATGAGAAGTTTCTCAAAAATTTGCCGTTCAAAGTCGTTTGTAGGTTCCGCCACTCATGTATTAAAATTAACACACACAACATGGATGGTGGGAGAAGCAAGGTTGTAGCCTTGACTAAGCGGTTTTTAAGTTAAGTGTAGTGTGGTTGAGTGTAGCTTTACTTTTAAAGCTTGAGAGCTTACAGTGAAAGAAACAGAATACAGAAATATATTCGAACTTGATTGAAGAAAAAGAAAAAAACGAGGAATCTAATCCTTTAAGGATTCCAAATTTTACAACAAAATTTCTTAGCCAACGATTACTAAATAAGAATTAAATAATGTTATCGAGCAACACTTAGCAAACCAATTCTATTATTTATGGCGGCATTGTTAAAATCGCAATCAAACGTCATGATCTATTTATCATAGATTCGATATTTTTTTCTTTCATTTTCAAAAAGAAAATGAAAATGAAAAACAGAAACTAAAGTTTATAATTTATTTCGTTTAATTAAAAAACCATATATTTTTTCTTTTCGTGCTGCTCTTCACTCCACCACCATCACCGCCATCAGTTTGCATCATCTGTGCATCACTTTCACTTTCGCTTTACGCCACATTTAAATTCTACGTTCTCAATTAACACCACATTTTTCATGTTTCTTAAGCATCAGCATCATCATCATCACTGCCATCGTCATTGAGGCACAGTGTAACCAAATAAATCTTCGCATTGCCACTCACTCATGTTGTTGCCAACAAAATGAAAAAAATCCAAACACATTAGAATTCTGTGAATAGTTCGGGGAAAAATGAAATGAAGCATGAAATCAAATGGAAATGATTCCTCCTTTCCTTCCTTGCAATTGGTGGAACCGATAGTATGGAGTAAAATTAATGAAACACACACGAGTACTTTAATGGAAATCTAAATCTCGAGTGTGGCTAACATTGAGATCCAATAAAATAGAAAAGCCTTTTAGGTTCTCTGTTTGGGGAGAGTTTACATTGTGGTAGGTTCATTAGAAGGCTACTGAAAGTTTTAGCCTCAGATGCAGATTTCTTCATCGCGAACGGTGACCAACCTAATCACCGTCATCAGTGGCATCAAGGACTATAAGAAGTTGGTTAACAATTACTTCAGGCTGAGAATAGTACACATCACCAAGTTATCGTAAATGAGGAGGCGATCCAAGATTTGATTTGATTGACAAACTTTACATGGCAATTTTATTTACTCCCAGAGGTTTTGCCAGAAATCTGCTGAAAGGAGTCGGCGAAGAAATATTTTTTTTCCGCTTTGATGTCTGACCTGGATTTTGAACCGTCGCCTTACGTCTAATAAGCCAACCTAGCTACCTACTAGACTACGGCGATTTCAACTTAATTGATCATTACAATCCTTTAGTCAGGATTACAACCCAGCCACTCATACAACCCATATTGTGTATGTTATCGATAAGTGGCGGTAACTACAGTTTAAAGAGGACGCCAAGCGACAGAATTTTGAGAAACTTTCCACTGTACTAGAGAAAGACAAAAAACAAAAAAACATAAACATCACTTACTGAACCTAATACCTTTAAAACTATTAGTTCCTCTTCCTTTTCTTGAGAATAGTTCTTGACGTTCATATCAATTCTTCGCTTTTGTCTGTTTCTCAACATGCTTACCATGGGTCAAATAGCTAATAACCTTGCTGGAGTTGGCAAACGGAATACGGAAAGAAGAACACCTCTTAAATGCGTTGAACTCTGCAGGACGACGTCTATAAATTCTATTCTGATGCTATAAACGCAATGCAGCAGACACGGCAATTTCCTAATTTTGAGAGATTAATGTGCTGCATTGCGCAATTTTTTATTTTTAGCCGCAGATTTTTCGCCAGAAGACTGCTAAGTTAAGCTCAGTCAGTCTTGTATGCAGACGCCGTGTGTTTGAAGAGAGTAATCGTGGTTTGAAGATCTCCGTTACAAAGATCTGTCGTATAATTGTCCAGTAATTGTTATTGTTTTATGCAAAGGGTATAAACAGAGGAATAACAAAGAAAAGCAATTGTTGTTGTTTACATCAAGTTGTAAACAGTGTTACACAGAATTGTAAGAATAATAAAGAATTTCAATTAAAAATGAACACAAATTTATTTTTATTTTATTTGCAATCTACGAACTCATGAAGTCTACGAAGTCATGAAGTCGCCGTAGTCTAGTAGGTAGTGTGTTGGCTTATTAGATGTAAAGCCAGGGTTCGAGTCTCAGGCCAGACATCAAGACAAAATACAAAAAGTATTTCTTCGGCGACTTCCTCTCAGCAGATTTCTGGCAAAAACTCTGAGAGTAAATAAAATTGCCATGAAAAAGTTTCTCAAACATCTGTCGTTCAGAGACGACTTTAAAACTGTAGGTCACCGGCACTCATATATAAAATTAACACACACAACATAAGTGGTGTGAGGAACTAGGACTTTGTACAATGGGTCAATTCGACCTCCGGGTACTGTACTTGTCTTAATTGACAAGTACACGTCCTCTAACCTAACCTAACCTAACCTACGAACCCATATCTTAAACGTTTTTAAAAGAAGACAGCAGCCGAAAGAAATATTTTTTTACGCATTTGGTTTTGCTGGAGATGTCTGGGCTGGGTTATGAACTACGACCTCACGTCGTTCTACGATATTATGACCATAACCCCCTAAAAGAACAAAAAATATTGAAAAATATTAAAAAAAATCTCCAAATAATTGTCAATAAAAGTTAAGTTGCGGAAGAATTCTGGCACTTAATTTCCTTTGTGTGTGATCACATATTTTGTATCTCCCCTCAGTTTTCTAAACTAATGAACGAATGATTAATGATTTCATATGATTTTATTTTTAATTTCAAATTAATTTTGCAAATAAATCGAATGTAAATAAATGGCAACAACAACAACAACAACAATTGCTTTTCTAACAAATTCCTGACAAATTTATCAGAATTGGCGAATGCCATCTGCTGCTGCATTAATTTGTTGCTGCAGCACTGTGCCACAACAATTCTTAACAAATTAATCGAGAATTAATTACGCACCGCAAATAAAAAGTCGAAACGGCTAGAGAATCGAAGACACTAGAGAACCGTTAGCCACATAAGTGTATAACAACAAAAAAACAAGAAAAACGACAAGAAAAATTGATTCCGAACTGAACTGAACAATTTATTCGCACTTAAATTTAAGAAACCATTACGGATACGCAATAATGACTATGCAAGGGAGGTACATATGTACGTACGTTAGAGAAATTTCATTTTTTTCACTCTTTCTTGTCTGATAGAAGGAAAATTTTTGTGCTATTGGGTATAGGCAATAATTTATGTTGGTTTGTATAAGAAATGAAACTTAATTTCAAGATCAAGATCCAATCAAAATCAAATCAAATTCAAATTACAACGTCTTTAAAGCTTTCAGAGACCACAAAACAAACTTTCAACACGTTGACTGCCTCGGCAATTTTCAGAAAACTTGCCAAAAAACGACACTTTGATTTTTTCACATTAGTGAGTACGAGATAACTCGTAGTTTACCGCCCTAGAAGGGAACGCAATCTACGAGTTATCTCGTAGTCGACAGTCAACGTGTTAATTACCTTCTAATGCTTTGGGCGAACATCTTATACGTATTCCAGGGGGCAGAAAGCCCTATATTTTGGCATTTGAAGAGAAACTGCTCAATTTCGTACTTTTCAAATAGTTTTTTAGGGCTGTCCAACATACAACTACAAAACAAAAAAATTTTATGCGCATATGTTGGCATATACGATCGTATTCTGATCACATCTCACTTAATCACTCTCCCTAAACATAACAATTGGTATTCGGGGTACAGATTTAGTTTCCATAAAAATTCAACAAATTTTTAAAATTCAAGAAATGCTCGTCGACTAACTTAAGCACTACTTGCGTCTCATATACATCTTGATAATCGTTGGCTAAAAAGCATGCTAGGACGTTTAGCGTACATACAGTTGTGGCCTTATAATTAGAAACGACTTAGAAACATGTATGTTTGTTAATTTGTTTTACAGTTTTCACTGTGTACCTGGGATCAAAGGCTTTGTTTGGAGGACGCCTTACATACATTTTTCCATCAGATTGGTACAAATTAAACTTGGATTCGTCACTCCAGAGAACTCTGTTCCAGAAACATCGTTTCTAATTATAAGGCAACCACTGTACATACATAACATACATAACACGGTGCGACAGTGACAATACACCCGAGTAACTACATAGTCTAAGTTATTTACTGGGTTCAGTAGAACTCAAAAATACTTTATTTTTATTTTTCTCGAATCCTCCAAACTTGTTTTATTTGACAAATATAGTTTTTTTGATCTTTTCACACAAAATTATTGATTACCCAAACATGTTTGAACCTATTTTAAAAATCTAAAGTTTTTTTAGAAAGGGGAGAGATTAGCCTTTAAAACGGTATACATAAGGGTTTGGTCAAACTTATATGTTCTGAGTTTTGATGGGGTAAACTTGGAAAATATTAAATTTTTCTTATTTTTTCAATTTTAGCTATTCTTAATTGCAAAATTTAATTAAAAGATATGAAATAATTGATGACATTCTAAACGTGCATTATCTTGTGAAGAGATTGCCGCTTTGTTTGATCAAATCGGACAAAAATTGTCGTAGTTATAATTGAAATAGTATAGCAGTCTTGTTATATTTTTTAAAATATGTTATCTTATCAAATGAACTTTCAGTTCAAAAATTTTCAAAAGTTTTGATGGATCTTGATTGTTTATCGCAAATTGTGTCAATTTCAAGTTTGTACCACTACCGTACCGGCTAATATTTGTGTTTTTTGCAAATATTTTTATTTCGCTCTGGGCAAACATTGTTTAACTTGTGGTGGTCGCTCAAACGTGAAATTGAATCAAGATCCGTTAAAAATTCAGAAAATTTTTGAACTTAAATTTCATTTGCAAAAATATGTATGAAAAATATAACTCGTCCGTCTGTACTCTTTAAATAATAACTACAATAATTTTTGTCCAATTTGATCAAACGAAGTGTCAAACTCCTCACAAGAGAATGCACTTTCAGAATATCATCACTTATTTCAATTTTTTAATTAGAGTTTGCTACTATGAACGGACAAACTTGAAAACATATGAAAAAAATTCGCATTTATCAAGTTTATCTCATCAAACCCCATAGCATATTAAGTCAAACAATATATATATGTATACAGTTTTAAAGGCCCATCTATCTCTCCTTTCTAATGAGATCAGATCAGAGATCAGAAATGCTTGTGTATTCAATAAATTTGTGTGTAAAATCCAAAAAAACAGTTTATGTCAAATAAAACATGGTTTTGAGGGTTCAAGAAATTAAAATTTTTTTTTTTGAGTTCTACTTAATAAAATTCACAACTTACACTATGTCATTAGCTGGGTGTATTCCATTTTTTTTTATTTTGTCGCATAGGGTCACTACAACCCTTCAGTCAGGATTACAACCTAACTTCTCATACCACTTACATTGTGTGTGTGTTAATTTTATACAACAATGTGGCGAGATCCTCCAGTTCAAAGTCAACTCCGAACACGACAGATTTTTTAAGAAACTTTTTGATGGCAATTTCTTATTTACTTTCGAGAGTTTTTGCCAGAAATCTGCTGAGAGGAAATCGCCGAAGAAATACTTCTTTTTATATTTTGGTTTGATGGAGTTGTCTGGTCACAGGTATGAACCAGAGATCAGCAATGAATCGCTTTATCGCTACTCATAAGTACTCATGAAATTTTGAATACAAGTGAGTCAACAATATTGAAAATTAACTATGTACTCTTAATCATTCATACTAACTACACTCACTTGATTTATAAGTACAAGTTGCAATGAGTATGAGTATGAGTATGAGTACAACGTTGACATCAAACTCATAACATTCGAGCTATGTTTCATTCATATGCCTACTCATTTGGATTCATAAATCGAAATCAATACCATCATAGGTATTGTTAAGTATGAGTACCATGAGTATTGTAAACTTTGAATATGAGTAGTATGAGTATGACATTAAAATAAGTATGAATGCGTCTAAGTATCAGAAATTATAAGTATGATTCGAATCTACTCATCGTTATGAATACTCATTGCTGACCTCTGGTATGAATCGTGTTCTCACGTTTAATAAACCAACACACTACGTCGACTTAGTATGTTAAGCTTACCCTTTACAATTACATGAGATAAGTTGCCTCAACTATAATGATGAGTTTATTAAAAAAAAATACCATGGAAAGCTTAATCAGCTAGTCTGAGCTGGATCCCAATTTATATTGGAACTGGTGGCAATGAATTAGCAGATCGGCTTGCAAGGCAACGTGAGGCAACCTGTGGAATAGGAAAAAGGATTTAAAAGGCTAAAAGGCAAACGGTCTTGAGATAAACATAGCTTTTGCTGGGCAAGTACAAGGAGAAGTTATTTGAGTAGTAGTAGCGAGTTCAGTGGTAGTTTGAGGATAGTAAAGACTCAAGGAGCATTTGTTTTAGAATGGGAAATGAGAAGAACAAATTACCAGAATACATATATACTTGGAACTTAGGTGGGTGTTAATATAACTCAGAAGACAAGACCTTAAAGGCAGAGAGTTATCGCAACCAATGTCGAATAGCATTTCAATATTTGCGAGAGTCACTGGATTGCGGCAGACATTACGTTGTAGCCTATAAGGGTTAAGGGCGGTACCATTAATCCTGTGATGGCGATACTCCACCAACTCCGCACATTTTCCATTCCACACAGAAAACATCGATGTATTGTGTGATAACGTTGTATAGGTTATCGATAATTGACGTTGTTTTTCTTAAGCATGGATTTGATGTCGGTTTATTACAAAATACATCGATATGCTCGGTGCATCGATTAATTTTTGTAACAAAATGGATGTGAAATAAATTAAACGGAACTATTTGTTGTGTAGTGGGAGTGTAGTACGGACAGATAATATGGTATTCTAGTAATATCTCCTGCAATCCTAGTACCCTGGAAATTTCATGATGCTATAGGACGTCAGTAAAGATAACTCCCCGTTTATTACTTGATGAACACTCAGCTGTTTCGTCCTGAGATGAAGGAACGTCGCATAAATTCTGTTGATTCCATTTCTTCATCACGCTGTCCTTAAATACTACTGTTGCTTAAAATATTGATCTGATCTGCCTAGCTGATCGGCTTTTTATTCTAAAATAGAGTTCTCCTCATAGCAATTGAGTGCTCAGATGGCAGCAGATGACTGTTATCTCTCTATGGAATGCGCAAATGTTGTGGAGTTAGAAGCTCTTGATGTTCAGAACATAAAAATTCAATTCGAGGTCGAATGGAATTGGAATACTTTCCACGAGCCCAAAGAAGCATTAAAGTGCCTCGATAACTTAACACTGCGATTCCTTCTGATCAACTTACTGTTAACACCCACCTATTGGTGGCCGAGAATGGAAAATAACTCTTATGTATGTCCCCGGTAACTTAAATTTTATTTCAAGTCCTCTATAACGCCTTGAAGACGCCGTAGTCTAGTAGGTCGTGTGTTGGCCACGTAAGGCAACGGTTCAAACCCCAGGTCAGATATCAAAACGAAAATGTGAAAATATTTTGCGGCGACTTCCTCTCAGCAGATTTCTGGCAAAATCTCTCTGAGTCGACTTTAAACTGTAGGTCCCGCCACTCATGTATAAAATTAACGCACACAACATAGGTGGTGTAAGAAGCTACGTCGTCATACTGACTGTGTGGGTTGTAATGATCAATTATGTATGTATTTATATTGCATTCAGGGGTCAGGGGTCAAGATGCAAATTAATGACGTTAGGCTAACCCACTCTTTTCTCTTCAGTTACGACTTTGACGAGTATGGGCAGACATTTTTTTTCATGTAAATAACTCGGCATGACTGAAATGAAACGAATGAAACACGCCCAAACGTAATATGTCGACAATAAATTGGCATTAAACTGTAGAGTGCAAGACTTTTGGCGAAATTGAAAATGAATATGCAAATGGCAACTGGCAAAGTGGCAAGTGGCAAAGTGAATAAACCAGGCAGACATTCATAGCAATCGAGCAGGCAACATCCACCTGTGGCATCGCAAAAAAAAAACACACTAATTAACCTCAATTGCATGCAATCTAACGCATAAACATACAGATACCGGCAGACATATGTACATACACTTTGTACACTTTATGCAGCCGTAAACATGTATGTATGTCTCGTACGTGTATAACGGTATTTACAAAAACAATGTATTAAACTAACAGAGAGAGAGAGAGAGCGATAGAACAGAAAAACAAAGAAGAAAAATTTATTTTCCCACCGCCCAGACCTAAGAGAGCATTTAGTGTAGAACCAGCAAGGGATGCAGGTGGGAAGTATGCTAAGTATGCCTCGGAAGTGTAGAATTTTCATGAAAATAAGACAAATAAGACGTGATCTTTTCATTTAATTTTTCAATTCCTCATTTTTAAGAATTTCTTAATGTTGTTGTTGTTTTTGTGGTGCTTGTCTGCATTTATAAAAAAGGGTATCCAACTAAAGCGACACTTTGAGACACGGTAAATTGGCCACTCTCTGTAGCACTCATGAGTAGGCACTTTAGTTGATCACAGTTGATGTTGTGCCGATCATCGTTTCCTATTTTCCTGACATGATATAGGGAAATAGGCCCCTTTTATGATTTAAGTATTCGTTGGTATTATTAGTTCGATTGAAATCAGAGATCAGCAATGAATCGTTTTTTTTTTGCTACTCATGAGCACTCAAGAAATTTTGAATATAAATGAGTCAACAATATTGAAATTTAACTACATGCTCTGATTCATTCATACTCACTACACTCACTTGATTTATAAGTACAGGTTGCAATTAGTATGCATGCAACGTTGACATCAAACTCATACCATTCGAAATATGTTTGATTCGTAAGCCTACTCATTTAGATTCATAACTTTAGAAAAATACTTCAAATACTTTTAAATGATTCGAGTGACTCGAATGCGTACAGTCTTAGTTGTTGTTACGCATTTACAGAAAAATAAAAAAGACTCATAAGCACTAAAGACAGAGCAGCAAGCACAACCTTCTAGTGAGTACTTTAGTGTTCGTACGCGATTCATACATATTTTGTGCTTCGTGTATATGTTGAGTTATGGGGAGTCAAAATCAACAACAACAACATCATACGTGTTGTTAAGTATGAATGAGTATGATGAGTACTTCAAACTTTGAATATGAGTAGAGGAGGTTCCATGATATTAAAAGAAGTATGAATGCATATTATATGTATCAGAAATTATGAGTATGATTTGAATCTACTCATCTTTCTGAAAACTCATTGCTGATCTCTGATTGAAATCGGTTTTAAAGGAAGTATTTTTTCTTTGACGACAGCCTAAATATTATGCCACATTTGATTGGAATTCCGTCAAATCAGAATTTCTTGTCATTCATTATCTAAAAGGAAAGGAATTGATCTGTCCTTTCAAATAACACAAATAAAACTGCATGGTGAACATTTTTGTCAATAACTTCAGAGCATTGGAGCATCGTTATTAGAAGGTAAGAAAGGAATAAAAATATTTCTAGGCAACAATAGATGGCAGCACCATTATGCTAGGACCTGCTACAACCGACCTATTCTCCTACCGTCATTAGTTAGCACTTTGACCCTCCCCCAAATGCAATAGAGAAGCCTTAAAATAAAATGTAAAGTACTGGGTCATACATAAGAGTTACATTCCATTTTCGGCCACAAATAAGTGGTGTTAACAGTAAGTATAACAGAGGGCGTCGCAGTGTTAAGTTACTGAGGCACTTGAATGCTTCTTTGGACACTTGGAAAGTCTTCCAATTCCATTAAACCTCGAATTGAATCAAGAGCTTCTAACTCCACAACATTTTGCACATTCCATAGAGAGATAGCAGTCAGGCTGCTGCCATCTGGGCACTCAATTCCTAGGCAGAACTGGATTCTATTTCATGTGGAAATTCGCGGCAATAGTCAGGCAAATTAGATCACATGTTTAAGCATATTAATTGGTATTTTAACGGAGAGCGTGATGAAAAAAGGAATCAACAGAATGTATGCGGCGTTTATTCATCTCAGGACGAAATGGTACTGCCCTTAACCTTTATAGGCCACAGCGTAATGTCTGCCGCATTCCTGTGACTCTCCCAAATATTGAAATGCTATTCGATATCGGTTGCGATAACTCTCTGCCTTTAAGGTCTAGACTTCTGAGTTATATTAACACGTATCTACGTTCGAAGTATGTATTCTGGTAATTTGTTCTTTTCATTTCCCATTCTAAAACAAATGCTCCTTGAGTCTTTACTATCCTCAAACTACTACTGAACTCGCTACTACTTCTACTACTCAAATCACTTCTCCCAGTATTTGTCCAGCAAATGCTATGTTTGTCTCAAGACCGTTTGCCTTTTAACCTTTTCCTATTCCACAGGTTGCCTCACGTTGCCTTGCAAGCCGATCTGCTAACTCATTGCCATGAATTACTATATAAATTGGGATCCAGCTCAGACAAGCTGTTTCAGATTTTCATGGTATTTCTTTTTAAATAAACTCATCATTATAGTTGAGGCAACTTATCTCATATCGTTATAAAGGGTAAGCTAAACATACTAAGTCGAGGTAGTCTAATAGGAGACTGGGTTCATATCCCAGACCAGACAACTCCAACAAAATGAAATATGAAAATTCTTAGGCGACTTCCTCTCATCAGATTTTAGGCAGAAACTCTCGAATGTAAATAAAAAATTAACTTGAAAAAGTTTCTTAAAAAATTTGTCGTTTTCGGAGACGACTTTAAACTGTAGGATCACGCCACAGTCATGTATAAAATTAACACACACAACATATGTAAGTGGTGTGATAAGCTAGGTTGTAATCCTGGGTTGTAATGAACACTTACGTATGCATGTATGAACCTCAAGAGCTTCTGACTCCAGAACATTTGCTCATCCCATAGTTAGAGATAAGGTTCCTTTGCTCATTAACATCAAACCTATTTGGACAATGTCTGTGTAGATCGAACTCGCCTCAAACTTAAGATGGCTATGTCTGCTCTGAAAGGTATAAGAATGACATGTAGTAGTACTGTCATATACAAAGGAGAAGATAGGATTAGAAGTTAAAAAGAGAAGATCATTGGAGATAGAACAGTATTACTCCTGGAACAAAAATACATCAACAAAACGAAAACAAGGCAGAATAACTAGCAACCGGAACTTATGACAACAATAGCAGTCAACTGGATAAGAAGGAAAATGCTTTATGGAAGCCATATGGCCTCAAGAGGGGCAATGAAGCAAAAAAGGAATGAAAATATGATAGGAGAGATATTATTTGGTTCCTTATAAGACAATCACACTTGAAAAATCACAGAAGACTAAACAAAAAATCGAAAAAATTTTTGGATCATACTTTGGTGGTATGGAAGAAAGTGGTCTACACTAGTGTATGTATGATAAACATACATCGGTGTATGTAGACTTATTTCTTTGACTGTATACTAGACTAGACTTTGAGGTACCTTAAACATACAGAATGAGAACCTGTTCTCTAACGATGCTCTGTGGGATTTAAGCCCGTTTCATATGAAAGTGAGGACCAAAGCCGTGAAAACTATGTTTACGTTAATGGGAGGCAACAAGATACTCATCAAGGGCATCGTGATCTTACAATTCGAAAAGGTGACGGATCCCTTTTTAACTGATTCCTGATCCTTATTAGACTCAATGATTTGGCTTCGGATAATGATTATTACGGATAAACATACATACATACATAATTGGTCATTACAACCCTTCAGTCAGGATTACGACCTAGTTTCTCACACCACTTATGTTGTGTGTGTTATTTTTATACATGAGTGGCGGGACCTACAGTTTAAAGTCGACTCCGAACGACAGATTTTTGAGAAACTTTTCATGGCAATTTCTATTTACTCTCAGAGTTTTTGACAGAAATCTGCTGAGAGGAAGTCGCCTAAGAAATATTTGTTTTCGTATTTTGTTTTGATGTCTGGCCTGGGGCTCGAACCCTGGCTTTTCGTCTAATAAGCCAACACACTACCTACTAGACCACGGCGACTTCATTCGGATAAACAGAATAATTAAATTGTCACATACTATTTTAAGAGACACAGATCCAGTGGGAATTCGCAGCTTAGAGTTGCCAGATCAACAGAGGCAGACACTTTTCACAAGTTAATTCCATTTAAGTTTATATCAGACTATTGACAAATAGCCTGAGGACAGTAATGCGGCTTCGTAAAGTCAAAGAACATTTGTTTTCAAGTAGGCATCGATTGTATACGATGTTATGAATATTGCATCGAAAATGCAACGAGGTTTTATTTTAATGTCCATCACCAGGGCATATATTTGAGACCAAAAGTGTTACAATTTGATGAGAGTCAAAGCACCGTTAAACCAAGCGTCACTCTCTGGCCTACTTGGGCAATTTAAGGAAAGTTTTAACACCCATCGCCGTAGACCAGAAGGTAGTATGTTGGCTTATTGACTGCCCCAAAGCATCGGCCTACATTACTAATATTTTCATTGCTTTGTTTCAGACGCTTCGTCTACTACAGGGTGATAACAGGTTCATACATGGTTTGGATAGAAACACAAGCGCTGTGAGCATATGTAGTTTCTGCAGCGGTAAGTACGTTTCTATTAATTTTTGTCTCCAGCAGTAGCTGTGATCAGATGGAGCTTTCTAGATAAATCGTTTGGAGAGGAACATTAAGATTACATTTTGGAAACAATGATCACAAATTTTTCGAATCGTCGAGGGTTTGAAAAAGGCCACTTGGTTATGTAGTCGGATGTAATAAACACTAAAGCGCGTAATTTTTCACTGATAGAGATTCTACTCAGAAACTTGCTGATTCAATGAATTCTTAAAGACGTAATTGAACCAGGGGAAGGTCATAACAAGTACTCAATCAAACCTTAAGACCACTTAAGTGGTGGTGCAGTGGGCAAAATCAAATAGGAGGTAGGAGCAGCTTCGTTAAAATCAAGGCTAAGTTGAGCACACATAGCAGCCTGAATCATCAGAGCAATCTAAAAATGCTTGATTGATCAGTCAAGATTAACAATCAGCTGCAGGATTTCGCATTAAAAATTCACTCCCTTAAATTCGATATCAAGAGTACCGATAGCTTCGCTGGACTATAGATAATGGGTGGTGAGTCAAATGATAAAGGTCTGAGCAGGACATTAGCAAATAAAAATACAAACAAATATGCCACCTTTGCAAGAATCATTTGCTATTAAGCGAAGTCTCTCTGCGTGCCTACACATTACACAGGGACTTGTAATAATAGAGACAGTGAAAGTGATTTGGCTACGAGCCTGTTTAAATACTTACATACATAAGTGCTACATTTCCTATTCAATTTAGATTAAATGTATGTATGTGGCACTGATATGCAGAGGACAGGAATATTTGCGATTCATATTCTTTTAATGGTAGGCCGATGCCTTTGGAGAGTTAGGCCTGACACTCACACTTCCGACCAACAAACAATTTCCGGATGGGGTCGCATGAACAGAGTTGATTTCAATGCGCGAAAGACCCAATGTTGCTCATTGTCATTTAAGTGAGGCAATAATATTCCATCATCTGTATCTGTAGGTGGATGTTCTGGGTATAAAAATTCGATGTGATGTTCGCTGAAACCGGCACATTTTTCAAATATTTAAAGAAGCACTCAAGTGCCTTGGTTTCTTTAAACAGACCAAGAAATACTCCACTTCATCTGATCTTCTTACTATTAACACTACTTATGCGCGACTGATAATGAAATACAACTCTCATGTATGGCCCTGTGCATCAAACATTAATTTGACTGAGAAAAGAAGAGGTCGAACGGGCACATTAACAACGGTAGAGTATCGTACTCGATTGATTCATTGGAGCATCATCGCAATGGAGCTTGTATTTCACTGCTTTATTACTATTACAGAGTATTTGGCTCTAGCGAGATAAGGGAAATTATTCCCAAAAATTGTGTATGCTTACGTAGCATCCATCTTACTTGCAGGGCTTATTCGTTTGTGGTCAATTGGCCAGTAGATGTCACACTGCATTGCAGACAGAATTCGTTCTTCAACCGGACTATTCGTATGTTGAACTCTATGTCTGTAGAGGTCTTTACTGCCACTTATAATTTAAAAAAATTCAAATCTAATAAGCACAAGCACTACTCCCTCTGTCCTGCTTTTCATAACTTTATTTTCTAATTCCAACACAATGCACTATCGCTGCAGTCTAGTAGGTAGTGTGTTGGGTTTTTAAACTTGAGGCCACGAGTCAAACACCAGGTCAGACATCTCCATGTAACGATATACGAAAAAATTTGTCTTCGGCGACTGCCTATCAGCAGTTTTCTGGAGAGTAAAATAAAACCGCCATGAAAAGTTTCTCAAAAAATTCTGCCGTTCGGAGTCGACTTTGTTTCGACTGTTTCGGACGAACATGCAAAACTCGCATTTCCATAGAGGAAGAGTGGGTTGCTGAAAATGTCATCGGTGACGGTGTAATAACGATCTTTAGCGGTAGCTTAAAAATGGAATGTGAAGCTAGATCTGGGGCTGATGCCTGAAAACTGGCACTAAACGGATCATACAGATTACCTAAATAGACCAAAATATTTCAGGCGGAGCTTCTTGCTATTGGACAACCTGCACTTACGGTTGAAACCGTAAATTTTATCATGTCAGTAGACAATCAAGCAGCAATCAAAGCGCTGGAGGGCCATCTCGTCAAACTAACGGGCGTCAGAAGTTGCATGAATTTTCTATACCGTATACGTCGACACAGTCTAGTAGGTAGTGTGTTGGCTTATTAGACGTAAAGTCAGGGTTCGAGCCCCAGGCCAGACATCAAAAAACAAAATACAAAAAGTATTTCTTCGGCGACTTCCTCTCAGCAGATTTTTGGCAAAAACCCTGAGAGTAAAATAAAAAATTGCCATGAAAAAGTTTCTCAAAAATCTGTCGTTCGGAGTCGACTTTAAACTGTAGGTCCCACCACTCATGTGTAAAAATTAACACACACAACATAAGTGGTGTGAGAAACTAGGTCGTAATCCTGACTGAAGGGTTGCAATGACTAATTATGTATGTATACGTCGACACAACACACGCATGTAGTGGGTTCCGGGCCACTGTGGCATTGAGGAAAACGAAACCGTGGACGAAATGGCTTGGAAATGTCTTGCAGGAAACTATAGAGGGGATATAAGTAGTATGTTTATGGGGTTTCTCGACCAAAAACTCCATACAAAATTTGGTGCATGCCTGCTTCTTCTTGTTCCTTTATTTTGCATTGGTTTTTAAACGAATGATTGGACGGACCGAATGAGTGTGTGTGTAACATGTAATGTGTATGATCGTGTTTTTAATAATAAATTCATGGCACGTTTTAGTCCTTATGATTTTTGTTTTTGTTTACAGAATGTACACCTGTATGATTGTTGTGTGTTTTTTATTTTTTGTATGATTTAATTAGAAGGATCTTTAATTTTAAATGTGATAAGAAAGGGTGGGTTGGTTGTGGAGTTGTTTTTTATTTTTTTTTTTTTGTATATTTAATTAGAAGGATCTTTAATTTTAAATGTGATAAGAAAGAGTAGGTTGGTTGTGTCTTTTTAGTTTTGTATGATTTAATTAGAAGGATCTGCAATTTTAAATTGATAAGAAATTCTTGTCACGTACTGCTCATGATAAAATGTAGAAGAAATTGTAAACGGATGTGCACCTGCATGATAGTTTTCTAGGAATAATAGATTCTTATCGCAGTTTAGTGTATACAGGATGAACACCTGCATCATCGTTTTCTATGAATAATAGATTCTTATCGCGGTTTAGTGTATACCTGCATAATAAATTCTTGTCACGTACTGCTCATGATCAAATGTAGAAAAAATAGAAATACAAACTGATAAGAAAGGGTAGTTTGGTTGTACATGTTCTTTTTTTGTAAACAGGATCACCTGCGTGCTAGTTTTTTTTATATACCTAAATAGAAACATGATTGTGCATGTTCAGTTTAATATTTTTTAACATTTCCTTTAGAACAGCTCTTGTCTTTACAAGATCTTCTAACATTTTAGTATGGTAATTTCTAGACATTGTGATAATTTTTTCATATTAATTTTGATCTGCTTTGTATCTGTTCCCGATCTGCTTTATATCTGGACACGATCTGCTATGTATCTGATCACGATCTGATTCGTATCTGCTCACGATCTACTTGGTATCTGGTCACGATCTGCTTCGTATCTGCTCACGATCTGCTTTATGTCTGGTCACGATCTGCTTTGTATCTGCTCACGATCTGATTTATACCTGATCACGATCTGCTTGATGTCTTATGTCTATATCTTTTGAATTTGGGTACGCTATATCGTGCTTTCTACAAGCTGAATCCAATAAATTTATTCCTTTGCCTCCTCTTGCTAATCGTTTTTGAAGTTTTGTATCAGGTCCACAAAACTGATAACCAGGTGGATGTAATTCAACATATAATTTGTTTATTAAGTTGTCTACAAATCTTCTTCCAATCTTACACTGATTAGGTGTTTTTCTTTTGACTGTAGTTTATAACCATTTTTTTCATTACTTTCATACCTCTTCGCATGAATCACTACACCAGCTATTCCTGCTATACCAGCTATATCAGCTATACCAGCTATACTAGCAAGCTGTACTAGCTATACTAGCAAGCTATACAATCTGTACTAGCTATACTAGCAAGCTGTACTAGCTATACTAGCAAGCTATACAATCTGTACTAGCTATACTAGCAAGCTATACAATCTGTACTAGCTATACTAGCAAGCTGTACAATCTGTACTAGCTATACTAGCAAGCTGTACTAGCTATACTAGCAAGCTGTACAATCTGTACTAGCTATACTAGCAAGCTGTACTAGCTATACTAGCAAGCTGTACTAGCTATACTAGCAAGCTGTACTAGCTATACTAGCAAGCTGTACAATCTGTACTAGCTATACTAGTAAGCTGTACTAGCTATACTAGCAAGCTATACAATCTGTACTAGCTATACTAGCAAGCTGTAGTAGCTATATCAGCTATATCAGCTATACCTGCTATACCTGCTATACCAGCTGTACTAGCTATACCTGCTATACCTGCTATACCTGCTATATCAGCAATACCAGCTATACCAGCTATACCTGCTATACCAGCTATACCAGCTATACCTGCTATACCAGCTATATCAGCTATACCAGCTATATCAGCTATACCAGCTATACCAGCTATACCTGCTATACCAGCTATACCTGCTATACCAGCTATACCAGCTATACCAGCTATACCTGCTATACCTGCTATACCAGCTATATCAGCTATACCAGCTATACCAGCTATATCAGCAATACCAGCTATACCAGCTATACCTGCTATACCAGCTATACCTGCTATATCAGCAATACCAGCTATACCAGCTATACCTGCTATACCAGCTATACCTGCTATACCTGCTATACCTGCTATATCAGCAATACCAGCTATACCAGCTATACCTGCTATACCAGCTATACCAGCTATACCTGCTATACCAGCTATATCAGCTATACCAGCTATATCAGCTATACCAGCTATACCAGCTATACCTGCTATACCAGCTATACCTGCTATACCAGCTATACCAGCTATACCAGCTATACCTGCTATATCAGCTATACCAGCTATACCAGCTATACCTGCTATACCAGCTATACCTGGTATACCTGCTATACCAGCTGTACTAGCTATACTAGCAAGCTATACAATGTGTACTAGCTATACCAGCTATACCTGCTATACCTGCTATACCTGCTATACCAGCTATATCAGCTATACCAGCTATACCTGCTATACCAGCTATACCTGCTATACCAGCTATACCTGGTATACCTGGTATAGCTGATATAGCTGATATAGCTGATATAGCTACTACAGCTTGCTAGTATAGCTAGTACACATTGTATAGCTTGCTAGTATAGCTAGTACAGCTGGTATAGCAGGTATAGCTGGTATAGCTGGTATAGCTTGCTAGTATAGCTGGTGTAGTGTTTCATGCGAAGAGGTATGAAAGTAATGAAAAAAATGGTTATAAACTACAGTCAAAAGAAAAACACCTAATCAGTGTAAGATTGGAAGAAGATTTGTAGACAACTTAATAAACAAATTATATGTTGAATTACATCCACCTGGTTATCAGTTTTGTGGACCTGATACAAAACTTCAAAAACGATTAGCAAGAGGAGGCAAAGGAATAAATTTATTGGATGCAGATTGTAGAAAGCACGATATAGCGTACCCAAATTCAAAAGATATAGACATAAGACATCAAGCAGATCGTGATCAGGTATAAATCAGATCGTGAGCAGATACAAAGCAGATCGTGACCAGACATAAAGCAGATCGTGAGCAGATACGAAGCAGATCGTGACCAGATACCAAGTAGATCGTGAGCAGATACGAAGCAAATCGTGATCAGATACATAGCAGATCGTGTCCAGATATAAAGCAGATCGGGAACAGATACAAAGCAGATCAAAATTAATATGAAAAAATTATCAAAATGGAAAATGTATAACTTTCATTACGATTATATGAAGACAAAATATCTTGATAATATTAATCTCTGTTATATGGATACCGATTCATTTATATATGATGTGAAAACAAATGATATGTATGATGATATTAGAAATGATATTCCAACACATTTCGATACATCTGCTTATTCAAGAGAAAATTCATATAATTTCCCCTTGATGAATAAAAAAGTATTGGGAATGATAATACGTGCCAAGAATTTGTTATCATCTTAAAATTACAGATCCTTCAAATTAAATCACACAAAAAATAAAAAATAACCGCACAACCAACCTACTCTTTCTTATCACATTTAAAATTAAAGATCCTTCTAATTAAATATACAAAAAATAAAAAACACACAACAACTATATTGGTGCAGATCCCTTTTCTATTTTTTCAGCATTGAGTATGATAATACGTGCCAAGAATTTACTATTAAAAAACGATCATACGCATTACATGTTACGCACACACTCATTCTGTCCGTCCAATCATTCATGCATACGTATATAAATTTTCACATTACATGTTACAAACCTATCGACTAACCGACACTACCGACTGTAGCGTAGGCATGAGCCAAATTTTGTATGAAATAAGTGCCCCCGAAACCCCATAAACATACTACTGATATACTCGTATGTGTTCCTACAAGAATACCCTTTTCAAATTGAAAAAAACCAGCGTGGAATTCAACAAACCGTGGGTGGCCCAACATACCGGTTTAACGAATTTGCTATGTCCAGCTGTGAACAGCTGTGGAGAGCGGGAGAACCAGAAAACTATTTGAGTTCGATAGAAGAACGGTTTGCATATTTTCTGCACTGCGCTTAGTAACGAACACTCCTTTCGAAAATTGTCTGCAGGACGCGTGGAAGGGATTTACTTAAATACGGAGATGGACGTTTTGTTACAAAACGATTGTGGGTTATAATTCAAGCAAGGATAGCATTCTTATAGCAGACGTTAAGAGGTTTTCTTTCAACTTATTTTGCCCATCCATTTTCCTAATTCCAACACAATGCATGAGCAGGGGCCATCCCCTGAGTGTTGAAGCAAGAATCTCAGGATTTGCTGGAGGCCTAATTGATAGATTAAGGGAGGTAAGAGCAGCTATTTCCTACACGATATAAACTGTAACTTGATTTTTCATAAGAATTATAGTTTACAGCTTAGATTAGCATTTAAAATGAGAAATTCATTTCGTTTCTTCAGGAGGAGTTCCCTGTCTTTACAAGGGATTTCTTTAAAAATGAAATTCATTTCTTTTCTTCGGTAGGAGTTTTCTTTTAAAATATCTGGGATTTACAAGGGATGTCTTTAAACAATTGTTTTTACTTCAATTAATTTCTACTTCGTTTAATTTTTAGTTGCACATTTTAAAGTTTTTTCTCTTTACTGTACTTATTGCCTTGCTTAGGCTGTTTATCTTTGTTTATATAATATTTACCGTTATGAGTGGGGTGGCATGTAAGTTTTTTTTAATGTAACAATAGATGTATTGGTGTTGTAAGGGGGTTGTTTATTATTCTTCGTATTTCAAAAAAAGTGTCGTTTAACACTTCATTTATTTACCTCTCGTGTAATAACGGTATTAAATTTTCTTTTTTGTTGTTTTCGCACTGATTACAACGCAATATTTTGTTATTGTTTTAAACGCACACACACCTTGTGGAGAGAACGAGAGAGACTTTACTTAATCGTTTTAGGCGAGAAAAGTAAAAAAACACGTGAATTACTATACATACGCACACTTACTCTCTGTTACACCGAATAATAATAATTATTCATGAATGAACCAGCAATTTACACACTTACACAAATTTAAAAAAAAAAATTCTTTTTTTTCAATTTTTTTTTATGCTTAGTAATGAGAATGATTGGCTTAAATTCTCTTAACACCCCAAAACAGAATTTCAAACTTAGTTTTGTTTTGTTAACGCACTTGTGAATTTATTTTAATTTTTTTAATTTTTTTTTTATTTTTTAATTTTTTTTTATTAAACGTTAGAGAGCAAACTGAGATGTTTACCGTTACGTATGTTAAACAATACTCTCCAGCATATAAAGGAAACAAGTAAGGATTTCCTGCGTTTGTTTTTTCTTTTTTTCTTTTTTTTTTTTTGCTTTTAATTTTATTTTGTATTTTTCTTTTGTTTTCCTCTTGTTTTATTTCAATATACGTATGTATTTATGCCTTTAGATTTTATTTTTGTTGTTGTTTTTCCCGTTCGATACGCTTTGACACTTACGCACGCACTTACACGTTGCATGTGTATGTGTGTGTACTACGATATCGTTAGAAAAAGAAAAACGGCCGAAACAAAAAAGTTTTCCTTTCTTTTCTTTTGTTGCGCACTTTTTTCCCGTTTTTTTTTGTTTCTTGCCCGTCTTTTAGTCGTTTTATTTTTATTTGTGTTTTTCCTTTACAATACGACAATATATTCGTCGTTAGACAGTTGCTGCTGTTGTATGAGTTTTTGTAATTCACGAAAATTTCATCTTTCGCCACAAAGACAAAATATAACGAAACGATACGATACGAAAACGTTGAGAATGATTGAACGGCTAACGATACGAACGAACGTTACACGTTAATAGAAGAAGGGAGAACGAACGTGCGACCAGTTGCTGTGAGTAGCACGTTGCATCTGTGCTCATGAAACGAAGAAATCTTTTTGATTTCTGTTGTGTTGACTTGGTCGGACGGTTCGTTCGTTGGTTGGTTGGTTGGTTGTTTGCGTTTGTTGTCTTTGCTGTGTACATGAGTGTGTGTGTGTGTCTGCAAGTGTGCGAATATATCTCCACTGCTATCATCACTACTACGGCCAACATCAGCCCATCTCCACCACCATTATGTCGCTGCACAGTGGAATGGATTACAAAATGTAAATTAGAAAATTTATTGAACAAAGTTACAGTGGGCATAAATGCTCTACTGTGATTTAAGATTTTTATTGTTTTAATTTCTAGTCATAAATGCAATACTTTTGGGCTCATGTATTCAATAGAAATTCTTCGCAACTATTTACTACGAAACTATCGAAATTTGCTAAAAAAAATTTTAAAGTTTGTAATAAAATTTTCGATAATATTTCGTCATAATTGTGGATTTCAGCAATTTCACCCTAAATAATGACTGTTCAGGTTTTAATTCCTGCTGGTTTACGAGGGCCTTCCCATAATTTCGTGACTTATTGAACGTAATACTGGTGTTTGCATAACAAATCATTATAGAAACCAAAATAATTCCATTTAAGCCCAACACGCTTTCCCAAACGTTTCTCAAATTTTGTGTGCTTTTTCCAAAGACTTAATATTCGGCAACGTCATTCAAATAAATTTTTTTGAGGAATGACTTCGTAGTTGGAGTCAAATCCCTTTTAGTTGATCCATGTCTTCACTTGGGAAACACTAAATGGTCACAATAGCCTTTTTAGTTTAGTAGGTAATGTGTTGGACTAGCAAACGTGAAGCCACGGCTCAAACCGCAGGACAGATATCTCCAGATTTCCCTCAGCAGATTTCTGGCGCAAATTTTGCGAGCAAAAGAAATTTGTCATGAAAAGTTTTTCAAAAAAAATCTGTTGTTCGGAATCAACTTTAAATTATGGGTTCCGCCACTCTTGTATAAAATTAACACACACAACATAAGAAGTGTGAGGAGTTATGTTGTATTCCTGACTGAACCAGTTGCGCACATTTCTGAAGAGGTGACTGCAATTCTTTACATAATAAATCTTTCTTGGTTGAGAAAAAAAATCTCAAGCTTAATCCATATAGGCACGATGTTTGAGTTGCCGGATTTATAGCTCAAAATCTTCTAAAACTCAAATAAGTGCTTATGCTTATGTGTCTGCTACTAAGTTAGTCGCCTTAAATTTGTCGATTAGCTTTCTTATTTCAGACACATTGTAATACAGTCCAATAAAGCCGATTTATAGGGCATGTATGTACATATAGAGTACTTAAGGACACGGTTAAAACACGTTACAACAAATAATTTAACAGGCTTCAGATAAAAGCTATTAATTTCTAGTAGAGAGCCTAGTTAAGTGGAATTAATTTTTATGCAACTTTGGCAGTTCTTCACTGTGATTATTTTGAATTAAATGAAAAGTTTAGACAATTTAAAAGCACCTTAGAATGGATGATCCTCAGCCATACCTATCAAACAGTCAGTCGCATCTGGTTTAGACGCTACGACTTGAAAACCAGTGGTTCGAATTATTCAAGTATTTTGTATTACTTTCCTTTCCTTAAGGAATATTAGGCGATCTTAAATTTCTGAAAAGGTGACAGGGACTGCAAGACCTTGTTCTGGTGCTCATCCTAATATTTATTTTCCCTTAAAACTCAGATGTCAAGGGCTTTTTAGACGTATTACTTTGAAATTTTTTTTTTGAAAATTGAATGATGAACATAAATTGATATTCGACCATAAATTACCCGGATTTAAGTTTAGGAAATTCAATATACAGTGAGCGCCATAAGTGAGTCAACACCCACTATAATTTTAAATTTTCTATTATGTTATTTAGTATAAAAAAGTTCCTTTATCATGAATTGTTGTTTTTGTTTTAATATTTTATAAGTAATAGATAACGTTTTTATTATTGGAAATTTATTCGACTATTCTCATTTACTTTTCTCGCTATCCTAAGACAATGAATTGTTTCAGTGGTGTTTACTCACTTTTGACGCTGACTGTATACATCATCCTCCTCGGCGTGGTTTTATTCGGGTCTTACCAAGCAATTTTTTAATAATTTTTACTTTAAAGAAACAATAAAAACAATGCTTTTTTGGTTTTTAGAGCATATTGCGTCTTTAACCTCAAAATTAAGGGAAATCCCTTTAGTGAGGATTGCGACGTAGCTTTTCATACTACTGATGTATTGCAGTTTGAATTTTGAGAATCTTTTCATGGCAATTCTATTTACTTTCAGAGTTTTTTCCACAAGTCTGCTGAGAGGATGGGTTAGGTTAGGTTAGGTTAGAGGAAGTGTACTTGTCAATTAAGGGAAGTACAGTATCCGAAGGTGGAATTGACCCATTGTACAACGTCCTAGTTTCTGACACCACTTATGTTGTGTGTGTTAATTTTATACATGAGTGGTGGGACCTACAGTTTAAAGACGACTCCGAACGACAGATTTTTGAGAAACTTTTTCATTGCAATTTTATTTACTCTCAGAGTTTTTGCCAGAAATCTGCTGAGAGGAAGTCGCCGAAGAAATACTTTTTGTATATTGTTTTGATGTCTGGCCTGGTGCTCGAACCCTGGCTTTTACGCTGAGAGGAAGTCGCCGCAGAAATATTTTTTCAGTTTACGAGTTCTTGAAGATATTTGACTTGGGTTTGGATGGAGGTCTCATGTTTAAAAAGCTAACACACTACCTACTAGACTACGGCAACTGTGCTCTACTATATCCGCGAGAATTCGTGGAAAAAAGGACGAAGTTTTTGTGGTGTTTTTTGATTCTGCAAATATTCCATCCAAAAAGCTGCCTAACACATTTCTTTTCACCTCCTCTACAAAAATACTAAGAAAGTTTATTCCTTATGAAGGTAAACAATTTCGAACACGAATTAATTTCAAAACTCATGTAACTTTTCCTCTTATTTTGTTTTCCAATAAAATTTGTTAACATTTCTGCTACACAATCGAACCCACTGTTCACTGTATAAATGGATAAGCAATAGAGCGTATATATGTGTGTATATGTATGTGTGTGCCAATATTTTTTGTGTTGAATTTTTTCGACTATTGCTTCTGTAATGTAGTTGTTGTTGTTGTTGCTACTGCTGTGGCAGCATATTTAGCTGACGGTGCCGTTGCCAATGCTTTAAGCGATACTGAATGACAGCCAACAAATAAGAACAACAATAACATTAAATAATAGCAACAATTATATTAAAGAAGAAGCAGAAAAACAAAAAAATTCTTCCTACAAGAGCACGTCAACGAAGACATCGACGCCAAGCAACGACAAACTCAATACGACAACTGCAAAGGCAACGACAACGACAACGACAACGAAAACGAAAACTTTGATGATAATGAAGATGTCGTTGTTGATAATGATGATTAAAAGAACCCTAATGATGAATGGAATGAATCATAATAATGATAATCACATTAAAAATAATCATGTTCTCCGTTTGCTTAACGATGACATTGAGGTTTGATGGGGTTTGAAAAAAAAAATGTTAAAGCAACACAACACAACGACACACTTATACATGTAAAGATTCTGTTGTTGGGTTTTCTGTGTCTTTTGAGAATTAGAAGAGCGTCTTGGTATTGTTTACGTTTCGACTGTGGCTGCTTAGAAGCATGTTCTGTTATTGGCCAATTAGAAGGCCATGTTAATAGGCCTTTTGAAAATTATTGACTTTCTTTTGCCATTAAAAACATTATGAATGGGTCCTCGAGTTAATATTGTTTTGAAGATGATTTTTTTGTTTTTTGATTGTGTTGAGGTCTTGTATCCTTAAAAATATAGCGGAATTGTTGGAAACTGTAGGGACTGGGATGAGTAAAGAGCTTAGACAACTTTACTGAGATTGTAAAATGAATCTCATACCGTTTGAAGATATGTTGCTACACGAATGCAGGAGAAAAGCGAAATTATACATCCGTATACCGGACCAATATGCAGTTATCCAAGTCTAGATACGAACGATCAGAACATGTACATATGTATGTATGTTGCTTCAACAAGATGGCCCTTATCAACGGTCAAAATTCAAAAGTCCCTGAAGCAAGACCTTTTATGATACTCTAGCTTTATTGGCTAGATTATGGGCTTCCTCATTTCCCATTATTCCTTGACAGTAAAGTACGTTTATCATGCATACCATGTCATGCCAAGAGTTGTTGTCAATTTCCTTTTTTAATTTCAGAACAGTTGTTGAAAACGTATCCCTGGATACTTTTGCCCTAATTGTGATGTTATTAACGGCAAAGATATTTAAGTCCTTATATGTCAAGTAGTCGCCGTAGTTTAGTAGGTATTGTGTTGACTTATTAAACGTAAGGCCGAGCTTCAAAACCCAGGTCAGACGTCTTCAACAAATGTGAAGGAAAATATTTCTTCGGCGACTAGCTGTCAGCAGATTTCTGGAAAAAGCTTTGAGAGTAAGTAAAAAAACTGCCATGAAAAGTTTCTCAAATCTGTCGTATGGAGTCGACTTTAAACTGTAGGTTCCGCCACTCATGTATAAAATTAACACACACAACACAAGTGGTGTGAGAAACTAGGTCGTAATCCTGACTGAAGGGTTGTAACGGCCAATTGTGCATGTACGTATGTTCGAAAAAATAATTCCCGATAATGCCTCCACCGTAAGTTTAAGCGGGTTTAAGCACTCTTCCTGTACCGTACAGAAATTCCGCAGAAGCAGTAACTCTGCTTATTCACTTAATTACAGAAACGTAAAAGTGCATCACAGGCCATAAAGATTTTCTATGAAAAATTTTATTCTTCGTGGTGTGGTCCATATCCAGGATGACTTAACCGTGGGTTATGCACGCTGTCTTCACTTTGTAGGGAATATTTCTGAATTTTTTTTTTGCCAAAATTCCTTATAAAGACTGCCGATTAATACTCAAACGGGTGACAAGTTCGATACTCTGGATTAGGTTAGGTTAGGTTAGCGTGGTAACTTTATTTGACCAAAAAGCTCACTTGAGCACGCATAGCGGCCCGTTGTGATGCCAGAGATGAACGCAGCCTCTGCACTGACCAAGTTCCTCTGATCCAAGGAGGGGGAAGTTGATCAGCGCAAGGGCTGCACATTTTACTCTGGGTTCTTCATCAATATCTTCAGTCCCAACTGTGATATTCTCTTAGCTGTTACGGGGCTATCCAGGCCTGACTAAGTGTATTGTCTTCTAATCGACTTCTACTGGCCATAGGGATCTTCCCCCATGTCCCTATTATTTCTTTGCTTTTTTGAGGTTTCACTAATCAAGTTGAGCAAGCAATTAATTTTAGCAAATTCTAGAGTGGTAGGATTGCCATCTTTAGTTGACACAACTCCGTCGACTTCTACTGCCCATAGGGATCACCCCCAAGTTCCTATTATTTCTTTGGTTTGTTGAGGTTTCACTAATCAAGTTGAGCAAGCAATTAATTTTAGCAAATTCTAGAGTGGTAGGGTTGCCATCTTTTGTTGACTTAACACAATGGCCTATTCGTAAAGATATTCGATTGTTATATTGCTGAGAATCTGTGCTTATTGAGTTGCTGTCTGATTTCTCATAATTTAAGTCGAGGTTAGATCAGCAGGCGTATTGGATTGAGTATTTAAAGGAAGATTGAAGGCTCTCAAGTTTTAGAATTCGAAAACCTTCAAGTTTCTTATCTTCACGAATCTGTATTCTTAGACTTTCATTCGCTACATTCTCTCTCCTCGGTAAATAACACTCAACAACACTTTCTGTATAACCAGAGGGCAATGGTTCACTGGGAAAACCACTCTATTGATGTAAAGTTTACCCCAAAATATGTGAGAATCGGAATCACTTTTAAGGAAAGCACAAAAACAAAACCAGACAAAAGCAAATAAACTACAATTTTTAATTTTTTATCCTTCATCTCGCCTATCCACTTACCATTCATATCTTCATTAGGAAATATTTATTTATTGGATTCTATAAACCTTGAAAGCGATACAAAATTGTGATTCTGTGAAAATTTAATTTCTTTAGGCTAATTGGCGAAATTTTGAACTGTTTTCTCTTTTTTCCCTTTCTTTGAACCGAATTCATTGCTAATGATGCTGCAAAAAGTGGTTTCTTCTTATTAATCATTGCATAAATAGTTTAAAATATGTAATTAATAAAATAACTTGCAATCATTGCTTAATCCTCTTCAACATACCCTACACTTTCAACCTAGAATTTTTATCGCATTTTGATTACAAAATATTTGAAACAAACATTTCGTATTCAATAAATGTGTTTACAACTTCATTATTATAAAAATTTCTTCTTTTGTTCAAACATCATTATGATCATAATAATTAGTATTTAACAACATAATCATCATCATGTAATCATCAATGTCATCATCATTATCATCCATTATTGTACACATCGAACATATGGTTCGTTTGAAACGCTTTGAGCTGCTGTTCATGATTTTTTCGACGTGGTTGTTATTGTTTTTAAATTTTCTTTCGCCAGTGTATCAAACATTGAATTCCGTCAAACAAAATCTACCGAAATATTCTGAGGACCATACAGAATCATTGGTGTCTCCTTCTGTTCGCATGTGTCTTCGTTCGTACCATGTAATCAAAGAGGAAAAATTTAAATTAAATCGAGAAATAGCCTTTGACTTCACTCTCTTTGACTTCATTCTATACATACATACATACGAGTACATACATATGTATGTACATATGTACATACATAATTGTTCATTCCAATCCTTCAATCAGGATTACGAGTTAGTTTCTCACACCACTTATGTTGTGTGTGTTAATTTTTATACATGAGTGGTGGGACGGACCTACAGTTTAAAGTCAACTCGGACCGACAGATTTTTGACAAACTGTTCCTTTTCAATTTGATTTACTCTCAGAGTTTTTCCCAGAAAACTGCTGAGAGGAAGTTGCCGAAGAAATATTTTTTTGTTTGAAACGCTTAAAGCTGCTGTTCATGATTTTTTCGACTTTATTTTGCATTAACGTGGTTGTTATTGTTTTTAAATTTTCCTTCGCCAGTGTATCAACGTTTGAATTCCGTCAAACAAAATCTACCGAAATATTCTAAGGACCATACAGAATCATTGCTGTCTCCTTCTATCCGTATGTGTCTTCGTTCGTACCATGTAATCAAAAAGGAAAAACTTAAATTAAATCGAGAAATAGCCTTTGACTTCACTCTCTTTGACTTCATTCCATAATTAAGTGTATCAAGCTAGTGGCCTGGATCTATTACACATATCTTACATGACTTCTTTGTCCATCGTTAAGCCTTGATTAGTCAAACGTCTACGAAAAGTACGTTCGTTTTTAGCATATAAAGAGCAATGCTTACCGAAATTACATTACGGTTCGGTAAACGCTCTCTCGAGAAATAGCCTTTGACTTCACTCTCGTTGACTTCATTCCATAATTAAGTGGATCAAGCCAATGCCCTGATACTATTACATCACCACTAAGTCGAACACATATCTTCGTTAAGCCCCGGTTAGCTAAACGTCTACGAAACATACGTTCGTTTTTATCATATAAAGAGCAATGTAAATACTTACCGAAGTTACATTACGGTTCGGTAATCGCTCTCATCGCCTTTCGCATTCTCAAAACGAGCCTACACTTCGTTACTTTTCGCGGACGTTTGGCTAATCGGAGCTAAGTTTAGATGGTTAGTTTACGTGTGCAAACGTTTCAATTACACATCACATCACTCGAATCGCTAAAATCGTTCGTTATTTTGATTTATCTACGGATATCACTTGCATCGACACACGATATTATGCATATGGTAGAACCACAGATAGATGGCTTTTAAGAGTTAGACAGCGTCCTCCTTCACCATGTCCTATAGCAACGAAACTGGTCATTAACTTTCATCCATTCTGTCGAACATGATCTCCAATCTACCAGCGACTGTCAATACAGCCTTCATTCTGGGTACGTCCAATGCTGGGACCACAAGTATCGCGATATGTATTCAATAGCTCTACAACTGCAGCAAAATTCGCAAATAACGCTTTTAATCGCCTCCTTAAGCGATTACTTATTCCAGCTCAATCCTATGTGGTACACATTATTCACTCGTTTATTTTCATAGAAGCCCTTGTGGCTTAGGACCTTTACTAGCAACCTTCGGGAAAACAAACTGAGGATGTCATACATTAGATATTCTTCACAAGCGATTTGAAAGCATGAGAAGTCGCCGTAGTCTAGTAGGTAGTGTGTTGGCTTATTAGACGTAAAGCCAGGGTTCGAGCCCCAGGCCAGACATCAAACAAAATACAAAAACGGTGACTTCCTTTCAGCAGATTTCTGGCAAAAACTCTGAGAGTCAAATAAAAATTGCCATGTATAGTTCCTCAAAAATCTGTCGTTCAGAGTTGACTTTAAACTGTTAGTCCCGCCACTCATGTATAAAATTTAACACACACAACCTAAGTGGTGTGAGAAACTAGGACGTTGTACAATGGGTCAAATGGTACAAATGGGTACTGTACTTGTCTTAATTGACAAGTACACGTCCTCTCACCAAACCTAACCTAACTAGGTCGTAATCCTGACTGACCGGTTGTAATGACCAATTATGTATGTATGTATGTATGTGATTTGAAATCATGATTATCTCACTTGGTGTTTATGTACAGAAGTCATGCTAATTCACCCTGCGAGACTTTTGCTTGTGGAGTTTTCTTGAGTCGTAGGGGTAGGCGAAGAACCCGCAAACCCGTAAATCTCAATATCAACATACCTCGTGCCATCGATCAAATTTAGCCTGATTTATGCACCACAGTCATGGAACGTTAGACACTAGATTTAGGGCTCTGTAAAGAGTACTTCCATGGGCTTTTGGATCTGCTTTTGATTCGTCCATAAGTGTTAAAATGAATGAGATGTGGCATCCTTATCCTAACTGAGCGGTGAGAAAATTTTAATGGTTGCGTTGAAGGTAGCAATCTATCAATCGCTCATTCTAGATTCTTAAGAGAGGGACTCTTGATTAATATTAATAAAGGAATGTAAAAATAACTTCGGCACAATCTGTAAATTTTATGGCATAAAAAAGCGCTGAATTTAGTTCGCTTCTTTAGCACATTCCCTGTGAGAACGAGCAAACGAACAGCATCAAACATGTGTTGTGCTATTTTATTTCGAAGTTGTTTTCGGGTGTTGTTTTTGTGTTTTCCTTAAAAGTGATTCTGATTCTCACATATTTTGGGGTAAACTTTACATCAATAGAGTGGTTTTCCCAGTGAACCATTGTCCTCTGGTTATACAGAAAGTGTTGTTGAGTGTTATTTGCAGAGGAGAGCGAATGTAGCGAATGAAAGTCTAAGAATACAGGTTCGTGAAGATGGGAAACTTGATGGTTTTCGAATTCTAAAACTTGAGAGTCTTCAATCTACCTTTAAATACTCAATCCAATACGCCTGCTGACCTAACCTCGACTTAAATTATGAGAAATCAGACAGCAACTCAATAAGCATAGATTCTCAGCACCAGACTCAATATAACAATCTACTACCTTTTCGAATAGGACGTTGTGTTAAGTCAATAAAAGATGGCAATCCTATCACTCTAGAATTTGCTACAATTAATTGCTTGCTTGCTACTTGATTAGTAAAACCTCAACAAAGCAAAGAAATAATAGGAACAAGGGGGAGATCCCTATGGGCATTAGAAGTCGATGAGAAGACATGACACTTAGACAGGCCTGTATATCCCCGTAGCAGCTTTGAGAATATCTCAGCTGGGACTGAAGATATTGATGAAGAAGGCAGAGTAAAATGTGCAGCCCTTGCGCTGACCAACTTCCCCCTCCTTGGATCGGAGGAACTTGGTCAGTGCAGAGGCTGCGTTCACCTGTGGCATCACAATGGGCCGCTATGCGTGCTCAAGTAAGCTTTTTGGTAAATTAAAGCTACCACGCTAACCTAACCTAACCTAACCTAACCCAGAGTATCGAACTTGTCACCCGTTTGAGTATTAATCGGCAGTCTTTATAAGGAATTTTGGCAAACAAATTCAGAAATATTCCCCCACAAAGTGAAGACAGCGTGCATAACCCACGCTTAAGTCAACCTGGATATGGACCACAATACGAAGAAGACAATTTTCATAGAAAATCTTTACGGGGGGTTAGGCACTTTTGCGTTTGTATGGATAAGTGAATAAGCAGAGCTACTGCTTCTGCGGAATTTCTATACGGTACAGGAAAAGTGTTTAAACGCGCGTAAACTTACGGTAGAGGCATTATCGAGCCTTATTTTTTCGAACATATGTGCATACATACATACATACACAATTGGTCATCACAACTCTTTATGCAGGATTACAACCTAGCTTCTCACATCACTGGAGTTGTGTGTGTTAATTTTAAACATGGGTGGGCGGGACCTACAATTTAAAATCGATTCCGAACGACAGATTGTTTGAGAAGCTTTTTCATGGCAATTTTATTTTGCTCACCGAGTTTTTTCCAGAATCTCCTGAGAGGCAGTCGCCGAAGAAGTCTTTTTCTCATATTTTCATTTTGAAGTCGCCGTAGTCTAGTAGGTAGTGTGTTGGCTTATTAGACGTAAGGCCACGGTTCAAAGCCCAGGTCACACATCAAAACGAAATTATGAAAAAAAGATTTCTTCGGCGACTGCCTCTCAGCAAATTTCTGGCAAAAACTCTTCAATCGTAATCCTGACTGAAGGGTTGTAATGGCGAATTATGTATGTATGTATGTAACGCTTCTGCGAAACTCCGCCTAAATTTACGGTAGAGCCATTATCGGGTCTTATTTTTTCTAACATACGAAACCAAACAACTGCTGAGAACGGTGAGTGCTACTGAGCCATGTTTAACAACTTTTTCCCATCTCAGTAGGATAAATTGGATCTGGAGAACAGACAGACTGTAGCAGCAGCCCTTACTGTATGACCTGCAAAAGAAATTCTATGGGACGCATTCCCTAGTTCCTCTTTATTGTGATTTACATTGTCTGGTAAGATCGCCGGATTCAATAATTCAAGTCATTTTTTGTGTGGCTGCTTGAATTCATGAAGCCTTAGACTCTTAAAGAAGAATATCTGTCAGGAAAAAGGAAACCTATCGCATGAATTTCACACAACAGTGATATAAAATGCCATAATGAAGATGATATGGCAAGTTAAATGGCTTAAAAATTAAATTGTATTCATGGCCATGATACTGTCCATTGAAAACTCTTAAAATTCATGAAACTACACACAGTATTTCACAACTGACTCCCTAGCTTTAGGATATTTAGCTACTGCCATAGAAATACATTTCAAGTGTCCATCGTTATTATTTAGACAAACATCTCAAACGATGAAAAATATACTCCACTAGCTTCCCAAATCATACGAATAAGTTTTGTCATTACCATGTGCTTTGTTAGCGAAATAACGGTACCCAAAAAAATTTCCATTTTCATGTTCAAACATGTCTTTCTCAAACATGACAATAAAATCGCAAACAAAAGAAAAACACAATCAAACCATTGTAGGAGACAACAAAGGCGTGTGTGATGTGTGCGATGTTTGATGTTGTAAATAAACAAAGAAATGAAGGAAACTGTTGTTGTAAACAATAAATTTAATTCACACATGTACACACATACACAGTCATGTTACAGTTTCAGTTTTAATGAACATACACATGCATGTGTTTGCTGGTTTATTGAGCAATTGTGTATGAGGATGTGTTAGTATAAGTATGGCAGCATAATTGGCTTAATGAGTGCAGAGCTTTTATGCCTAAAGGGCCCAAAATGCCTATGACAGAGAAATTGTTTAAGTTTGAGTGCAAACACAAGCATGAAATCGATGAAAACCAATCGTCAATTGAATAATTATGGTCACTCAACAGCAGTTACTAAATTAAAACGTGACCGAGTGACTACCAGGGATCTGATGGAATTCTATTTATTCTATTCTATTTAAGATTTCTATTTAAGAATTCTTTGAAGTGAGTGGATAAGGCAAGTGTTTTGAAATCCCAATACAGCATCAAATAGATCTTTCTATCAAACATCCGATAATCTTTCTTGCCATAATTCCACTAGGAGCAGCATTAATGTCTTGTTTGGACCAATTCCTTCTAAAATTAATTACATTGAGTAGAAGTTATTCACAAAAATGTCAATAATTTTGTAACATTCTGTAAACGTTTGCCAGTCATTCTAAGGATTTTTGAATAACAAAAAAAGATTTGGAATCTAAGGCCTAACTTTTTACTTCGAAAACTTTTCACTTCAATCACCGCAAAATAATTCGCCAGGAAGCTATGTATCTGTTCTCTAACTACAACAAGGAACATCAGCGGAATGCGTGACAGTTCTAGCTCTTGAGAAAGAGTGGAATTCAATGAGCATAGTTCTGCACCAAAATAACCAAAATATTTTTACAGAGTAAAGGCACTTGTTTTTAGGCAACAATAGACGGCAACCTATCATTCTACGTTACTGTTACTGTATCTGGAATACTTGATTAATGAAATGAAACCGCCTCAGTCAATTAGATAGTGTGTTGGCTTGTTAAACATGAGGTCGTGGTTAAAGTCTTAGCTCAGACATCTCCAACAAAATGAAACGTGAAAAAAATATTTCTTCGGCGACTTCCTCTCAGCAGATTTCTGGCAAAAACCCTGAGAAAAAAATAAACTGTAGTCCCCCTCACTCATCGATAACACACGCACTATGGGTGATATGAGAAGCTAGGTTGTAATCCTGACTAAAGGATTTTAATTAATGACCAAATAACTAATTAAGTAAAGTAAGAAACAAAGCCAGGAAATAGTAAACAGATTGGGAGATTGACAGAAGACTTTATTAACGAAAGAAAACGAGACTAAATAGGAGTGCCATGTATTCTTTTATGAGATTCGAAGATATGCACGTTATCCACTGAACAACCTTAAATGGTTTCTTCAGATTCTTTTTAGCATTTCTGACTGGCGATACTTATAGGAGGAATGAAATTACAGCCTGTAGTCAACAATGCTATTCTACTTGACTCTTCAAGTTCAGATGACCGCTAATCATTCCGCCCAGTGGTGTTGTTGAGCCGGAACGCTCCGGAACGTCGTTCCGTTACTTCCCATTTGGAGAGGAACGCGTTCCGGAACTAAAGATGATTTCTGAAAACGAAAATTGGCTGACGTTTTGAAAAAAAAAATTAAAAAGAATTGGTGATTTTTTTTTTCTAATTTTTGACGAATTTTTATATGTATTTTTATAAACAAGGGTTTGAACCGAACCCGATGGGAAATCTCCCTCCCCGTCGTCAAATTTGGGACATGAGACCTAAAAAAGAAACGCCGCCGCCAGGATTATCATGGAAAATCACCCCCGTCGTTAAATTTGGGACATGAGACCGCACAGAGCGGCCGCCTACCCAGGATCGGCCCTGTCTATATAATTATATATACGCGTTCCGGTAAAAAAAAAAATTAGCACAACACCACTGATTCCGCCCACTTATTGAATGTTCTTAATTCGAGCCTTTAGCGTTTCTCTCTTTAGTTTTCGTCTTATGAGAATAGTTGCTGCCTTTATCCCTTCTAAGTTAAAATGTCCAAGTGTTTTACGTGCGCAACGACGGCAATATTGTCGACGAGTCTTATGATGGTATTCTCAAATCCTGTAAAGTGTCAAGAATAGTTTTTCTGAAACATAACTCTGACGAAATTCTGTCGTAATTCTAATGTATGAGTTACTCTTAGTGCTATGTTGGTAACACTGATTTCCATTAGAGATAAAGTTTCAGACTAATAGGACCACTGATTAAATGCATTCAAACTTAAATGTCCGCGATATGTTCCCTTATTCTGCAGACTTAAAACGGTTTTTTGTCTAGCATTGCTATTGCCTTCCATCGTCGTTTTAAAGCATTTTAAGCGATTCAATTTAATTGTGTTTCGAGTAAAGCCACCGTAGTCTAGTATGTAGTGTGTTGGATTATTACACATGAGACCTCGGTTCAAGCCCCTGGTCTTTGACGACTTCCTCTCAGCAGATTTCTGGCAAAAAAGTTCCTGAGTTGTTTACGAAGTTGTTTAGTTAGCAAACTACAGGATTAGAGCCGTAGTGTTCGCCGAAAGATTCGAATAGAACCAGTCTGGTAGTATACTGTGAAATTTAGTGACTGGACGTCTGTGAGAATTTTTCTCATGCCAATTATGGTAGTTGCTCTCAGAGTTTTTGCCAGACGATTGACGAAAGAACTGTTTTCATATGCGTTTGTGCTGAGAGCTTTCATATACGTCTTATAGGTAGTAACTGAAAAGGGACTCAATGTGGTCCATGTGATGCTAAAGAGATTTTCTTTCCATAAAGCTGGTGCTAACCAGAGTTATTTCACTATCTGTTCCAGACGAGACATTATAGTTTCTATGTGAGCATATTCCCAATGTAAAAAAACGCGTCAAAAAGTTTATTCGTTGTGCCGCTTCTGCCTACATCCGCACCGCCATCTCCCTGAGAGACTTCTGATATCATTAAATTAGCCTTGGGGCTATTACGTAAGACCTCAGATGCCTGGCTGTCACTGACACTGTCCCCTTTAATAATCATCACAGTAGCTCGTTAGACTGATGCTTCTGTCGAGAAAATGCCTACATTTGCTCTGTCAGCTCATTGAGAGACTTTCGGCAGCCTTAAACCATCCTTGAGGTTATAAAGTGACACTCCAGCTGTGTGGCCACTAGAAAAAAAAGTGCATTAATATTCCTCCCAGAGACACTGTCCTCTTTAATAATCATCACAGCAGCTCGTTGGACTGATACTTCTGACGAGAAAACGCCGACATTTGCTCCGTCACAATTAAACCATCCTTGTGGGTATGATGTGAGACTCTAGTACCCTAACAGCTGCCAGGCCATCAGAGAGTGTGTATATAGCTCTCGTAGAGATACTGCCCTCTTTAATAATCATCACAGCAGCTCGTTAGACTGATGTTTCTGACGAGAGAATGCCTACATTTGCTCCGTCAGTCCCTTGAGAGACTTGCGGCGGCCTCAAACCAGCCTTGAGGTTATGGTATAAGACCCCCGCTGCCTGGCCACTAGAAAGTGTATTAATATCTCTCCTAGACATACTGCCCTCTTTAATAATCATCACAGTAAGTTGTTGGACTAATACTTCTGACGAGAAAACGCCAACATTTGCTCCGTCAGCTCCTTGAGAGACTTGCGGCAGCCTTAAACCAGCCTTGAGGTTATAAAGTGACACCCCAGCTGTGTGGCCAATAGAAAGTGTATTAATATCTCTCCCAGAGACACTATCCTCTTTAATAATCATCACAGCAACTTGTTGGACTGCTATTTCTGACTAGAAAACACAGCAAGCTTCCGATCGATTTTCCTACTGAGCTATACCTGTCTGACTGACTCTGAAAAGTTGCCAACCAGTTCTGCAACATCTGTGGAGGTCTGTGTCTGCGTCACACCAGTTTCCTATACCTCTCTTCCCGGTTTAGTTGTCCCGAATTTTCTTCAGATGACATTACATGGCGTTATATAATGAAAGTCTCCAATTCCTTCAGGATTCACATTCAAATCGTGCGTCTAACAGATGACACAGAGGGACAGACTAGTAAAACTGAAAGAGTCGTTAAAGGATGTCTCAATTGCTGACTTTGGTTTAGTACGAAGGGCACCAGTAACAATGTTGCTTATGGAGTTTGTATCCACCGTATAAAGACGACTAGCTAAAGTAGACCAGCCATGCTTCAATTAGGATAGGTCTGGCAGCCTATCTCTTGCACTTTCTTGAAAGTTTAAAGAGCAATGGAGACCTTTTTTATTTTGTGGAAGATATGGTATGTATAGGGTGGGTTATTTAAATGTTTAAATTTAAAAATGCAATCAAACAAAAACGGTTTGTAATTTTGCCAAATTTATTTTTTTTTTTTGGTTGTGAAGTACAATTGTTCCGGTCGCGAAGTGGAAAATTATTTCATTCATATGGCTGCCGCGGTTGGCCCTACAGTACCTCAATAAATAGGACCAATTTACGTGAGCTTTTTCGAGTATATGCGGTTGTATCTCAGCAATGGCATCACAAATGTTGGCCTTCAAATGCTTAATTGTCTCTGATTTGTCGGCATAATTTTTTTTTAACGGCGCTCCAAAGAAAATAGTCCAATGGTGTCAAATCGCAGTTCTTGGATGCCAACTGACATCATCATTTTGGCTAATTAGACGGCCGTCAAACGTTTGACGCAATAAATCGATTGTGGCATGAGATATATGACAAGTTACACCATCTTGTTCAAATCAAATATCGTTCGCATTAATTCCTTGAAGAGCGGGTACAAAAAAATTGTTTATCATGGTGCGATAGGTGTCGTCATTGACCTTAGTGGTTGCGCCGTCCTCATTTTCAAAGAAATATTAACCAATGATGCTTCCGCTAGACAAGCCACTCGTAATGGGTACATTGGCTTCTATAAGACCACGTGTGGCTTTTGTGAGTCCCAAATGAGGCAATTTTGCTTATTAACGTACCCATCAAGATGAAAATGAGTTTTATCCGAAAAGATGATTTGTTTTTGGAAATATCGACATCATCGTGCAGTTTCTCGTCGGATACAGTAAATCCTAGCGTTGCTTTAGCGTAATCGACTCATTACGTCCAGTGGAGACCAGATACTGAATTTTGTGACAGAATAGAATGACTAAAGTCTGGCAATACTATGCTTCAAATTTAAACCGATAGATTACATACATAATTGGTCATTACAACCCTTCAGTCAGGATTACGAACTAGTTTCTCACACCACTTATGCTGTGTGGGTTAATTTTATAAACGGTGTTTTTAACAGAGGTATAGAACTTTAAGTTGCAATAAAACAACGATGGATTATTCGATTGACATGAATTTTATTTATCCGAAAGATAATCTTGTGGCATTACATTTTAAATATGATTTCTGGCATATGACCGCCACGGCTAGCGCGGATGTAGTCCAATCTGGACGTCCAATTTTCGATGACTTTTTCCAAGATTTGTGGCCGTATATCGGCAATAATACGGCGAATGTTGTCTTCCAAATGGTCAAGCGATTGTGGCTGTACCGCATAGACCAATGACTTTACATAGCCCCACAGAAAGTAGTCTAGCGGAGGATCTTGGAGGCCAATTCACAGGTCCAAAACGTGAAATTAGGCGGTCACCAAACGTGTCTTTCAATAAATCTATTGTGGCACGAGCTGTGTGACATGTTGCGCCGTCTTGTTGAAACCACATCTCCTGGACATCATGGTTATTCAATTCAGGAATGAAAAAGTTAGTAATCATGGCTCTATACCGATCACCATTGACTGTAACGTTCTGGCCACCATCGTTTTTGAAAAAGTACGGACCAATGATTCCACCAGCCCATAAAGCGCACCAAACAGTCAGTTTTTCTGGATGTAACGGTGTTTCCACATACACTTGAGGATTATCTTCACTCCAAATGCGGCAGTTTTGTTTGTTGACGTAGCCATTCAACCAGAAGTGCGCTTCATCGCTAAACAAAATTCGCTTATGAAAATCGGGAACAACGGTAATCTCGTTTTGGGCCCATTCGACGAATCTACGCCTTACTTGATGATCGTTTGGCTTCAAATCTTGCACGAGTTGGATCCTTCTGCAAAATCTTCCATAAAGTGGATGGACACAGATCCAATTCCTGTGCTCGATGGCGGATGGACTCATTCGGGTCTTCCTCAATGCTACGCTCTACAGCAGCAATAGCTTCTTCTGTACGCACCGTACAGCGTCTCTGGGGATGCGAGTTATCAATAAGAGTAAACGTGGTGCTAAAACGTTCCGTGGTTAATCGAATTAACTGCTCTGATGGACGATTTTGTCGACGATAAAATGGACGTAGTGCGCGATACGTTTTCCGCACAGAACCATTATTTTCGAAATAAAATTGCACTATTTGCAAGCGTTGCTGAGGCGTGAGTCTATTCATGATGAATTGCCAAACCAAACTGAGAATAAATCACTTGACAGCTGTTAAATCGGTCGCCATCTTGAAAAGTAAGGCCAACTTAAAGTTCTATACCTCTATGAAAACACCCTTTATATGAGCGGTGGGACCTACAGTTTAAAGTTGACTCCGAACGACAGATTTTTGAGAAACTTTTTCATGGCAATTTTTATTTTATCCTCAGAGTTTTTGCCAAAAATCTGCTGAGAGGAAGTCGCCGAAGAAATATTTTTTAAAATTTCGTTTTGATGTCTGATCTGGGGTTTGAATCGTGGCCTTACGTCTAATAAGCCAACACACTACCTACTAGAATACGGCGACTTCATTTAACCGATAGATTGCCCACTCGATATAAGACCAAGAAGGTGTGCCTAATTAAATAGTCCGACAATCACTTCTTACAGCCTTAATAGGAAACAGGAATAGTTTTTAGGTCACGCCTCCATTCTTTTACTACTCTTGGCAAAAATTCCCAAATTGCCGCATGTGGTTCTTCTACCCCACTCTGGTTACCCTTACGACACGCATAAACGGTTTCTGTTTTAATGCCTTCTGCGACACTGCAACTTAAGTGTGTTTAGTGAGTGTTGTTGTTGCTGGTGTTGCAATTGTTGTTATTGTCTTAACAAAATTTAATTAAATGACAATCAGTTTAAATAGTTTAAAGATATTGTTGTTGTTGCTACACACTCTGGCAACATTGCCATGGGTTGAGTCAAGTCATGACACATCGTGTCTGGTTATTGTGCGTATTGTGAGCCGAGACAAGAAAATGTGTGTGAACCAAATCCATAAATGACGCCTGCATTTGGCTACACATTGGATTACGTGTGTCACTAACAAGTGAAAGCAACAACAAAAAAACGAGGAAAAAATGGAAAGAAAAAAAATGGAAAGAAAATCCATTGTGAACTAAAACACGAGGAAACCCCAAAAAACACAAAACAATTAAGAGCAGGAGAAGAAGAAGAAGAAGAAGAAGAAGCAAACGTTGTAGAAGATAATTGACATGTTCTTTGGACTCCACATGCCACATGCCACACACATACTCGTGCATACATATTGCAATTCGTTTTTTTTTCTTCTTCTTCTGTGTGCTCTTTTTCGCCTTTACGCCTTTGGGTAATTTTCTAAAAAATTAAACTCTTAACGCGTTGACTCCGACACTTTCATTATTGAAATTAAAGTGGGTTGTTGGGCTGGGGAGTAATACGGGTGGCACAATGGCCACCACAACGTATTTACATTTCAAAGCAGTTGGAGGTTCTTTTAACTCTTTTCGTGTTGCATTAGCAGGGGACACTTTAATTCAAAACGTTTGCAAAAATTTTTATTGCATTTAAAGCGGAATCCAATACAGTCAACCCTTCTACAATGCGGTACTCTCAGAACGTGGTTTCCATATACTGCGGAGCCCTCCTATAAGGCGGTACTCTCAGAACGAGCTTTCCATATAACGCGGAGCCCTCCTATAACACTGTACACTTACAGCACGATTTCCCTACAATGCGGTACTCTCAGAACGAGGTTTCCTTATAACACGGAGCCCTCCTATAACGCGGGGCGCTCCTATAATGCCGAGCCCTCCTATAACGCGGTACTCTTACAGCGCGGTGTCCACACAACACAGTACGCACTCACCGCCTTATAGCAGTGTTGACTGTTCTATGTGGAGTTACCTTCCATGGGAGTAGTAAGTGGGCCACTTACAATGTCTTTATTTTGTCAAGCCTTTAGCTCTTTTGAAAATTGTCACGAACTTTGTTCGAATATCAGGAGCCACAACATATTAAAACATCTAAAGCAGCTCTTAAAGCTCTAGAAGGCTCTTTAGACTGTAGGGTAGTTCAGTCGGTACTTTATTAAATTGGAGGCTCAGGCTATTTCGACTTCTGGAATAAGGGGTTACAGCTGGAAGGCTCTTCAGGCTGTAGGGTAAGTTACGCGGTTCGATATTAAACTGGAGGGTGAAGCCATTTCGATTTCTGGAATAAGGCGTTACAGCTGGAAAGCTCTTCAGACTCATTTCTTCATTTCGATTTCTGGAATAATTGGCTACAGCTGGAAGGCTCTTGAGACTGTAGGGAAGGTTACTCGGTTCTGTATTAGACTGGAGGCCATTTCGATTTCTGGTATAAGGGGGAATTCTGGATAGGTTCGGATAAACACTTCGATCGAACGTACGATATAAAATAGAGCCAGCACAGAATCGGATGATTTCTTAATGCATGGAACCAATGTCAGGGAATTGTTTTCCAGTGGAATGTAGCCAGGAAGAGTAACAATTTATACGGATATTTAGAAAGCACTGAAGGCTTTCAAGTGTCATACTTTTAGGTCGCATTTGGTCTAAGAGTGTAAGAGCTTGCTAAGCGTTATTATAGCCAACGATTGAATTTAATTACGCTAAGCATCTGGCCATTGTGAAGCGTGTGCGGTAATGAAGTTGCAGATGAACTGGTAAAATGAGAATCAGCTTTGGAAATAAAAATAGGAGTGACGTTGACAACACTTCCAACCGATTTCTTATTTAAGATTATTGAGGAAGGAGGCGATTCAGTCACCAATCTTGTATGGAAATGTCTTGTACGGAACAGTCTTATAATCAAAACTCAATCCTTCTGGTACGAAACTAATCTTAAGAATGCATAGGAGGGTGAGTTAAGAGCTGCTTTAGATGTTTTAATACGTTGTGGCTCCTGATATTTGGACAAAGTTCGTGACAATTTTCGAAAGAATAAAAAAATAAAAAAAAATTTTTCTCTAATCATGCATGAATGAATGAATGAATGAATGAAAGAAATATTTGTGCAATCATTTCGTCATATTCAGTGTCCAATTTTGTTTCCTTTGGTTTTCTCTTTGTTTTGTTACTCCAAAGACATTGTAATTTTGCACAAAATTTTTTATTTTTTTTGTTTCGTTTTCATTTCATTTAATTTACGTTTTTACTTGAAATTTAAATGAAATTCTCTGTGTTGTTGTTTTTTTCCTTTCATGTTTAAACGTGAAATGAACTGAATATTTAGCAACAGTTTTCTCAACTGCAATTCGATATTCTCGCAAATTTTGCACTTATTTTTCGTAAGTTTTTTTCTACGTTGTTTCTGTGGTGCTGGTGTTTTTCTTTTTTGTCACCTTCATTACTTAATTATCAACACCAGCAACAACAACAGCAACAGTGCCATTAACACCTATAACAACAATCATAAAGAAGTTGCCAGTCACAGACAGCAGTGCAACAACAATTAAGAAAAGAAGCGACAAAAAAACTTGGGGATTTCCTGGAATTTAAAGGAAACGACGCAATCGTTCAGTTTTTTTTTAAATTTTAAAGAAAACAACACAGCAAATTGACTGACTGACTGACAGCGACTAATGAAATAAACTACAGATGATAGGAAAATAAAAAGCCGTCCAGGCTATTAGCTTAAGGGTCATAGGTTCGATTCCCAGTGTTCACAAAGTACCGATTATTATCGAGCCATGTTGACTGAATTTTTGGAAACATCAGCGACAAACATTTGGTGTCAACAAGACGTCACAACTTGTAATGCAGTGCGTTCTGTGTTTTGAGAACTGTTCCTCCTGTTCATTGACCACCTTGTGTTTGCCATATCGACGCCTCCATTCTATAACACTTAGACTAGTACACTTACAACGTTTTTAATTTTCTTGCATTCTACGTTCACTAACTTAAATACTCTCAAAATTTGGTTAAGATGCGCCGATCCGTTCCGAAGTTATAGGGAAAAATCTACTTAGAATACCCACATAGTCGTATGTCGCGTGAAAACTTTGAGAGGTCATAATTCAAAACACACTTTTTCGACTTAGAATGTTATAGAACGAAGGCGTCGATATGACGCCTCTAGCTTACCTTGCAAGTAACCCCTTAACGCTGGGCATCTGGATATCGTGTGGCCGTGTGTGTGGTAATGAAGTTGCAGATGAACTGGTAAAATGAGGATCAGCTTTGGAAATAAAGATAGGAAAGAGGTTGACAACACTACCAACAGGTTTCTTATTTAAGATTATTGGGGAAGCATGCGATTCAGTCACCGATCTTGTATGGAAATGTCTTGTGTGGAACAGTCTTATAAACAAAACTCAAACCTTCTGGTACGAAGCTGACCTTAAGAATGCATACTAGAGAGAGGTATTTGCCATATGACACCTTTAGTATTGGTATGATGAGACTACATTTGTAATGACAAATCAGTAACCTTTGAGGCATAGTTTTCAAAATAAAAGCCATTAAGCTATCGACCAGTTTTCACGCCAACAATATTTCTCTCTTCTCAAGTTCGTCAAGGATAACCCCATGTTTTCGCATTTCATATAAAGGCATTCCAAGGCAAAAAACTATCGTACTTTTTATAACAATTGTAACCTTAACTAAACACCTCCAAAACTTTAAAATTCACAATAAATAATGTACATTAATCCCTCCATTTACGTCGCAGTTGGTTCCAAAAATATTCGAATAACGACGCAAATTGAAGTTAGAGGGAACAAAAAATTTGACGACGTAAATCGAACCAACGTTAATCGAGGCGACGTAACCCGAAGGATTACTGTAAAGCCTGAGAATGTTTACTGCCTTACATTACTTAATTAATAGATCATTACAACCCTGTAGTTAGGATTACGACCTATGTAGCTTCTAACAACACTTATGTTGTGTGCGTTAATTTTATACATGAGTGTTGGGACACACAGTTTAAAGCCGACTCCGAACGTTGGTTTTTTTTGCGATTTTATTTTACTCTTACAGAGTTTTTACCACAAATCTGCTGAGAGAAAGTCACCGAAGAAATATTTTCCTTCATATTTCGATTTTGTTGGAGATGTCTGACCTGGGGGTTTGAATCGAGGTCTTATGGCTAATAAGCCAACTTAGTACTTACTTGACTACGGTGATTTCAGCACATAGGAATATTGTCTAGCAATCAGATAGCCATCCGAGAATTTAGCTGCGATCAGGTGGACTCTATATTAGTGTAGGACTTGCTAAGCTGAATTTGGATCGGCTACAACGGGGAAATAGGTGACACATGTCTGATGTTGCTAGAACCATTCTTCATTGGCGTGGAAGAAGTAGTTTAAAAATATTAGGGAAGGCTTTATAGAGAAGCTCTATAGATGGAGTGCATTACAATAAGTATTTCGATTGAAATTATTTGCTGAGGTATTATAGAGAAACTCTATAGCTTGAGCGCGTGAGGCGAAAAGTAAATCTTCAAGCACAGATGGTGGTACTGTAAGTGGAATTGAAGGTAAAAAAAAATTTAAAAAGAAAAGAATTTACAGAACGGAAATATCATCAACCTGCAACTAAATGCAAGCAACTTAAATAAATTAAATACTAGCCTACGACGACTTCATTACATTACTGACTTAATTGATCATTGCAAGCATTTTGTCAGGACTTCAACCTAGCTTCCTACGGCACTCGTGTTTCGTGTGCTAATTTCATGCATGAGTGGCCGAAATTACAGTTTAAAGTCGACTCCGAACGTCAGATTTTTTGCGATTTTATTTCATCTTAAAGTTTTTGCCAGAAATCTGCTGAGAGAAAGAAATATTTTTTTCTTTTCATATTTCCTATCATCACGTCTAATAAGCCAACCCAGTATCTAATAGAATACGGCGACTACATGTTGTTTATCTCCTTCAGATATTCAGTTAAACACGCTTGTAATTTCTTCTGAGGTTGCATGCCTCGCAGCGATATACGAGAACAAATTTTACGCTGGATTTTGCACCATAAAATTTATGGAAGAAAATGGAACTGAAACACCCACACTAAGACAGTTGAAGACGAGTAGGTTATTAGAAACCAAGGTTAGCAACGCTTCCCTAGTGAATTGGCTCGAAACAAAACTTCAAGTGGAATATATAGTTCCAGATGAAGATATTTTTATGCGGCCATGTAAAGGGTCCGCCAAATACTTTTTTGTTTTGAAAATGCTTTAAAAAAAACTACTGAATATTTTCTTAAATTTTTTTTTTTATTTGAAAGTACAATCCTTCCGGTTAATAATGGAAAATAATTTCATTCAAATGGCTGACTCGGCTGGCCATGCAGTAGCCTACACGATCGGTCCAATTTTTAAGCACATTATCGATTGTGTGCCGTTGTATTTCACCAATGGCTTCACGAATATTGTCCTTTAAAGCGTCAATTGTCTCTGGCTTGTCGGCGTAACTCTTATCTTTGACGGCACCCCACAAATAATACTCCAACGGTGTCAAATCGCAGCTCCGAGATGGCCAAACGACATCAGCTCTGCGGCTGATAATGCGATCTTCAAAAACAAGGCGCAAAACATCGAGTGTAGCTTCGGCTGTGTGGCATGTAGCGCCGTCCTATTGAAACCAAATGTTGTCAATATCCTCCTCTTCAATTTTTGTGAACAAAAATTCGTTTAACATGGCCCGGTAACGATCGCCATTGACTGTAAAGGCCACTCCTTGTTCATTTTCTAAGAACTATGCATCTGGAACAAAATCCGCACCAAACAGTGACTCGTTTTGGGTGCGTCGGCTTTTCAATGTATGCGTGCGGGTTATCTGTGCCCAAAATGTGACAATTTTGCTTGTTTACACACCCGCGAAGAACAAAATGAGCTCCATCTGAAAAGATGATTTTTTTTGCCAAAATCAGCATCTTCTGGTGTAGGCTACTGCATGGCCAGACGAGCAGGTTATTAGCAAATAAGGTTAGCAGCGATAACGTAACAAGTTGGTTCGACATAAAGCAGAGGGTGGAGCATATCTCCAGATGGCGACATTTTCTTGCCGCCAAGTACTTCTATTCATAGCGCCATTGCCCAGTGCTACAGAGTATCAAAATTCTGATGGCTTAAAATGTGACGTATTTGTTGCTTTAAAGAAAATATTGATTGTAGGGTGTCATACTTTTTTTAACCAACTAAACTTTAAGTTTTTTTCTTCTTCTACGTATTTTTTTATGGGAAGTTAGTGTCTGTTATAATTGCAGTGACAAGAAAACAAGACAAAAAAAGACAAAAGACAAACCAAAGGGGGTGTTCAATTACAGTGTATCGCAGAAGTTATGCTTTGTGCAAGTGCCTAGCATTTGTCAGTCAGAATGTTTGTTTGTTTTCTTTAATGAAAATTAAAATTTTTTTTATAACTTAGCACGGGCTTAGGTTGATTGTAAAACCTTTGTTTGTTTTCTGGCATTTCGACAGTGTTTTACGTGGGGCATTTACCGGCTGAGTTACTGTGATATTTGAAAGTCCTTAAATACAGTGGGACAGACAAGTTTTAAAGAAAGTTTTCGATTCAATTTTCTTAACCGTGCGTAAGACATTTTTCAAAAATTTCGATTTAATTAGAATTATTTTGTTTTCATTACACTTAGCGTCATAATTAAAACCGTACTTCCGTCGATGTATTAATTAAATTGAATTGTTTTGATTTTATTACACTTAGCATCATAATTAAAACACTAGTTCCGTCAATGTATGATTTAATTTGAATGGTTTTGTTTTTTTTGATTACACTTAACTTCATAATTAAAACCCTACTTCCGTTGATATATGATTTAATTTGAATTTTTTTGATTTTATTACACTTAGCGTCATAATTAAAACACTACTTCCGTCGATGTATGATTTAATTTGAATTGTTTTGATTTTTGATTACACTTAGCATCATAATTAAAACACTACTTCCGTCGATGTATGATTTAATTTGAATTGTTTTGATTTTTGATTACACTTAGCATCATAATTAAAACACTACTTCCGTCGATGTATGATTTAATTTGAATTGTTCTGATTTTATTACACTTGGCATCATAATTAAAACACTAGTGTCGTCGATGTATGATTTTATTTGAATTGTTTTGTTTTTTGATTACACTTAGCGTCATAATTAAAACTCTACATACCTCGTAATAACTGTTGATTACGCAATGAAATGAAATGAAATTGATTTCATCAGCATTTCTAACAAATAAACGAAATTGCAAAAAAAAAAATTAAAAACTTTTAATGGAAAATAAATTCAAATTCAAATTGAAAATCAATTGAAATCCTTAAATAAATATCCTTAAAAAGTTTTCAAAACTAAAACTAAAATTTTGATTGTATTAAAGTAACTGTAAATATGCTTACAAATACTCATGTAAAACTCTAATATGGTACAGACATATAGGCATACATATGTACAGTGAGGGTCAAAAAAAACTGTACATTAAAAAAAAATATGTACATTCATAAATTACCGTTATTTTTATTTCTTTCCTTGCAAGTTTTTAAAACGGAAACAAAAAAAAAAATAAAAAAAATTCAAAAAATTTCGAAATATTGTCAAATTTTTTTAGGGCACTGTCCTTAAGTTGTTCAAATTGAGTTTGGTGAGATTGTTAGAATTTTATCCATAGTGTCTCTGGCTTCTTTTGGCACTCACTGTACGGGTTTGTGTTCGTGTTTGTATTTGCTACTCAATTTGAATTCCATTCCAATCCTTTGGTTATATGCACATCACTCTCGTTACTGTATTTCGGGTGTATTTGGTATTTGACTGTCTGTGGTTGATTTGTAAAATTAACACAATCACATGAGATAAATTCAGTCATTCATCCATTCATTCATTTATTCATTCATTCATTTAATTGAAGGATATGCAAGGACACACAAACAGAAATCCTTTTTGTTTTCATTGTAATGGTGGTGGTGGTTGGTGATGGTGGTATTTTATTGCGACTGACTGTTCAAAATTTATGATGTCAATTGTAATTTGCAAGTGTTTAATTGCCAAAATCGTAAATGCGGTCAAATGTTGAAATTATTTACCATCCAACAACAACAACAACAACAACAACAACAACAACAACAACAACAACACTTTGTTTACATTGTATTTGAAATGCGTTAAAAGGAATTGAAATTGATTTATTAGACAACAAATGATGGTCGGAGTTGGTTGAATGCCTCATCAAATCAAATGAAATATTTTTTCAAATTTTTTTTAAAAAAACTTCACATCTTTTGACGAGGGGCTTACAAAAGATGATAAATGCCAAGAGCATTATGGGTTTAGAAACGTTTGAAAATGTTTTTGTTTTCAAAAGCAAGTTATAAAGCGAAAGAATAAGAAGGAAATTTTCAAATTAGTAAGTGGTTCTGTAGCTGAGTGTAAAGGGTGGGTGATTTAAAACTTTAAATTTAAAAAGGCAATACAAAACAAAAATGGCTTGCAATTATGCCAAATTGTTCGCTTTAGAAACGTAAAATTATTTCATTCATATGGTTGCCTTGGCTGGCTTCACAATACCTCATTCAATCGCATCAATTTTCGTGCCCGTTCTCAAGTTCAGGTTGTATCTTGGCAATGGCGTCACCAATGTTGGTCTTTAAATGCTCAATTGTCTCTGATTTGTCGGCAAAACACTTTTCTTTAAAGGCGTCTCACTGAAAATATTCAAACGATGGCAAATCGCAGTTTATTAAAGGCCAATTGACATCACAATTTCGGCTAATCAAACGGCCATCAAACGTTTGACGTATTAAATCGATTGTGGTATGAGATGTATGGCAAGTTGCAACATCCTATTGAAACCAAACATCGTACATAACATACTCTTACGTTTTTACCTTTTTAAAAACGTTTAGAATTGAGTTTGTTAATTGCAAACCAAGTAAAAACAAATATGTGTTTAGTTTTTCTTAAACTCTCTTTATTATTCACACTACGTTTGTGCCAATGTATACAACTTAACGATAAACAATAATAATCAGTTTATTCACTTTACTAGTTCACACAAGTTCGCTTTACAACAACGACTTGTTTTGTTCACACGCAACTTCACACAAGGCTGACTGAAGTCTTACTGACTGCTGCCTGCTTTGTCCAGCCCTTTTATAGTCCGACACAACCAGTCTAACGAACATTCTTAAAGTGGAAGGTTCGTGATCTCGCTTTCTCGAGAGTTCTTACTCGTACTTTGCTTATGTTGTCTTTTCCTTTTTGTCACATACATGCTGTTGTTGGTACCAGGCGCAGCCACGTTCGTCGTACATTGTATTCTTAGTGTTAGTGTATATTTGTATCGTGTGGCTTTTGTTTATCGTTTTTGTTGTTAAACGATATTAGGTAATTTCGATTTGCGTAACAATACATAATTGGTCATTACAATCCTTTAGTCTGGATTACAACCTAGCTTCTAATGCTGTGCGTGTTAATTTTATACGTGAGTGGCGGGACCTACAGTTCGAATCCGAACGATAAATTTTTGAGAAACTTTTCATGGCAAATTTTATTTTACTCTGACAGTTTTTGCCAGAAATCTGCTGAGAGGAAGCCGCCGAAGAAATATTTTTTCATATTTTTGTTTTGAGGTCTGACCCGGGGTTTGAAGCGCGGCCTCAAGTCTAATAAGCCAACACACTGCCTACAAGACTACGACGACTTTCAACCAAACATCGTTCACATCAATACGCTCATCAGGGTATACAAAAAAATCGTTTATTATGGTGCGATAGGCGTCTCCATTTTTTTGTGCGGGAAGGAGGGAAAATGCTTTATGCATTCATGATGGTCGTCATCAGACATGATGTGTCGGACTCTCTCACTGGGTATACTGACTAAAACCCGCCTTGTCTCCTCACCGGCGAATCATTCCACCTCGGAACCACGGTTGGATTACTTCGAGGTGGACCCCTTTTCTGGCATATGTTCCAGTTCCATCATCGTCGGCCTGCGTCCAGGCTCCGCTCTATTCTCATTCTGCTGCGTCTAGGTCAAATTTCTTTCTTCGCAAGATGTTCTCTACCAAGTGTTTTACTGCGTTCCAGCTCTCTCTGCTGTTCATCATTTTCAGCACGACGTTTGTAGGGCTAATGACGCCGATTTCAGCTTCGAGTCGCTGACGGCTTTCGGCCCATCGACGACAGCTGAAGAAAGTGTGTTCGGAATCATCTAACTTTTCTTTCTATTCATAGATACATAATGCCGAGCGGCATTTCCCCATGCTATGCAGGTACTCTCTGAAATATCCGTGACCGGTCAGCATCTGAGGTATATAGTAGTCTACTTCGCCGTTTGTACTGTTTTTCCACACTTGCAACTTGGGAATCAGCTTATATGTCCACCTTCCATGCTGTTCATTTTCCCAGCGAGATTGCCATTTTAGGAAGACTTCGTGCTTTATCGCTTCTATGCTCTATGATTGAGTCGTACTTTGCCTGTCGTTGAAGATCATCCGGCGCTCAATTGCTTGCAGGTCTATGGGAACCATTCCGGCCATAACTAGGACAGTTTGTGTCGATAGGCGTCTCCAGAGACCGTAATGGTTGCTCCGTCCTCATTTTCAAAGAAATATGGGCTAATGATGCCTCCGATCAGCAAGCTGCACCAAACAGTCACTCGTAATGAGTTCAATGGCTTCTGTAAGGCCACTTGTTTATTTTTCTGAGTCTCAAATATAGCAAGCAATAAACTTGCTTATATCGGGCACTGTTGGTCCATCTCGGCTACCAAATTTTGTACGACATTTTCGTAGAATTTCCCATTTCAATTGCCTTTGTTTTGACAATAAATTTCCAATAAACGCCAACGTTGCTCAAACGTATATCGTTTCATTACATTCAGTGGAGGGAGATCAGATACTGAATTTTGTGACAGAATAGAATGATAAAGGTATTGCCAGATTCGAAATAACAGATGATTCAAATTTAAACCGATATATAGCCCACCCGATTGTTAAGCGGATGTCACCCACGTGACACTCGTGTGTCCTCCTTTAAAATATTTTATTTTCGGAAAGAAGTCACTTTAATTTCCTTGAAGAGATTCCTTTGAAGTATCTCTAAAACCGTAAAATACAATACGGCATTGGGTACTTCACTGGCAATAATAAGCACCTGGATGCTTTAAAATAGATTTCGTGGCACCAACATTTTCGGTCGGATATAAGTACCGGAAATAGTTAGGCGATTGAATGGTGTTCGACAAGGGAAGGGTGCGCACTCTAACAAGAATACTATTGGGACACTGTGCTACTGACACGCTCGATCTGCCACACTAGGATTACTGCAAAAGCTGCCACGATGTGGAAGAAACGGAATCGGTACAACACTTTTTTTTTGAGTGCCCTGTACTTCGAAACAGATGTCATCGGTTTTTGGGTGACAGAACGTTTGAAGATCTGCTCATGTGGTAAGCGTTCCACTAAGTAAACTGGCCGGTTTCATCCGGAACTGGTTGTGGTTCAAATCCACCACTATCGGCTCATTACAAGGGACTTACCTTGCATGGGGTAACACAATGGGCCTTATGGGGCACCGAGAGAACTTTCCTGTGAACGGCAAGCTATCCGCTAACCTAACCTAACCTAAATGTTGCGAAGTATATCCCGCATTGTATTAAGAATCCAAAGCACTTGAAAGTTTCTTTCGACACTTGAATAATATGCTGATTCCAGTCTGCTTACATAATTGGTCACTACAATCCTACAGTCAGGATTAGGACTTAGCTTCTCATACCACTTATGTTGTGTGTGTTAATTTTATACATGAGCGGCGGGACCTACAGTTTAAAGGCGTCACCCACCTAATTTTTGAGAAACTCTTTCATTGCAATTTTAGCTCTTAGAGTAAAAGCTTTTGCCCAAAATCTGCTGAGAGGACGTCGCCTAAGAAATAATTTTTCATATTTTATTTGGTTGGAGATGCCTGACCTGGGGTTTGGACCATGGCCTCACTTACCAACACTAAGCCAACACACTATCTACTAGACTACGGCGACTATATTTGGGCGTTAGAATATCCACTCATAATTTATTTCATTTTCATCTCAAAATCAGTTTTCTAACCTTAACATGGATATGAGGGTTTGCAATCGAAAATCAAATTGGAACAGTTGGGGTTAAGGCTTTCACTGCCTGAAATTAACCCAACAGTGCGTAATGTACCTTTTTACATACACTGATGAACAGGTGAACAAATTTATGCTTTGGTATCCTGATTTATTCTGGTGTCAGGTTGGTTTCCTTTAAGGACTCTTTGTTCCCTAGGTGTTGGATATTTAACGCTGGCTTATGTGGTAGGCCATCCTTAAAAAGAGTGCGCTACCTATGTGGTCGCACAAAAGAGGTTATTCCGTTCAAAGGAAATTTTAATTCTTCCACTTGGGTTAGCATTTAGGCACGTTTAAAAGATCTGTTTGGAGTTTTTAAGCAAATAAATTCATAAAGGGATTGAAAATAAAGTAACGGTTCTGCCATCATAAGGCTCTACAGTGTGTGAATGAACTGTAATTGTGGCTGTATTGCCATGTTATTCATCAATTAACCCCATTTAGTAACGCATTAAATTCTATTCAAATTCATTCATTACGGTACCGTGCCATAACATTTCTTAGCAATTCCCACCACCATAAATCTTCAAAGTAGGCGTCTTAAGTATCCAAAATGTCTTGATTAATAACCAACGTTGCTTGAACAGTTCATAACAGTTTAGTTTCCCAGCTTAAATTCCAATATGAATGCGTTAATGACCCAAATTTCTTAAGCTTAAGCAATGTATTTGGAACTCTTCTTATGGGACTGCCCCTTCAAACTACAACTACAGGAGTACCCTCCTTCGAATGAAGATCAATCACAACAAGTGTTGAAATGTTGAATGAAGATTTATTTCTTAACAAATAACACAACACAACAAAATGATGATATTTTGCTGCTGCAACAAACGTTCAACGTTGTTTACGTACATACGTACAACCGGCCAACTGGAAATGCCAACAAAGCTGATTGATTGTGTACAACATTGTTGTAAAATATTTCAAAGTAAATTGCTGATGATGATGATGATGATCATTCGTAACATCATGTCAAGCATGATGGTTAGTTATCATGCCTTCTTAGATGAAGAAAACTGCAGCATGCACATGCTCATCGGCTGTCATGTTCCTAATGCAATAAGCGGCTGATGTACTGTGTGTGCACCACCATTTAAATCCAGTCTAGTTGTTGTTCTTTCTTGTAATCATTTTCTCTACACCCTACAACCATGACAGGTGCATGGGGAATATTGAGTTTAAGATGTTGCATGTAACACATGCAAAAAAAATCGAACTTCAATAAAATGGCTAGTCGGCCAAAGAGTTTGATAAAGAGTTTGATGGAGTTGAAATTGTTAAGGCACGCGAAGAAGATGGGTAAAATATAAAAAAACCTCTTGGGAGCACAGGGATAAATCAATTTTTAATGAATCACTAGTCGGCCAAAGAGTTTGACAAAGAGTTTGATGGAACTGAAATTGTTAGGGAACGCAAAGAAGGGTAAACTATACAAAAGCGTCTTCGGAGCACAGGGAGAAATCATTTTGGATTCAAATAATCGTACGACAGCAATCGACTTTCAGTGGAATGACTAGTCGAATAAAGAGTTTGACAAAGAGTTTGATGAAAATGAAATTGTTAGGGAACGTGAATAAGATGGGTAAACTATACAAAAGAGTCTTGGGAACACAGGTAGAAATCAATTTTCAATGAATCAAAGAGGCCAAAGGGTTTGACACAGAGTTTGATGTAATTGAAATTGTTAAGGAACGCAAAGAAGACGGGTAAACTATACAGAAGAGTCTTGGGAGTTTAGGGGGAAATAAATTTTCATTCAAATAATAGTGCGACAGCAATCGAATTCCAGTGAAGTGACTATTCGAATAAAGAGTTTGACAAAGAGTTTGATGTAATTGAAATTGTTAAGGAACTCAAAGAAGATGGGTAAACTATACAAAAGCGTCTTGGGAGCACAGGAATAAATCAATTTTCAATGAATCACTAGTCGACCAAAGAGTTTGACAAAGAGTTTGATGGAATTGAAAGTGTTAAGGAACTCAAAGAAGATGGGTAAACTATACAAAAGAGTTTAGGAAGCACAGGGAGAAATCAATTTTCAATGAATGACTAGTCGTCCAAAGAGTTTGACAAAGATTTTGATGGAATTGAAATTGTTCAAGAATATAAAGCGGTTGGGTAAACTGTTGGCACCGCAGGAGAAAATCAATTTCTATCAGACAAAAGATTTAATTTTACTACCCCTTACGAAATAATGCAGGCTGGTACAAACAGAAGTTGCCTACAATGCAGGGTTCTTTCACCATTAATATTGACTCTGGTTGTGAATAAACTTTTGGTGAACCTATCTAAGATGGATGCCATGATGAGGAATATACTGAATCGGTACAACGTCTTTCATACGAACACCCTGCACTTCAAAACCGGCGTCATCGGTTTTTGGGTGACAGAACGTTTAAATATCTGGGCATGGTGGCGAACGTGCCACTAAGGGAACTGGTCAGTTTCATCCGGAGCTCGGGCTGATTCAAACCCACCACTAACGGATCATGGCAAGGGGACTTACCTCAAACTGGGTAACATAATGGACCGCCGTGTGAACTTGCCGTTGGCAGGCGTGAAATTTTACGCAGTAGCAGCACTTATAAGAAGAAGGTTTAAGTGTGTCCGCTCACGACACCATTGAGGGAACAGCTCCTTCTACCTACCTTTATAACGAGACAAGTTCTATTAAAATTTAAATAAAAATTCTTTAAAGAAGGGCACCATCATGTTAGAAAAGAATAGGTTAAAGACAATTAGTACGACGGAAGTGGGAGTGTTAGAGCGCCAAGTGAAATACTCGGATATTAGAGAAACCAAGTATAATTGTAAGATTACATCACTTAAAGTTGTCTGCTCTCAATTCAAACCTTCAATACTTACAACCCTTCAGCCACGATTACAACCTAGCTTCTCACATCACTTAAGTTGTGTGTGTTCATTTTATCTACGAGTGGCGGGACCTACAATTTAAAGTCGACTACAAACGACAGATTTTTGAAGAACATTTCATGGTAGTTTTATTTGCTCTTACAGTTTTTGCAAAAAATTTATTGAGAGGAAGTCGCCGCAAAAAAATATTTTCCTTCATAAATCGTTTTGTTGAAAATGTCTGACCTGGGCTTTGAATCGAGGCCTCATGGCTAATAAGTCAATCCAGTACCTACTAGACTTCGGTAATTTCAGCACATAGGAATACTGTCTAGCAATCAGATAGACATCCAAGAATTTAGCTTCAATCAGAGGTCGACTCTTGATTAGTGTAGGACTGCTAAGCTGAAGTTAAATCAGCTACGCCGGGGAAATAGGGGACACATGTCTGATGTTGCCAGAACCGTTCTTTCTTTGGCTTGGGAGAAGGAGTTTAACAAGATTAGGGAAGGCTTTATAGAGAAGCTCTATAGATGGAGGACATTACAATAAATCTTTCGATTGGAATTAAATAGTCATGGCCTGTAAACTA